>KZ061649.1:20315-75989 GCA_002091835.1 Anopheles maculatus
GAGCGAAAACAGCTGACACGAATCTTGTGTAGAGCAGTAACAAAATTCATTACTCGAAAGATTCTAACCAAAAGGGCCGAAGAGAAGCTGTCGGCGGAAGGGCTACACCTAATTTATGCGCACGCATCGCGAGTCGTTAAATTTAATATTGCCCCCAATTTTCGTTGCACTTTCACAGCACGGGCTTTCACAGCCGCTGATCAAAGAGAATACGCAATTTGGTGCGATGCGTCGTGCTGTGTTGAGCGCAATGACACCCTCTTAAGGGTGTGTATGTGTCAAAATTATGCAGCATGTTCTGTGCGTGAGGATAAGCGAGCTCGTTGCAGTAGATGTGTAGGAATGGTGTAACAAGCCTTACTTCATTACCAGATGTCTGCAGACATCATTAAGGACTCCATCAGTAGAATATTACGCATGACTTTATTAACTTCATATTTAACATCTAAACTTTAGTTAGCAAGAATTTACGAGAATGTATTATGAACAAAATACTGAACGAAAGTGATGATGTTTCGAAACCCCGAACGCTCCATATTTTACAATCAAGGTTGAGTGCATCATCCCTCCCGGGAGCATTTATAGTGCACTTTTTAAATTTCTATCTGCGGTCAAGTCAACAAACACTCTCGGCAGGCCCGAAGCATCCACATTAACTAGCACCAGCGTCCACCACCGTGCAGTGGTCCAGATCTTCTCGGCACATTCCGGGGCCGAAATCCAGACCGTTGTAAAATTACACACCCAGCTGACGTACAGCACACCACCCAAAACTACCAATAGATATGGACGGTCGTAGCTTCCTTGAAACACCATCTTCTCTGGAAGTGGTAAATGTGTGCACACTAGTCACAACACCAGCAGGGCTTTGGGATGTGTGTGTGGATGTTCCATTTCGATTACGTGTTTCGTTTACTTGCGCAGTGAATTTATGATCTTTCCTCCCTTTAAACATAACACCCGGCAGAAGTAGCTGCAATGGACCTAACAGGAAAGATTTCACTTTGAAAAGAGTGAGAGCTCCTCGTCCAAGCTTCGTAGCAGCCAATCTCCACTGTGTTTGCCCGGCTTGACACGTAATGGCGCAAGTTTCAGCGGTGTGAGATGATGCAAAAAATATTAGTTCTCGTATCAAGAGACTCGTCTCGGATGCAGGCGGAAATGTTTCTCCTGCCTTTTGGGCGTGTGTGTGTGCCTTTGAACGCTTTGGAAGTGTATCACGTACTGCTGCCCTGGCGTCACTAGCTTGGCAAGGATCGGCAAAGTCCATATCGCCACCGGGACGACACCTGACCGCATTGCTATGAACTCTCTGGCACATCTTTGGTATGGTGGAACCCTATAAAGGTAGCACCTGAAAGGTATTCCGAACTTAATCAGGTCATCCAACTTCAACTTTTAGAATTTCATACTGATATCTAATCTTGTTGCTATGAAATGTCTGCACAACTATTGGCCACAGTATCAGTTGTAGTGTCTGGACTTATTTCCGGACATTTGCATGCCCAACATATGTCGTACTTCTCGGTGCTCACTAGGGAAAATTGAAAAAATCGATGCTTACTGCAAAAAAAAAAATGAAACAGAATATTGATTAAGTTGATATAACTTTCTTTAATGATAATTCTGAACTCTAAAATTCAGGTTAACGTTCACTCCAATTATAGTGTCTATTAAGCTACTTACAAGCAATCACGAACTACAAAACAGAATCAAACTGGAACAAAATTTGGAACAGTTTATTTGCTCAAGCAAACCTCACAACAACCACTGCTTCCGTGGTGAGGCCAACTCATGTACGCTCCATCCCATTTCGCTGCCGGTCGTTCTGATAATGCACCAAACAGCCAGCACAACCGTCACCGCACAAAAATGCAATCCACATAAACATTAAACTTTCCCGTCCAGAACGCTTATTGCACCCGACGGGACCCGCCAAAGATGAGACGTAGAAGTCCCGGGGCCAAACATTAGGTCTCCGGTCTTTTTTATCTTTCTTGCTCCCGTTTTTTTCCCTCTATTCTCGATACCAAGTGTGCTCGTTATGCTTGCTGGTGCTGCAGTCAAGTCAAACAACCACTGGTTCATGGTTTTGCTAGGGCACGCACGCAGCGTGAGGGAAGCATAAAAAAACCCAAACTGCCGAAAGCATAATCAGCTTCTCGGACGCTTCGAACGCAGAAAACGTTACCAGCAACCCAACCGGACCGGGCCGTTCGAAATCGAAAGTAAACAAACTGAACACGCCGAGAGATAGCGAGAGAAAACGACAGCAAATCTTACGAGCCACAGGGCTAAAGGGTCCAAAAACTATAGTTTTCCGGGATGTTACGGTTTTGCTGTTGTGTGAGTGGGTTTTGAGTTTTTGTTGCTTGATTCTTTGTCCAGTGCGATTCAAGCGAGAGCAGATGTTTTATATCAAATTAACCAATTAACCAGCGGCTATGCGCTGCTGAATGCTGTTCACAAATTCACTGTGTTGTGTAATGGTTGCGGGGCTATACATTTGGTGACCCTAAGAGCCCTCAAAATTATGCTGTGTAGTGTTGCTAAACCAGTTGGCAAACAGTTTTAGGTATGAATCGTTCAAGTCATTGCCAAACGAAATAGAATATAGAGTCTGTTTTTGTTCATCAGAAGTAAAAAATTAAGTAAATTCACAACAATCATCGAACAGATGAGCAATTATGCTTCAAACTAACTTATTTGAGCAAGAAATTAGCAAAACAAACATACCAACAAACAGATTTGAAATCAAAAATAAACCCAATGCCAGTGAGCATCGCACAGTAAAGTTCCATGTGAAGAAGAATGATTAAAAATAGAACCACACACACAATGCCGGCAGCCACGGCGCGCCGGGTTGCATCTTTTCAAACTGTGCTCGTTTTAGGGACTGCGAACAACGGGATGAATCATTGATGGCCACGCAATCATCTCAAAAAAAGCCCCCAGGAACACCGCATCAAGAACGAGAATGGATGTCGATCATAATCGATACTTTGGCTGCACTTCTAGGAAGAAGCGCGATCGAGATGAGCTTATGTGGAATAAAATCCACCTTCCCATGGTGATCGTTGATGTAAACGCCGTACCCAAGATAAACCCTGGTCGAGTGTTGTGGTGCAATAGGAAATCCACACAGATTTCGCCTCTTTCGGTCGCACTCGCCGCCGGTTCTCAATCCCGGGGGGTAAAGGACTGGATTTTTCAAAGCAGTTATTAATAGCGTTTCGAAGAATCATGTTTATCACCTCCACCGCCGAATGTATGCTATGCGCTGCATCGTTTCTCTTGTTCGATGTTTGCGACGTTGTCTAGCGAAGCGCACCGTGTGTGTATGGGTGTTGTTTGGGTTGGCGGGTGCAGCCAGGGAAACCGAGTACGGAACGAGTTTGGTTTGCCAGCCATCAACGGTTTGCTTACTTTACACAGTCTTTGGCACAACACTACTAACCTCAATTTCAACTTCAACCTGCTCGGTAGTAGGTAGCGTGTCGATGCAAAATATCCAGTTTCGTGCAGTGTCATGAGTTCGTTAGACTAAAACACGAACAGGAGTGAGTAGCAACGTGGGCAACATTTTTAGAGGCCATTGACGATATCGAGGCCCTGACAGGAACGCAATCCGATTGTAGTCGATCAAGTTGATGTGCGCGATTGTTTACAAAAAGATGGCGGGAGCAATCATTACCACCGATCGATCAGATCAAACTGGCCAATGTAATTTATGATTAGATCAAAGCAAAACGTCACTTTTGTATGGGTTGCTCGCGAAAAGAGTGACCTCTTTTGTCATGTGGTTATTTTTGAAAAGTTGAAAAATTGAAACATGTATGCGCTAGTGTTTAGACATCCCCTCCGAAAGAATGAGAAGAGGCCAAAAACTAACAGGAAACCATAGATACATCATGATAAGTTCTGTATGCTTTCATTTCCAACGATTTTTCAAACCCGATAGCTTCTTATCATCTCCTTTCTATCGGCATCCACACAAAGAAGGAAACTTTATCTTTTGTGTGCACATTTTTTACCTCTCTCGCAGGCAAATTCAAAACACGAACAGGAGTGAGCAGCAACGTGGGCAAAATTTTTAGAGGCCATCGACGATATCGAGGCCCTGACAGGAACGCAATCTCCGATTGTAGTCGATCAAGTCGATGTGCGCGATTGTTTACAAAAAGATGGCGGGAGCAATCATTACCACCGATCGATCAGATCAAACTGGCCAATGTAATTTATGATTAGATCAAAGCAAAACGTCACTTTTGTATGGGTTGCTCGCGAAAAGAGTGACCTCTTTTGTCATGTGGTTATTTTTGAAAAGTTGAAAAATTGAAACATGTATGCGCTAGTGTTTAGACATCCCCTCCGAAAGAATGAGAAGAGGCCAAAAACTAACAGGAAACCATAGATACATCATGATAAGTTCTGTATGCTTTCATTTCCAACGATTTTTCAAACCCGATAGCTTCTTATCATCTCCTTTCTATCGGCATCCACACAAAGAAGGAAACTTTATCTTTTGTGTGCACATTTTTTACCTCTCTCGCAGGCAAATTCAAACATGCGAAACCTACTTCGTGTCAAATTCCTTTCTAATGGTTCAAAAATCCCAACAGTCCCACTTGGGTGGATGATCTGATCAGAAGGAAGCAAAAAACAGCAACCAAACAAACGGCGCCGTCTGTTTTGTTTGACAGATAATATATCTTTCCCGTCGCTCCGCAAGCAACTTCAGCAGCGCGAACTAACCCTGAGCACACAGGCGTGCAAGAAATTCCAACATCGCCAAACATTCAACATATGGGCCTGAAATGTTTATTCAGAAGATTTGTCGCGCTCTTTACAACAAACAAACAATGCGAGAGATTTCAGTGCCGAGGTATGGCATTTAAGCGAATGATGTAAACTACCTTCGACAAAACGGAGGTAGTAAACAAAGCCTTGAAGATTTCTGGACATTCATCATTGATATTCTATTGGCAGTTTGTCAGACCCGTGGTTCAAGTGTTTTGTTGGACAACGAAATGTAACCGGACACACGTATAAACATTGCTTACAACGTTGCACTCCAAGGATGCTTCTATCCTTGTGTCCTTGTGGGAGCCTGGGAGAGCTCGGTATCAAGTTTTGTCTTCCGTTTTAGGCAATTGTTTTTCTTCCTTCGAGACGTCTCAAAACATCCAAATAGACGCCCCGAGCTGGTCCATAAAGACTAGCGTTTGTTTCACGTCACGCCACTGCGGCATAGTGGATTCGGAAAGAAATGCCGTCTGGTTCTGTGATCAGCATGAATTATTAAACCGGTCAAAATGGTGAAAGGATGCGCATGGCACAAACATCACATTTTAGCTGTTATGCTATTGAAATGTTTTCCATTTCGAAAATGTTTACCATTCATCTTGCATCTTGAAGCTGCCAGACTGTTTCATTTTAAAGGAAAATAAGTAAACAAAGCTAGAGCTGCATTGAGAAGCAATTTTCAATGACCAGTAAAATAAAATAGATGAACATTTTCCCTGAAGATTTAACTTTGGAGTTGAATATGAAGTTGAAGAACATTGTCGTAAAAAAATCCATACTATTCTTTAACTTGCCTAGCAAGATAGATGTATCCAGTAGTTTAGCGTTAATTCACAAACTTAGAGCATTACTTCTTCATTATTCCTAACTTCGATCAATGGCAAAAGAATTCTTAAACGTACTCCTTAAGGAACAGATCTTTTTGATTCTGCATTATCAGCGTTCCCTTAACGTCCGTTTCCTGTACCGATTATCGTTGCAATTAATGTACCTTTAATCTTTTCCCGCTAAACTGTTCAACAATAAAAGCCTCGTCGATAAATTTCCCCTTTTACATGATCGATCTAGAACGAGCAGCACTTAGCAGTAGGGAAGCATAGCCCAATTATACGATACGATCGACGGAGAATCGCCGGAAGCGAGAAATTATTTATTCAACCAATTTCAACCGGTCGAGGATGTTTCTTCGACTCACGGAAAAATGATGGATACCAACTACAGTTGAATGAAAATTTTAAAGATGAATCGTTTCCTCGTAAAAGGAACGCAAAAAGGAAACGATGTGCTGTTAATAACAAAAGCTCTTCAACTAGTTACTGCGTTAAAATATAATATTTGCTTACCAACAAGAGGTGAATAAAAAATAATCCCGCGGATTTGATCAACATATCGATACGCCTGTCGATCGATCTATGCTGCTATGTTACAAAAGAATTATAACAGAACAGAACATGAACACTCCATGTGGGCGATATTGAAATCCCTTGAACTATAAACAACCTTCACTTGTCTCGATCAAAACCATCGATGCCCACGAGCAGTAGTACCAAATGTCAAAAGCTGGTGATTGCATTAAACACACACCTAAACACTGGGAAACATAAATTCACTGTCAGAGTGTTACATCTGGGGACCTCAAGCGGATCGACCAATCTTCAAAACCTCTGCCGGTCATCAAATCCCACGTCCATCAACGATTGGGGCGTTAAAGTTGGTTTAAGCTTGAAGGGTTATGGGAAAATAAAATCAACCGTTGGCGATGGTATTGACGATACCACGTAACGGAAGTAAATAATCATCAGATTCTAACACAGGAGGTTTCTCAGTAGTCGATCTGCTCTGTTTAATCAATATACAAACTTTTCCTTTATGTTGGATGAACATTCTTTGACGGTAGTCGATGGAGACACTTACCTAAAAAGAAATTAAGTATTGCGTTAGAAACGTTAGAATTTACACTCTTTTGCGTATATAAAACAGTTACAAAGATCAAACCATGACATTATGTGAAAGTCTTAAGTTCTAAGGCACTACTTACGTTGTGTCCAGGTACTGGAAGTACTGATAGACCGGTTTCCGGTAGAGAAATCCTTCCGCTTTTTCCACCATCATAATATTCTTTCATAGAACTTGAAGCAGCCTTAAACCTTCGATCCGAACTTCCAACAGCTTTTACACGATCCCGAAACCGTTGGATCCTTATATGTCACTGGATTGTTATATAAACGTACTTTCACGCACAGCAATTTGGGCTTTCACTGCCACTTTAATGATCCTCTGGTATAAGCTTATGAGGCGCTCTTTACACGCCGCTGTCATAAATCAAACATTTCCGATGAGGACTCTTGCGAAGATACGATAAACCCGGAACGCCAGATTTGTCGCTAAACTTTTTAACGCCACGACGCAACACGCTCCGATTATTTGCACCGTCTTGTGAACCTTTAAATTGCTCTCCGTAAATCATTCGCTCATTTGCGGGAAGAAAAACCCTGGTTTTTATGACTTTTCTTGACAACGCCAACGAATGCTGGCAATTTTCACCGATCGTTAAACTTCACACAAGGGCGACAGGGAGACAAAAGATTTTGCAATTACGGTGTCTGCAGTAGCAGTAACATTTCTTTTTTGTGATTGGAGATGTTATTAAAATTTTCTTACTAAGCTGCGGTGTAAGATTAATAAATTGTTATGTTTTTTCTCGTTTTTGGTCGTTTATCACAGCTTTAAAACCAAGAGTACCCGGACGTCGACAATTAACTATGCATTCTTCGTAAGGCACCGATTTGTTTCTAAGCTTCTTTTACCAAACCAGTTGGCAGACTATCTCGTTCACTGGAGAATCTATTTTTTAAATAGACTGATAGAGTTTTATCTGAAATTAAATATAAATATTGTTTAGCATATATGGTTTTGCTCTCGTATCTGTTTCCTTGAATTCGTTTGTAATCCTTTTTGTAGCGAGACTTTTAAAACTGCTCCTTTCTATGGTTACGAACTTTTATTCCACACCGTCCAATCCAAAACCTTTCGAAGCAACACGGACCTCGCTCTGATCTCACAACATCAAGCCAACTCAACAAAACATCCACCAGAGTCCATGAGCGATTGGTTGGGTGAAAGTGAATTCTGTCAAATTATTTATGACCGTAAACAAAGGCCAATTCTCTTTCATCCAAACATAAGGCACACGGTTGCATAGTAGCACCATGCATAGCGCAATGCTCATAGACTAGAACATGAAGTTGGACACGCGATGCGCCGAAAATAAACACACACAACCGTTCCGAAAAGCGCATGCCTCAACGTGTCATCGTCATCAAGATGAGGGTTAAAAGAGACGGTTGGGTCTTGTGTAACGGACACGGACATGTGTCCTTTGTGGTGGGTTACGAATGCGATCTACTTGAGAGAACAGCATGAATCTTCCACACCCGGTTTACGACATCTTTCAGTGCGAACGAACATTACCGATTCCAGTTGTAAACAATATAATTACCGTGCCTGGTTTTGTGGCTTCAATTACTGCTTCAAATTGTGTCTTGTCGTTTGTTTTTGGCTTGCCGTTCCAAGTTCTTAGGGCCGGACCCTACTCCACAAGCAGATAACTTATGTTGTTTCGTCTGTTTCGTGATTCCCTAACTCAGCGGGATGCAGACTGAATACACATATGGTTGATGTAACATGGTTTTGTCAATGATCGCTTGAGAGAATGAAGGAGGATGCGCGGATAAAGCTTGAAAACGAATCTCTGCAACTAGACTATTCTTTTACAAGTTTCACAGTAGCGATATTTCAAATGAAAACCTAAAACCTTAATAATCATTATTGCAAACAAACATAACGAAATCATGCTAGAAATTAATCGTATTCCAACCTTTAATGACAGCTTGAACGTTTCTAAAAATCATTTCCTGACTGCAAACAATATTTCACAGCGATTTAGTTTGTTCAATAAAGACAGCACAAGGAACTAAAAGACATCGACGAGCTCCTTTTAAAGCAAACTTCATTATTTTCCTCCAAATATAGTTGCAAAGCGTGTCCAGCTAGGAATTACATGAACTATGCCCAAGGATAACTGTTGATAATAAAAGTATAAAAACACTATTAACAACATGCACAACAACGATCTACATGCCCCGATGATTGGAGGATCAATCGGAACGAAATTCGGGGCGGACAACCGCGCATTGTGCAAAACGTTTGCGCACCTTCCCTATACAACCATGACTAGACACCACAGTTAAGATGCACATCACACAAAACACACCAACTGCGTAAGACAATTCCGCAAGTTCCAGCTCGTACCAGTGCGAAACATCAAAACAACATCATTTATCATGACGCGGCGATTATGGCGTCATGTTTTTTTTTCTTCTCTTTTTTCGCACAGCGCACCAGCGGAGGGTGCTGCTGCCCAGATGTCTGGGGAAAATACATCGCAACAGAGCTCCGCTTGGTGAGATGAGAGTTAGTAACACATTAACCAACAATTGTCGATCGTTTGTTGGCAGGGAAGGCTTGGCACGACCGGGGTACTCGGGGCCATCAGAACTTCCTGAAGTTCCTAATTTGGAAAGGTGTTTAAAGCGTTGTTAATAATAGTGTGCATGCACCAGACTTGGCACCAGACTAGGCCTCTCGTCTGAATCATGAGTTACATACTGCGGTGCTGGACACGGCTGAACAACACATTTCATACAAGAACAGAAGAACATTCGGCACAGAACACCGGTCCCGGTGGGTCATTAGCATACCGTGTGTCCCGCCGTTTCCATTTATGGTACTGGGTGCCATGACTCGCCGGGAGATTAGTTCCAGAACCTGACATCGGCAAGACACGGCCCGGCATCCAAAACGATTGGTCGATCATAGTAATCCATACATCGATAGATCAATACTCAACGGACGGTGCATGAAGAGCTATAATTGCAACCGATGCTTTTCATCCCTTCAAAGCGGAAAGCTATCTAGCGCAAACTCGACAACCAATAGTGTGCGCCGCGTAGCGTTTTGATGGCGAGATTATTAAACAAGATGTTAATGACGATGGGAACTAGCTTTAATGACAGACACCCATAGAAACCTTAGCTTCAACGTGCAGTTCCTGGGCGACATGATGTCTGACACGCCTAGATTCTAAGTGATTCTCAAGGTGCGATCAGAGTCACGGTTTTGTGATGCCGGTTAACTTCCGTTTGCCAATGTAGTGTCTAACAAATATGGTGATTGTTTACAGCGTTTTCATTCCATTTACAGCATCACCGTTCTTCCGCGACGGGTTGAAGAACAGTGTGCAACAGTCAAAACAAACACCGTCTTTCATACATCTCCATGGAGCAACAAGATTTCTTACGACATTGTTACGACAAAATTTTTCGAAAACCTAATTTATCCACCCGGCATTATATCTTCAACATTCCTATCAACCACCTGGCAAATGCTTGAGATGCTCCAAAGTGTTTAATAATCATCTTCATTTCCATTTGATATATCATGCTAATCTACCGCAAGCATACACACTTTTGGGAAGCGTTATCAGCTTAACAGCGCGCCACAGAGCCAATGAACAACACGAAAGCTTGAACACTTTCTCGCGCAACCGTCCACTGATGTGTGCCGCCTTTGTTTGGTGTGTTGCTTAATTGACACAAATTGCTCATTTTCCCATCAGTTCCGCCGCTCCGGCTACAGACATAACTTTTCTAATCGTTGACGACATCACCACCGGCAGCAGCTGCGCAGGGACATTAACTGGAGGCAGAAGATGCCTAACTTAAGTGAACCGTGGCCCTCTAATGCTACCAACAATTTATCTTTTTTTTGTGTTGAGTCGGCGGGGTTTGTTCGTAATATTCATTTGGGTAGAAAATATGAACCCAAATTTGTTTTGATGACCACTGCTATCGGTTGAATGCGCACTAAAATGGCTTCAATTTCTCTGCCGAGGTCTCTAAACTGTCACGACTACGATGATGACAGTTTGCATTGGATTCAGGCGTTTTTGGACAGCAGACGTAGACGGTGGGAAGAAGTTACTGATCAACATTCTACGATCAATTCCCTCGGTCTCCGGGCTGTCGAAAGTAAAGAAAGGCGCACACCCCAGACGAACATGCCCCGTCCTACTTCGGTGGTCTTAAAATACAACCCGTTTGAAGCCCCCGCAACTACGACGTTGGGTTGCATTTCAATCACGATAATTAGTCCCCTTTGGCATGGGTTGGAATGAAGTTTTTAGTGGCCCTAACGTCAAAGACCGTACCAGCGGATGAAATTAGAAAATCAATCGCGGTTCCGGTGGTGTTTCGACCGAATGAGAAGCAATTGATACACCCCGTTTGGGTCGCTTGCGGGCCTGCATGGCATAATTGATTTTTAAACAAACCTAATAATGATATGCAAATAGAGAAACCCGTTTCTTTGGTGGGAAACTGCAGGTGTGCCCTATACGTTGGATTACATCAGAAGCACCGAGTGAGTATAAACCGTTAGGCTCACAGTGGAACAGGCAGTACCGAGCAGCTCCTTATAAATGCAACGTAGTAGCATAAATTCTGTTGGAGTGTTTGCCATAATTCATTGATAAAAGTAGTACAAATTCAGTTCCAAAGAAGCTCATGTTTAGACTACCTCATATGAATGTACAATATACTTCTAACAGTTTCTTTGTGACTCTTTGAAACAGTACGCAAAGAAATATTTGAAAAAAAAAGTATGTAAACGCCTCAAATCACATGTTCAAACACAACAGCTTTTCCCTTTAACCATTCCCAAGACTAATTGCTTGCATTTTTATCCACGCTAGCAGAACCGTCATCGCCACCAAGAAATAATAAATGGGAGGACTAAGACAAATTCTTGTCCATTAGTCGAATACTGTCGGTATGGAAGAATACACTCAGCGCTGTTGGTACAAGCAATTATAAGCGTATAATACTACATTATTCAGCACAAGGATATTCTGTTGCGCTTTCATGTTTATCTTTGCTAAAACCCTGTGGGCATGATGCCTTTCCACGAGAGGGCTGAGACTTTTTGCCGGCTCATCTATCAAAGGCCGTACGATGCAAGAGTCCCGACAAGGTGCTAGTGGTTGGTGGCCTGCAAGATGCATCGGTCACTGAGCGCGATTCTAGTTCTGTACCGACCCGATATTGTTTGCCGTAATTTCATCTGCCTGTCAGCCTGTCATTCGAACTGGCCACCAAAACATTAGGTGGCAATTAATTTCTAGCCCGCAGACGGGTTACCGGGCAGCCTAATGTCCAGGTGTTGTTTGTTCCAGAATTCCTGTCCTATTGCCACAAGATTATTTACTGTGTATCATCGAACACTGCTCGTAGTTGTGGTTCTTCGGTCTGGTGACGTTCTCAGGACTTGGGCGAAAGCGAAAAACGTTACACCAGGGTACGCTAAATAAGGGCATCGACGAATAGAGCGTGGTGCCACCATGCTGCGTTGCAATGCAATTTATTAACTACCATTGACAATAAAATTAAAAACTCATAATATCCGTTTCGGTGTGGCGGGGGTTTTGCATCAGGGGTTCTTCTTGCCGCTGTTGGTGCTCGGTAGGGGCATTGCACTCCATGCTACCACGTGCACCACAAACAAAAGAAAGCAAGACATAAAACAAACGTTTGCCAGTGGGACGTGAGCCAGCAGCAAGGAACCTATGGATGACGGTGTATGCATTCGGACATGCATATGCAACGTCCACGGCGCAATGGTACACCAGGTAGACCAGCGCCGACCGGACGCATTTTCCGGTTTCCGTTTCGTTGCGAAATGGTGTACGGACGGAATTTATAGCTAGGAAACAACTCTATCGGTGGAATAAATTTTGCACGAAACAGAACTTCAAGGCGATAAGTAATGCAATACAGTAGAACACACTTTATTATTGTACAAAACTGAAATACTCATGCTTAATTGTTCCTCCAAACACAGAAAAGCTTACAAAATATTCAAATAAAGTCAATGGCACTGTGAGCACCACTTAAAAGACAAATATTCTGAAATGAAACACACTGCACTGTGGCATTTGTTTTTCAACGGCTGATACAATTTGAAGATATGCAATATGTTGCATAAATGCATAGCACATGTTTGTAATATTGCCACTTCACGGACACATGCTTTACGTTATTGGTTGCCAGAACGCGCTGCATATAATTAACTAGGAACATTATGTTCATGGTGACCGCTGCCATCCTAAATTTCCATCTTAATGAACATTGCGCTACCCCCGGGTGGCTTCCGTGCCGACACATGTACGAAGCGTTAAACGATGGACCGTTTCCTTTTTCGCTTCAAAGATGACAACAATTGAGCTGCTGTTTGCCGGTTACACTAACTATATCACAGTTGGTCCGGTGCACAACCGTTTATCATCGATCAAGCGCGATCGTTGATAAAGTCGCCGCTTTGCATCTGTCTTCCAACGGGCTGGGAAGTACAATTATGTGAATGGGCAGCAGATGCAACTGCGCTCACTCGATGCACCAAGACCCCCTGAGACGGTGAGTTGGCAGTGGATTTCGGGCGTACAGTGGCGGTAAATTTACTTTTCACACCCGGCCCGACCCGGTTATTGAACCGAGCACGGTCGGCAGTGATGACAGCGCGCTTATTTCTCCCCTCAATAGTACAGGCGTGGAAAAGCGGGATGGCCGAATGAAAATGTTTAGCATGTGTCAACGAGATCTAGCAAACGGAAACTATAGCGGCGTGAGAAAGTAGGGCGTCGATTGGAGCGTCACGTGTTGTCTCGTGTTGTCTGTAGCAAGAGGGGCTAGAAAACTTACACTTTTCTCTGGATTGCTAATAAAAAAAATGAAAGTTGTATGACAAAAAGCGTCTAAAATCTAAATTCAATGAGAGGGAGAGAGAGAGAAACGATAAGTTCCTTGATGACTCATATAACTATCGACAACGTCAGCGGAGAACGCGCTCAAGTTAATAAAACTGAAAGTAAATTATCATTACACCTTTTGCTAACTCGATTCAATTACGGATCGTATTAATTCAGCAACCGCAATACAACGTACGCATTGAATAGAAATACCACTCGGCACTCGGCATCCAACAGTATATCAGTATCATGTTTCATTCATAAACCGAGAGAGTCTCAATCGGAACACATGTCACAGGCAACTGTCAGCTGACAAATGCATACATCCTGTGTCACCACGGGGCACGTATCGTACGCGTACTTATGCTTTGCCTGCCTGTTTTCGATGTTGTTGTTGCTCACACAACACCGTCATCACCATCATCATCGTTTTACGCACTCTTCGCGTGTCCACAAGCATAAAGCCCAACCTATGCGTCACATCGATTATTGGTTACGATCGCGAAATTGTTAACGCCGTCTCTTCCTTACGCGATCGCGATCTACTGCTACAGAGTCCAGTCCACCAGCAAGCTCCAGTAATGATTGCCATATTTGGAGTTGAAGTTGATACGTTTGATTGATTAATTCGTGTGCTGGGTCCACGTGCGGTCTCCCTACCAACGACTTCCTTTGAGCCTCTGTGTCAAGCCGGCTGTGACAGGACAGACAGGTTTTTAGGTCCGATCAAGCAAAGAGCTATCCACCTAAGCACACCATCGTTATGGTTCCATTATCTTTTACCAGGCATCGAAAGCTCACCGGAAATCTGAATCTGTATGTCAGGTTGGTCACCTTCGTTGGAGGTCGAAAAGTTTATAGAACCACACACTGTTAGCTTGTTGGGATGTTTCAACTCGTTAGAATCTGTAACGTCAATCGAAACTCAATAAATCAGCACCAATCATTAGGACGGTGGCAAACAATCGAGCTAATCGACAGTCAAAAACATCATCGAAACAGTCGGACAGCGGAGACACCTTCTACATCATTAATATAAAAGATCACGCTTTTCAGTTTGTAAGATGAAACAAACCTTTAATTAGTGGCGGGTCCTTGGAGACTTGGAATTCTTATGTCATTAATTTAGCATTGAAATAACTGCGATAAATCAACACTACACTAATAAAACTTCTTTCCAAGAATTCATTCACAGTATTTCATTCCACAAGGAGGTTTGCTTTGTCGCATTGACAACATTGTCTACACCGAATCGTGTGGGTCATCAGCATTAATATGTTGTTGAAGTTAAAGTTCCCATTGTTCTCTCGCACGGCGAGTCTTTATTTCCAACGGTTTTCGCTTGTCGGAGAACCACAAAACGATTGCGACAGGAAGTTACTGTAGTTACGCGAAACTTCCTAACCGTTTGGCGCACGTTAAAGTCGTGCGTTGAAAGAACGAGAAGAATGGCGACAGAGTCGAGAGTATGTCGCGCCGACGCTATCAATGGATGGATAGCAGACGGACACACTTTTCTTTCGATATGCATTTTAAACATTCAAACTAACCAAACTAATAACCGCTTTTCTTGCCTGTGACCACACAGTTAGATTGTTGGATGGCGAGTTATGATAGACGGGTGGAAGCAAACCGGAATCAATAGCATAATAAGGGGTGAGAAGAAAAAAAAGCGGAAGTGGTTAGAGGCCCATGCATATCTACGTGCATAGCACCTTAGGTGATTGGGTTTCGACTGTGAGGTTGTTATGTTAACGAGTTGTATTTCCTCCTCAGTATATTCTACATTCTACAAACGGACACGTGCGTAGCAATCTGCACAACAAAGGCCCGATCATGTATGCAAATTTTATACACATAACATTTTTGGCCTGTTCCATTATGCATGAGTCCTTCACCACTTATACACTGCTCTGCTGCAGGCCTTTCTCAGGTGCAAACCACGAAGCTGACCACAGCAAGAGAAAATCTTTGGAGACGCATAAATAAATTAAAAAATTAACACAACGCAATGTGTGATAACATAAACAGTTTCTAATAAGAGTATGAGTTGTAGCTTACGCCTGACGCCACGCTCCTAACACTAGGACAATTTTTTATTTTGAGTCGTACTTTGGGAAGTCTCACAGAATAGGTTTGTTAGTAAAAGTATTCAAGCAAAGACACGAGTATAATTGAACGAGCTGCAAATATTTATACATCATCGAGAATTATCACCACCTACTTTATTGACAAACGCTCTACAACAACCAGACAGGCACAACGTTTAATGCTATTATTTTCTATGTTGTTCATCTAAGGTGTAAGAAGCTTATAAGCGAACGCACACAACCCATCCCATCCCACGCTCAACAAACCGGTCGAACGGGAGGGATCTCTTACGACCGGGATTTGGCACGTATGGACAGCTGCAACCAGAGAGCTTTCGCAGAGATTATTTTCAATTTTATACCTAACACAGGGAAGAGGCTGGAACCGCTCCAAGCAAATTCTTCGATTGTCGACATTTACGACAGTACTATAAATACCAACATTTATCATCAATTATTGCTCGAATGCCTGCCTGCCTGCATGCGGAGGATTTCACGAACACCAACAACATATGCTAGATGTTGGTTGAATGACTTCGAATCTTTCGGTTTTTTTTTCAATTTGTTTTAAGATACGTACCAGCCTAATGTATGCGCAATATTGCAAATTTGCCGTAAACAAGATAGAAATAAATTGATCGTTTTCATGTCCACGGGACTTCACATATTTTGGACTTGTTGACGATAATTGGCAACCGTTCCAAGCTCACTACCGGACATCTCCCATAGCATGTTTTATAAGCATGGAATTGAGTGCCTTATTAAGTGAAGATTTTAAAGACATATTTTGTAGACTACTATTGATTCAATCAGTGAAGATTTCCCAATTAAAAATTTCTCTTTCACCAGTAAAGTATGAAGTTCATCTCCGACGATCCATTCACTAAAGGCACCATGAATGGAAAGCTAATACCGACACTTGTTGCAACCGTTGTCCGCAAAAAAAAGCTAAACATTAAACCACGGCGATAAACACTTGCCATCGTAATAACTCTCCTTTCCTAACGGAGCTCTGGCAAAAGGTTCTCGTCTGCCATTTCATTCACCAACCCAGGCGCACTCGATAAGGTGTCAAATATCACCCACCGGCCAGCTAGAAGGGCAATTGAGCAAGGAAGCTTCAAGGAATGTTTCGTGCGCGTATCTTGTTGCGGCAACAGTATAGGACCCCTAACGCCTAACGACTCGCAACTCGCAACACGGTTAAATCAAGGAAGTAGTCGGTAGTTGTGATACATAAACATACGATTCGCTCTTTAAGGATATCAGCTTACCTCGACCGAGTTGAACGAGGTGCTTACTTTCTTAGCCGTTAAGACTGGAAGTCTGCATCGTTAGGTGCGCGTCTAGTTCACAGATCATAGATTCTTTACGATCTTAATATCAGTTTACTGACATCAAACTCTCCGCTGGAAATATTGTTCGGAATGTGTGCAGCAGAGAGAAGAAAAACACTGAAACTGTTCACGCAAACCAGCAACGTCATTACCGTTCAATCCGATCCGACTCATCAGTGACACACAGACGATGCTCCTAACGACTGGGACCGGGTGAGTCATTCGGGTTGAACTTTTCACGCATGGTTGCGTCTCTGTTGTGTGCTAAATTCACCTCCACTGCGTTCGAGAATAGCTTTTGGAGAGTCACGGAACATGGGTCTCCCATATGACATTGTGCCGATGGGATCAAATTTCTTTTTAATGACTCCCTCGGCGAACTTTATTATGGAGAGGTAGAGAGAGAGGCACTCATGCACTACTTCAAGTTTGGTTAAGCTATATAAAATGGGTACCAAACATTGCAGTACTGTTAAATTATTTGACTGAAAAATTATGGCGTATAAAACCATGCGATTACTGTACCTGCAATGCCCTAAAATGCATGGATACGAGAACGTATTCAATACTGCGCAGGGTGTGTTTCGTCTGCATACACTCCCTTCAAACTGGTATCGATCAAACTTATTTGCCCTACCCGGTTTTGTGTATGTACCCAGGCTTTCCAAATATTTTCTAGCAACAGGACAAACAGTCGCGCCCTCATAATAATGGGAGCACCCGAAAAATAGGAAAGTTTCCCTAAAAAGTAATTAAATTAAAACAATTTAGCTTGCAATTCTATTCCCCAGATGAATATTATTATAAACGAATTTCAAAATAGCACATAATCAATTCCATTCTATATATTTGCGGATCATCTAATTCAATAGATTGTCTGAAAGTCTCACTTCAAACCATTTTAAATCCTTCCCCATTTGTGGCGTAAACCTTCCTTCGGTTTGAGCTAAATTTTCCACTCCTAATCTTCAAATCTTCCGAAACGCAAACTTGAGAGTCGCATCACCGATAAAGTCATTTATTTGGATTTTGCGGATTAAACGACAGCACACCCTAAAAACTCGAACCACGCAAGAGCTTCATTACGGTAGGAATGGAAGTCAGCTTATACAGAGCTCTTAAGAAGCAAACAATATACCAACAAAGCGAACTTTAAGCAGTACTGCAAACCGTGAAAGGATAAGTAAACCTCAAATTAAACCTACAGCGGTTACAAGTTGGTCGTGTACCACACTTCAGTGTTTGCTTTAACAGACCAGAGACAGAGAATATGTTTGCTGGGGAAACCATAACCAGAAATGTGAAAGCTTTGTTTTGGGACGCTTATCACCCAAGAAATATCTGTTGTAGAAATATCAGCAAGGGAAAACAAAAATTCTTTAACGCTGTTAACAACCCGCGTTACATATGCATGAAGACAGGATGTTTTACATAACACTAAAGAATGACCCCTACAACCCGTGAGATACTGGAAAGCGTACGCAAATAAAATGATACCAGCGCAGGAAGCGAAGCTAATAATCGATAAAGTTAACAAAAAAACGACGCAAACAGAAACAGAAACACGAAAAGTACGAATCCTGGAGCACTTACTTCTGCCGCAAGTAATTCAACATTCAATGATTGCGTCAATTCATGACCCTGACCCCTTTGGTACGGGTCCAAAAACCCTTCACTATTGTCCTGCACAGGATGGAGCGGCTTCGTGCTGAAAGAGTTGCATGAATTTATGCTTATGTTGACGCAAGAATGGGCACGAAATGGCATGAGACAATGCCGTACCATTCATAAACCAGCAGTGCAGAGTAACCAAAACCCACGCAACGTTTGGCGACTTTCCTGGCGGAATGTTCTGGAGTAAGTTATGCCAAAAAAAAGTAAGTCTTATTCAATCCGAATGAGTTCACTGGAACAAAGGAGGGCTGGCTTATGCAACAATGTAAACGATGATAGGTCATGCAACTCGTATACGGATTACATGCGGTTCCAGAAGGAAGTGCTACGAACTTACAGAAGTGACCAGTAAGTTGCGAAAGACTTTTTCCCATAAAAAAGTTTAAACTCAATATGACGAACTAAATTGAAGATAACAGCCAAACCTATTATGAAGCAATTTTGCAAAAAAAAACTGTCATGTAGATGTCTTAGTTAAACGCAAAAAAACTGAACGACTATCCACAACCTGACTCAGACACATCCACCAGCTGATTATAGTAATTTAATGCTTGCTTGCGGCCCTGAGCAAGGTCCGACCTTCTCCGCCGCTACCAACTGCTTACTCTCTACAACCCTTCTACCTTCTGTCAATCAGTCAATCAATCTGTGGCGGCCACCAGGCAGTTCACTGACTTTAGCAATTGCTGACGGAACGGAACATTAGCTCGTGTCGTGTAGCCTGTCAAACGACTCGTCGCAGGCTCGCCATCGTAAGCGATTCAGAATCCGGTGAGCGAAACGATTAAGTCGCTAGACACTTTTGTCTTAACGTCGCTCATCCTGAAACGTGTAGTCTTTGATTTTGGAACGCCGAATAAACATCAAACAATGCCACGTGTAGCACGGTTGATAGTGGTCGCCTATCAGGATTTCTTTTCGAGGTTATGTGTATACATTTTGCGGCAAGTCCAAGCCCACTTTTCAGCTGCATTCAAACAAAACTGTGTTCACAAGATGCAGCTGATGAAACAGTGACCCGAGGCTGCGGTATCTTTTTGCGTAAAGCAGGCCAATATTACTGATAAGGACTCTTTTCGTCGCCGTTGGCTATCGCGTCATCAACTGCTGAAGCGGCGGATCGGTGGGTGGTGCAGTAGTAGGGTTCGATGGACCCAAAACACGATGACTATGAACTGTCCCTTGCCTTTTCCCGAAGCTTTAATCTGTGGTGGGTCTGTTACGCATGATAAGTACTAACCACTCAGGAACATGTCATGCAATAAAGAAGTTTACTTTCTTCTTCTGAAGTGGTCTGCCACAATGTTCTAAAGTGGAGTGGCTTGAGAAGTTGAAAACAATTCTACAAAATGAAAGCTTATTGCATTGATTACGCTAGCTGAAGTGGACGATTATGGTTATCTTTTGCATAATAGTTGGTGCAGCATCATAAAACGCATCACGACAAACAAGGAAGCCATTAAACAGAAGCAACAGTAGAATAATCAATACTAATATTTATATTAAAGTTGTTATCACCAGTCCAGCTGCTGACTACATAAACATCCCGCCTTATGCATTAAATGCGTAAGCGTAGTTATATTGTTTTGAAAACATTATTTGACATGAGTATAGGGGGAACTGGTAAAGGGGAGAACTCGGCAAGTGTTTGTCCTCTGAACTTTATGATTTCCAGTACGTTATCCTTACGTTATCCGAACTTATAACAGTTCCAATATCAATCTCTATACTGTTATATACTATACTATACTCTATACTATTTAGAGGCCATACGCTTAATGAGAAAAGTTAAATCTCGAAAGATTATAACAGATTTACGACGTCATCTGACAGTCATCAATTAGCCACAATAACTTCTTCTGCCTATATCAGCAATACCTGTCCTCCAGAGTCTCTACTATGCAAGGTATAGAGGGACTCTACTATGCAAGCAAATGGCACTCTACTAATCTTCCGTTGTAACAGTCCGTCCAGAACTCTTGTTGTACCCTTATAAAAACATATAATGATAAGTCTATGGAATGCTTTAAATTGAGCATATAACCTTACATAGTGCAAGTACACTTTTATAACATAAAGTACACTATAAATTAATCCTTAAATCAACCTGACGGAGGTCGCCCAGAGACGTGGATCCTACAGTTTACGACACTAAAGAAGAACCACGCTGCACAAACTCCGCATGCACATGGCTGTGGAATAAGAAATGAGAGATACATAAATTCATTATCCAACCTGCAGATGTCCGTGTACTGGGGGGATCGATTTCTGCGCAGGGTTTCATTTTTCATTCTTCCCAGAACCGCAACGGACCCTTGCCTCACGTTTCAATCCTCCTGCCCTTCCTTGCCCGCCGTACCTTCTGCCATTCCGCCTCCTAGTACGCAGTCCTAAAAAGCCCATAATTCACTTTCAATCGCGACACATCTTGCACACCGCGAGGTTTGCATTTCAAGTGCCGGCCGAAGAAGGTAACCGGAACGAAAGGATGTCCCGCGCAAGTTTCTTATCATTTATGCAACTCCCGATCCCCGCACATCAGCACAGTGTGGCCTTCTGTAGTGCACGAGAGAGGAGGTTGCATTGCATGAATGAATGAATTTACGATTTCGAAACACGAACTCCCAATCAGTCGTCGTTTAAATTACCGATTACCGGAGCCGGACAGAAGGACGCGCATAAAAAAAATAAAAGAACAGAGGAACAAATCAAGATAATACAGAGATCTACAATTTATTGATCAATTGCGAAGCATACGGAAGATAGCTGTAGGGGTATCCCATAATGCACTGTTGGAATCTGTTGGGACTTTTTGGTGACGATGAAGAAATTTGCATTCGTCCATCAGATTAGCAGCTGTGTCACATGCGCACCGAACGGATGAATCATACTGACCGATGCACACGATTTTATGACATCCGAGGTTGATTCACTTTGGGAAAGTATGCGGTTGTTGCTGAACTTGCGAAGTTGAAGTTGTTGCGAAAGTGTACATGATATGTGTGGCTTTCGTATTAAATTTCCTTTCGGCGTCACACTCTCTCAACCAAAGCTAATAGAAGAGAGTGATCGTCACAAATGTCACCATTCGTAGCTTCAAAACCGCAAACTCTAAGCTGACTGTGTGGTTAGACAGTTTAGGAGCAATTACTGATATTACAACCGCAGTATCAACATAAAGATAACTGCTTTATGCTGATATTTGTCAAGAGAAATTAACGCCCTGATGTGCCGTATTCGAAAATAGGTGCAACGATTCCCATTAGCCTACCCTTGAAGAATCGAAGAAACATGGCTGATAACATAATTGTGATGGATTAACCTTCTACAGACAATCAAAGACATGCATGCAGGGTGCACTCTGCTGCTCTTATATCAGTATTAATTGTCTTGTTCATGCGAACAAAAAGAAGGAATTTCTTTTTCACTTCTCCCTTCTACAGTCTTTACAAAGCGCCTGCGAAGAATTTGCCTTGGTTTTTGTTTTTATTTTAAAGTTCAATTTGCGTCTTCAGTATTACACGCTGTACGATAAGCCAACCACAGGCAAGTTTACATTCTTGCTTCCTTTATTATCGTCATAACCGCCCGTTCCTGGTCATAATAATCAGATATTTTGCGAGACGAGTAACATTTTGTGGTAGATTCCTTCCATTTTTTTGTGTTACTAAATAACCCTTACATGCCTCCAGGCTCCCAGTGGCTCGTTCGCAATCCTAGAAAGAGATTGGGAAGAAGTTTATCTTCCGTCGCCGGTACACTTTGTATCTTTTTATTCCACATAAGTGCTTTGGACGTGTTCGCTTGTTTCGCGCCATCCTCTGCCTCGTGGTTTTCTTCAGTAATTTGTGAAGGAAATAAAACAAGATCATAGTTAGCTTCGGGCTGATTAATTAAATGAGCTAAAGAGTTACAAATCTCACACCATCTCACGCCACTGTCAAGTAACGAGCGCAACCAGATAATCACAGCTAGTGCGCGAAAGCAAAAACATTGCTCCAATGGACAACAGAGATTGACGATTGAAGGACAGCAGTTTTGCTGTGCGCGTCTCGCCGCACACCATTTGCTGCCGGATGTCCCCTTGACAAAGCCTTTAAATGTCCAGCACAAAAAGCGATAAGAAGTATGGGATAAATCGCTGACCGACCACATGGGGTCTCAGCCACCGAACGATTCACGATTTTGCTGAGGCGCAAAAAGATTGTCAGAGGGGTACAAGATTTCTAGAGAATGAAGCATTTGGAAGGAACTTGGCACGATTGGTGAGGCGCCAGCCTGTACCGAATATGAGGAGTAGAATGCTAATGCCAAGTGATTAACGCGCAAAAAATAATAACAGTCATCAACAGTTTGCACTAGCGCAATGAGTCGAGCACATAAAAATAAACTGATGACTTTATTCTAGGAGTTGCTGAGACGATAACTAGATTGACGTAGCTTCTTTTAAAGTAATGGCTTTAAACAGTCTTTCAAACGTTAGTTAAGAACCATACTTTGTGTTGAAACATAACAACCCCATTCTAGGTACAAAAACAGGTGCAAAAACACCCAATTTTCTATTTATCCTCACACGTGCCTAGCACCCAACTGAACGATTGAACGCAAATTGTGCATTCAACCATTGAACCTTAAATGTGTGTCACCCAATCCTATTCCCATGTCTGGTTCATCGTTCCTTTTTTCCCGAACGAAACCACCTACCCAACGGCGGTTTGTGCACAAGTTTTTATAACTTAATTTATAGAACAAATTATCAGCTGCTCAGCATCTCCCAGAACGCAAAGGAGGAGGCGGCGACGTGCTGGCCCCGAAGCAAACGAGCTGCAACACTCTAATTGCCTATTCCACGCACCTTTTTTGCTAACCCGACCCGTTCCGTTATCGTCGATCAAACGTGAACATGCTAGGGCTAGGGCGAAGAAAAACTGGAGCCCGTTGACAAACGAGCGTTAACATGATTTATGCATGTGTGCGCATCTCAGATCGATCAGGAACACGGGGCGCTCTAAGGTGGTAGAAATTGGAACGAAACTTCAGCTCATCGAGGGTGTGTTAAGAGGCGGATTTCTTGCTATTCTTTTCGCCCTCAGGACATTAGGTTTCAACTACATTGAGGAGTAGTTACGATGTGGCGTGTTTGATAAGGTTAAAGCATATTCCTCTGGACAGTTTCTTCCTCCTTCTACTCTTTATTGATAGAGCTACCTCTGCAGTCTTGATTTTTTAGCTCTTCAATGCGTCTAGCATACGAGAATCTCATAGAAGCTCGTGCCGTGGCATTCAATCTTGACCACCGGAGATCTAAGGATTAATCCTGACAAGGATTAGGTATGAAATTACACAAGTAAGTTGCATAAGCCAGAGAAGAGAGAAGCGAAATACAATCTACCACACGACTAGATAGAATCTTCTGAAACCTGACTCCGGACATACGGAGCTTAACCCGGAAGGGATACGAAACAATTGCACTTGCAAACCAAAAGAATCAATCGATAAACTCCTAATGCAACATGTGGCGACTAGCTCCTTCCTCTTTTTTATTTCCACAGTTATCTCTAGCATGGAAATGTCAATCCTGTCATAACGTAAGCCGCCAATAAAAAAAGACTATCTCCCACCGTAGATTATAAAGGCCTGTGTTATGTCGTGTTAAAAGGTTCCCTGGCGCTATTAACCTTCCCAGTTAAAACAAAGCCTTCCCGGTTCGATGTTCCTTCGCTGGACCATAAAAGAACGTGGAGCTCCACAATTGCAATGCACAACCACGTACACCATTAAGCCTGAAACCCCTTGCTGGATGAGGTTTTATGCTTCGCTGCCATCCATTCTAGACCACCAGAGATCGGCCACCATCTGCTGTTCCGGGTGTCCTTCGTGGGTTATTTTATCGCACAAAACATATTGAACCCTGCCTCCTGTCTGTGTGTCGTTGTAACATTTCACTGCACGGTTGAAGAATAACGCAAAAAAGACAAGCGTGAAAAGGGAAAAAAGACGGAACAGCTTCAGAAAAAAACACATCCTAAGACATAACCCGATCCTGATTCGGTCCGGATCAAATCGGGATGCCCCCATTTTGCAGCGGGCTTTGGTCGTTCTGGGAGCCGGCGGTTCTGCCGGCGAAACGAAAATGAAGTGAGCCGAGAGCACTGGGCAACCTAAGAGAGCGCGTGGATAGAGATCGCGAGATGTACCGGCAAGCAGAGAGATATCGAAAACGATGACAACGTTCAATTAACAGTAATTGGATATCGTTCGCACGATAATCATCCAAATGCGTTTTTTGCCCTCTCGCGCTCAACGCGACGAGCCTGTGACTTTACAAACGGGTTACAAACATTAAGGAACCAGACAACCGGAGGACAAGCGAAACAAAAACATAAAAAAAAAATCTCACACCACACAACAACGCGCGCTTCCGTCTGTTGCATTCATTCGGCTCAGCTGCAGCGACAAGTCTGTGTCCCGATAATCCCCGTCCCCGTAACTAAAAGGATCAAGCTCGGAGCGAAGCTCAGAGAATCGATTCGTACCGGTGGAAGGTTTATTTCTTTTAAGCAGCAAACTAACATCGATCGAGATATCCATACTGTCCGTTGATCAGTAGCAGCAGCAGTATAAATTTAATCCACCAAATGTTGCACAAAACGACTTCCAAAGACGAAACATTTGATGAAGTAACAAAACGCTTCATTGCATAATGATTTCTTATAAAATACATTTAAGCAATTGCGCTTGTGCGATATGAATCAGCGTGCTGTAACTGCCAAAAATGGATACTCAAATTATCACTTCCACTTATAACTTCCGGCAATAAATAATAACCATTTCCTGGCTTGCTGCTCCGAGCTCAAAAACCTCCCCAATTGCTCGACGTTTCTCCACGGACAGTAAGAAAACGCAAGTAAGATACCACCTTTTCCATGACTTCACGAACGAAACCTTTTCGGATCTGAGCCTCCCCGGTATTATTTTTCAATCAACAACAACCATCATTATCGAACGATTATCTACACTGGCTTCCTCTGCCAGATTCGGTCGAGCAGCAAAAGAAGAACGACCAACAAAAATGGGCTTCTTAATTTCCGTCTCTGCCCTGCCAAAATGGAGCTACTGCGAGGCGTCGTGCGCACAAGTGCGGGTGCGGCTGCATATGTTTTGGTGCCGGTTCCTGTTTTCGACCAGCCGACCAACAACTTCTTTGTCCAAACCCGATCGCTCCACACCCGGATGACTTCGGGGTTTAACTTCTAAGCGTCGAAACGGGAGGATCGAATTTCGTACAGGGCGCCACCAGCCGAATCGGATCCTTTTTCCACACCATCACTTCCTGATTTTTCTAATCCAGAATTATCAAACCAGCACGACACGCCTCGGAAATCCCTCGCCGTTAGAGTTCCCACAGCAAATACGACAACTAATATCCCTCTTTCTACTACTGGGCCCAGGATTGTTTCACTTAATTTGATTAGACGGCCCTCTCTGTCTCTTTCTCTCTCTCTCTCTGCAATTTTCCCGCAACAAATCAATGCTTTTATGTGCATCAAAAATGCATCCCTTCGATGAAGTTGGCAAGAGAGAACACGATTCATTCGATCGTCTATAAACCAGTACTTGTGCAAGGCTCACACAGTTAATCAAGACCCTTCAAATCCAAAATAAACAGTAAAATCGGAAAACCGTACCAGCAGAAATCACACTCCAGGGCAAAAATGGGTACGCAAAGTCTTGTGCAGCACACTAATCCAATTTCCCTATGCTGTTGTTGTTGCAGTTGAACCACTGCAATGCATCTTGGTACCCCATCGTGAATCGTCAACCTGGTAAAGATGGCCGCTATGTCTGGAATGGTTGAACGTGTGGGGCTCGGTACGTGCTACGTGGTTAATTAAATTGAACCCAAACGGCACGAGCACGGCCACGGCGCGAGCCATCATGTTTGGCCCAGTTCTTCCATCAAATGATGATGATTAGCAATAATTGTGAGATGGGAAATGTTACGGGGAAATCTACTCAATTCCCCAACGATGCAGACGAACACGTTCGACAGAAAAACGGCTTTAACTTCCTTACCCGGGGTATCATAAATTAGCGTGCACGAGGCGGGTGGTGTTGTTACTCCAGTTTCTAACAAGAACTTGGGAAAATAAGTCTGTATGCCTCCCTCCCGATTAGGGGAAAACAAAACAAGCCATTATTAAGTACACTGTATCAACTAGGCACGTTGAAAGTATCAGAGAAAATTCATCTCAATGGCATTATACCGACCGATTGTTTCCAGAGCTGAGAACTAGCTTAAGTAGTCGCTCGGCAAGTCGTTGCTTAATGAAAATTAACTTAATATCAAAACAAAGATATCAGATTATGACGCAAAGTTGGAAATACTTAACATAATTTCTTCATTTTCTGTTTGTTCCCAAGAAAATGCGATTCTCTCAAGGCTTTCGTTACAGCTTTTGTTTTTACTACAGTTTACTACCCTGCTTAAGAGTCTCGCAAGGATTACAAACGAATTTCTCTTCTTTAATTTAACATTTTTGCAGCACTGGCTAGCATGATCTTTACCTGCTTAAGCTGCTTTCTAGCATTTAAAAAGCAAGAGATACGTGTTTTATCCTCTGTCTGCACGTGGACATTAATTATGCGTTGAATCTGGCGATGCTATTAACCCGCACTGGTAACACTTTTTAGGCTCCGCATATTGCAACTTGGGATGATGACACGTCGACGCAATTGCAGTGTATGTGCAATTTGAATACACGACGTCACTAAAAATGTGTTTCACTCACTCGCAAACAAAATTTCGCGCTCCCAAACCAACGAATTCTAGCAACTTCAGGTGCTCTAAAGGCTCACACAACAACAGAACTGCTGACTATGCTGGTACCATTTTTTCTTGGGCCGACTTCATAATTCGTTAGGCTTTTTACACACTGAACACAACAACAATATTCCGCTCGCACTGGCACTGGTCACCCGTACTGGGGATTCTTTTTCCGGCAGGGAACTGATTCCTTCTCTCGGAAACAAAACGGGCAACGCTAAGGCAAAACTGACACAGACACACACCACACACGGATTAAAAGGATGACGCACGTGTCACTTCTTTGCGTATGATTCTAAACCGCACGTTCACACACACTTTCGGGTGGTTTCGTAGCTTTCGGGGTCGGAAAAATGAAGACACACGCGAACACCTAAAACCCTGCACTACGACGGGTGGATAAAACACACGCGCAAAGGAGGGCAAAATCCGGTCTTCGCCTAGCAAAACCTCATCGAACCCGGAACGCACGCACGCACGTGTGTGTGTCCGAAATGTGAAATTAGTTTGTTGTGTTCACTTGATCGAAGCTCACGTTGCACTATAGCGGCCCGTTCGACTGCGCCATCGTCGAACCTACAAATCGTGCGGTGCGCGAGCGTACGAACGGCAGTGAGCTCTCAGAGCGAGTGCAAGGCCTTGCAATCAACCCTGCCCGCGTGGTATAGGCCCCGCGTACCGTCGCTCATGTTTATGTTTTCCGCCCGACGAACCAACTCGCTCACGCATTCCCTTTTTGCGCTGTCCATTGCCCCGTTGTTGGGTGCTGGCTGGCTTGCGGTCACGGTCGACGGTACGGACCGACGCTCTCAGAGCAGTGAGCGAATGAACTAAAGTTCGAGCGGTGAGTTCTGTGTGTTATTATGCTTTTCTGGATTTCGGGCCGAATGAACCAGCGCCGCATAAAACAGCGGCCGGTGTTTTTCAGTGCTCACTCTCTCGATTGAAGATTCATGAGTGCACCATGTTATGATCTTTTTGGGCTGCAGAGAGTATGCTACGGTAAACATTGAATTGGTAGACATAGATAATATTTTTTCTGATAGAGTTTTTGCAAGCGGAATTAGGATTTAAACACAAATAGTATCAGACAAGAAAATACTACAAGATCCAAGTTCATTATGTTCTGTAAAGAACATCTAGACGACTAAAAACCTCTAACGACGCAATGCAGTGTGTTCGTTTTCGTTCCCCGGGCCCAGGAATTTCCGCACCAACATATCTCACAAATTGTAGGCTCTCCGATTGTGTGTTCCCTCTAAAACAAACTACGCAAAACCCCGGAAATGATCTAAAACTAGAAATCTAGAATAAAAGGATTCAGAAAACGATGTCTTCCTACATATTCAGAAAGACAAGTAAAACAAAGAAGTCTAACAAATTGGAAAAACCTTCCTCATGAGCAAAGACTCACATTATTCTTCCCTGTCATCCGTAGGTCATCTAAAATTACCTTTAAAGTAGACAAAGATGTGAACTTGAAACCAAAAAGACAGATATCCAATAGTGTGGAATACACCGCATCCGAGTTAGGATCCGACATACGAGGTTATTACAAGGAAGACTAATATCCTTTGACACCGAACGACGATTACCTCAACTAAGGCTGAACGAAACATTTCTCTTATTTGCACTACACCGAGAGCACAACACTCTCCACCGAACTGCATCTTTGTGCCAACGTGTGTTGGACATGGAAGAAGAAGAATCGAAAACAAGTCTGTCCACCAACTGCACCAAGCGTCAAGAGAAGTGCACATACACCGGAGAGGACAGGTTAGGGTGGATCTGTCTAAACAGGAAAAACAAACCGTAACAACTCGTCAGTCTCAGCCCTCAGGTCGCTTCACCAGCACCTCCACCACGCTTCTCTCAGAGCGCTTGAAAATGTGGAGTAAAAATAGTCCTACACCGTGTGGTGTGCTAGGTCATTGCACACACAACCGACACTATTGCCAACTCACTACCGACACTCTCTAATGGTTCCTCCGTACAGGAATCGTCATCATCGCCACTCCAACAACGTGCGCGCTAGATTAGCCCAGAGTGCACCCTATCCTGGTCCGTATGCCGGAAAGCGACTTGGCGACGATACCGCGAAACGTCAGAGATGACGCAGATTCTTTGGGGATTGAATGGGGTCCGGGTGACGATGAGTCATTGGGTGAGCATAAACTCGGATGCACTCTAGCTGGTTAGTTGCATTATTCGGAGGTCAACAGAGGCAAATTGTCAAGCAGTCCCAAGTGGCCAAGATGAGAGGTTTGGAAGCATGGGGACGCATCAAACAATAAATTGCATGCAAAGGTGCTGACTAACGATGCTACTACATGGTAGAGTATGACGAAAGTGTAAGCGTTGAAGGTTTATACCTTTTACAGGTATTTTGAGCTCCATAAATTAAACTTCAATACTTTTGCCATTAAAATAGTCAACAAAACTATAAGAAAAACAACATTTAACATACTTTTAGCGTAATTAGCAAAATCATTCAGTTATTTCACCGCTATGACTTAAAACCAGTATTCCCAATCTTATGGCAAGGGAAAGATTTGAAAACAATCAATACAAATTATATAGAATCAATGGACTCGTAGCAGGAAGATGGATTGCAATAAATTTGTTTTGAATGATTCATAATTTTATACAAAAGAGTTATTTCATAAGCTCATGTCACCCGTGTTCGATATCAAACATAACCTCTAACAGGATGACATCCAGTTCAATCTTCTCTTATTCCACCCTAATATCAAACATACTATTATCAATCTTCTAGCCACGATATCCTCCTCGTAAGCAGTTGGTGACTTGCGAGTCATTTTGCAACTCAACACAGCCAAACTACGACCATCGCGCTCAACACTCTTTAACGCAATCCCCTTTAAACACGCTCCCTAACCATTAAACCTAAAATAATCGACCGTATCGACCGAACAGCGATTGTTTTGTCGCACATACACCCTCTGTACGCGCCCCGTTTTATGCAATTTTTCTGCATCCGATCGATTCAACCCTCGGCCGGAATAAGACGTGGCTAGAAACTCGGGAAGCACATATTGCACATGACGCTTTATGCGCCCATTACGCCAAACATTCCACACGGCACACCCCAGCCATTCGTTTGCCACTCTCATGGGTCCTGGGAAAAATATAAGGGATGAATCTTTCGGGTTCACAAGTTGCTGCTAAAACCGAAAGACACACAGCCTTGGCATTTACGCAAACAAAATAAAAGACACGGCATTGCACGGTGCAGCAGCATAGGGTTTAATAAATAAATGGATTTTGACCCTTCTTCGTGGTGGACATCCGGCTTTCGTATGCAGCCGTATGCAGCAGGAAAACTTAATAACGTACACACGCTCGGGCTTTCAATGCATAAGGCATCAAGCTCAAGCTAATACAATTGTGCATTATGAACTCGGGAAGTACGGAAATTGTAGTACGGGAAAGTTTATTAAATTTTCTGTGCCTTGCGCGAACTGTAGTGTCTTTCATAACATTTTATAGGTGATTGAACCACATAATGTCATGGTTTGATAAGTAATAAAATCAACAAGAGAAAACAAAAGGGCTCTTCCCTACTTACCGTAACGTTCCATGAGACTATCCCGTAATCAGTTGTACTGCGTAGGAACGATGAACTGAAACAGACCTGAAAGCAAGAAGAAACGGGGGAAAAATAAAAGCATTTCTTTTTTTTATTTACTCATGCAGGATACACGGTAATCAATGATAAGAATGCTTTCTTTCAGATTGTACGGATCCGGTTCATAAGCGCAACCCAGCAAGCAAATGGCGACCTGCCATCGGTCAACGAATTGCCTTCGCATTGTCGCTTTCTGGCGTCTGGCGAATAAAATTCCAATACCATTATCTTGTCACTGTGCAATCCGCAGTTGATAGTGGCATGAAGACGCGACCGGATGTCCTTCCGGTAGGTTCTGAGGAAGGCACAGTGCGAGCAGCTTGTTAAACCATGCTGTAATTCTTGGCTTTGGTTTACTGGGGACAATAACAAAAAAAGAAATGACTAGTCTTGCGATTCTTTTCCACAAAGAGTATACAATTTGACATGGATTCCCTAGCGAAAGACATCATTCAATCAGTGCATAAATCAAGTTTATGATTAGAACGTTCCAATTCTATGTTCTTTAAGTTGGATTTGATTGGTTAAGAAACTTCAGTTTCGTCCTTAAATGCACAGTCTTTACTTTAAACTTACTAAAGATATTTTAATATAAAAGCAACACTATTTAAGTGCATACGTTGCCTTTGCACCATCAATGGATCATCCAAAAAGAAGACACACATTCATCATCGCATTGACAGTGGAATCATTAGCATCGGCGCAACGCACTTCACGTTTGTCATACTAATCAATTCCTCGGACAGTGTTGCTACCATTTTTCCGTCATCCGGCTAGTTGCCGGTCCTGTTGGCATTGATGCATTTTGCAACCGTTAATGCGAACGGGCTCTGTTTGCTTTCACATTTGGACGTGTAAATGTAGAAATGCAAATGTGAAACGTGTCGCCCGGCTTGCGGCCATTTCTACATTTGCAAAGGGACAGTCCATCTTACGACTGCATCAAAATCAAACCCAGAAGCATTCCAATTCTCTATACCATGACCTATACAACGTAATTGTTTTTGTTGCTCTTCCTAAACTTTATAACCCTTAAAATCAATCCTCTACCACAGCCAATATTTCACACGCTCCAACAAAAGCCAGAACCAGTTTTATAGCTGCTTCCTGCGCTAATCTTATCGCACATGTACGCCTTCTTCTTCGCCACAATTAATAAGCAGAGCGGCCCCAAGACTGAGGCGACTGGTGGAATTAAATATGCAAATCAGTGCGAACCGTTGCGGCAGAGTGTATTCCACGGTGGCCAATAGTGCGTGGGTGCAATAGAATCTGTCTATCCACCTTGTACGGATCGGTTGCGTACGCTTGGAAGGCAATGGCCTACGGCAGACGATAAACAGCTAGCCGGTATGCCGTGTTTTTGACGCAGTAAAACTTGATGATCCGTATGGAAATGTGCCACCGACGGACATTTATTCCTAACTTTCGATTAGTTTTATGTTCGATAATGGCTCGTATTAGTGTAAGAATTGGTTGCAATCAGCGATATGTTAGTTATTTTATTTATAACGCATTCTGTTTCACCAATTAATCTTAATATGAGCAGCAGGAACTATTCAGATGAAGGCGTTAAAATATAAAATCAGTTAAACAGATTAACTGGCAATGTACAATACCCTAAAGACAGACACCACTTTGGTTACTTAACACAAATGGCAGGCTACTAAAACTGCTGACGAGCGTAATTCTTGCCATTTGTTCTGAGTGGGCTTTCTCTTACATTCGTACGCCATAACGTGCCCATGAACGAAAACAATTAGGTCAGCGAAATCTTGCAAGCAAGCAACAAAAAATAGAACTGCCCGTTGCCGACTGCTTAGGGCGTAAGATTAAAACCTGTCACCTCGTAGTGTAATTATATTTTGCTTCTCTTCCCCCCGGGTGCAAGCTACAGATACGTTTTTACACACTCGCAGCGGCACGGTTGTGAATTTTCACGGTCAACCCACCGCTGGTAGGTGTGTTACAGCACATGCCGGAATGAGCATTCTACCAATTACCCAGCGCATTTAGCCAGCGGTATAGCAGGATGAGAAGCAAAAAAAAAAGGCATCCCTTTCTGTCTGCCGAGAGCCCTGTGGCCGTGACAGCATCCCTTATTCAGGAAACATTCTCTCCTGCCTGCTCATGCGGTCCCTTCGCTCTCTTTGATTTGCTCCTTTTTTATCCCGTTGCGAAATAAAGCTCTCCCAAGCGGACAAACTGTCATATCCTTCGGAGCGAACGGGGAAACGCTTGCTAACTGTCAGACGACAGAAAAAAGGAGATCTGCGCGTTGTTATCCTGCGAAAATTTTCGGGGTGGATGCTGTTCCTCCATGTTTCTCCCTCGTGCCTCTTTACCAATCCTTCTCTTCCTCGGTCTTGCTTTCGCTCATTGTACGAGCAAAAAGGATATAAGGACACTCTTGTGTTTCATCGATCGCAAAAGCGTGCATGAGGGAAGCGATACTGTTCTATGCCAATATATGCACTTTACACAAGCTTGTTCTAGGTGCGGCTGCTAACTCTTTCTTTTCGACTCTTTTGGGCGGTTGGCGGAAATAGGCAACATCCGGATGGAACTAAAATGAACAATGATTTGATTCAATTCAATTGCCTGATGGTAAATGGGGGGACTCAGGGACGAGACCCAATTGATGGCGTGAACAAACCCACCTTACTCGCTGCTGCTGGCTAGACGCGCTGCTCAACCAAACCGTGCGCTCGCTGATAAACGGGCTCGATGACGAACTGTTTGAGGTGTAAATTGGTGTCGGTATTCGGCAAACCGCGACGGAACCACGGTAGCAGCACTGCGCATTAAATAAAGATTCGAAAGCTCTTTCTTACGCTCTAAGCCTATCGAAGCAAAACCACACACGCACACTGCACACACGGAGGACAAAACACTAAGCAATAAAGGGGCGAACGGAACCTTTTTTATCTTGTTATCTTCTGGCCCGCACTACTACTGACTTTCCCAAATGCTTTGCACCAAATGCCCTCACTTTGCACACACACCACACACACCTTTGCCCGGACGACTGTCCGGACGCACCGAAATCAGCGGTAAGAAAGAGCCACGACGGTTTGTGAAGAAACACTGCTTTACCCCACGGTGGCCGCGTCTTCTTTTACACGCCCGCACCGACTCCGGTATGAAACACAGGCTGTGCCCACAAGCTCAAACAGCAGAAAACAATGCACCTGTTAGTGGACGACCTTAAATTTGTTGATTTTTCAAGCGCTCCACAAACAAAACACGGCCACAGCAGAGCGAATACGCTTTGGCGAACAAACCTTCGCTGCTAGATTCTCTCTACGCACACGACACTTGCTCACACAGACGCAGATTTGCCTTGCTTTTTCTTCTGTTTTGTTGCGCACCGTTTTGACAGCTTTCTCGTTAGATACTTTGCGAACAAATCGGTTTATTCGCACAAAATTTGCTTCACACATTCAATACGTTCTTCCTTGCACGGTTTTTGATTAGATAACACGAAAAGAATTGTATATTATTGAGCAAAACTAATATAAAACCACCTTACCGTACCGTCGATGCTGTACGGTGTTTGTTTACGTTTCGTTACGTCATACCGAATGTCAAAATCACATTACAGGGTTCGTCGCTTCAGACTAGAGCAAGACTCGAGTTGTGGCTGTTTGAATATTCATAGTGCAAATACAAATTCACACATTAATAATTGAAGTAACTAGAAATATTATAGGTATAGTAATAATTATGATTTCATCGCTTGTTTCATCTTGGTTTCAGCATCATTTTTGCAACCTATGTAGACAATAATGCAGTTTATGCCCAAAACCGAATTTCTTAAGCACAGTTTACACACACTTCCCTTTCCCAAACTCTACAGCAACCGCCAAACCAATATACAGTTAGGAAAAAAAGTGATAAATTCGGCCACATTAACCGCAGTAATACATCTAGGCCAAAGTATGTGATGAGCTCTAGCTTAAATATTCGTATAGACCCCTCCTATTAGGCTACTTTCACAAGACTCCTTCTAGAAGACCCCTTCGTCAAGGTTCCGTTTAAAAGTTCCTCTAAACGAGGACTCATTGACGATGCACCTTAGGTTGACTCTAGTGATGGGCGCTCGGAATCGGAACTACCTGGTTCCGATTCCATAGCTGGAACCGGATCCGGAACCGATTCCGGATCCGGGTGCGGAACCGATTCTGGATCCGGGTGCGGAACCGATTCCGGATCCGGGTGCGGAACCAATTCCGGATGCGGGTGCGAAACCGATTCCGGTGCAGTGGCGAATTTAACGGTACGCGGACTGAGCGGCCGAGCTCGTAAGGGGCCCCGAAAAACGAAGGAATATCCAGCGCTCCGGAATCGATTCCGATCAAACCATCATTTCGCCCATCACTAGTTGACTCACCACTGATTAGATCAGGATACTACACAAACACAGTGAGGATTTGAATTTAAAGTTAAATAACTGTTATTTATTCGGACACCTATAATGTTGCTCTTAAATACATTAATTGCAATAAGTACAATAGAGATTATTGTATAGTGGAACATTCAATACTTGGAACAAAGCCATAACCAACTGAACACACGCCCACGCCCCTCGCTCTTTCTCTCTAATGCATCTGCAATATGTATGCACTGCCGTTTACTACTAATAGAATAAAATCACATACCACCAGACTCCACTGTAACGATTATTGTACTAGTAATGACCCGTTTCCGGGAGATCTGGTAGCAAACTCAAAATGGTCTTTTACTATGCAAGACTTAAAACAAATACTTCTTAAAAAGAATGCAAAATTTGTCCGATCTCGCCCATTGGAAGACATTGTCGTGAGACGCCTGGTGAGTGGTAAATAGATTTGAATAAGTACATTAAAATTACTTCACATTGCTAATATTCTTGTTGGAAGACGTTGGTATAGAGCTTTCACGTGTTGTATAGGAGTATATCATTCTTACTAGCCGCGAGCGCGCTCACTAACTGGCACGTTTATATAATTAGATTGATAATTTTGTAACAAAACGATCCGAACTTCGGCTTTTTTTCGGTTAGAAGTTAGCTTTCATTATTTAACACCTTCGCTTGGTATTGGGTGTATCGTGTGGAATTGTGTGGAACATTCAATTTTGAATTTGGAATAGAATGGCAAGCTTGGATCTGCGAAACTCTGGAGAAGAAGTAAATATACCAGCTGCCCCAAAATTCCCGATTGCATCAGTAGTGGCCGCTCTGGCTTATTGTCGTTAGCACTATATAATTGATTCGATTGAAGTATTCACTACCGGATGTACGACTGGTTCACACTTTCCCATGCTTAACTTCTATTCGTGCACCGCATACGCGCACTACTGCCCGAAGCTAACTATCTCGGAACTTATCAGAACGTTGCTTCCTTTTCAACTGTAGTATAACTTAGCTTTTGTTTACTCATTAATATATCCTAGCAGATACGTTATGCTTAGCTCACTAGCTTAAATATGTTGTGTTTTGGTTTTGTTGCTTCTATATAATATTTTTGTTCAATGTTGTGCCTTCTTTGTATGTATATTTGTATATAGGTGTATATGTCTGGAAGACTGACTGACTGTACTGCTTTTAATGATGCTTTCCATTTGCATACTGCTTACTGCTCAACGTCCTAACACCTCTCTCCGGCCCACCGGTGGATCTGTGAAATTGTGTATATTTGCTTGCTAAGTCGTCAATACCACACTAACAATGTACTATTTTGTTATTTATTTGCCGCCATCATCAACTCAACACTTTCTAACCGTCACACGTTTACATTAAGGAAGACATTAGATTAACGATTCAGTTTCTTTTCCACCCTTAGCCACACATACCGACATTCTCGGCCGGCTGTTCGATATGTCGAAATTATGATGATGATGCTCGAATGTCGATTTTGGAGGATTCGGTACAAGTTCATCACTGACCCGGCTGTCCAAAGCCAAGGCTAGGTCCAATTTTGCTGCTGTTCTAAACTCTCTTACTGTGACATCTTTTGTCACATCCGCACATCGCCCATCGTCGCAAGCCGTCTATGTTGGTGAATGAAACAGGAGTGAAACAGGTTTAACAACGGTTCGAGAGAAATGGCAGATGAGTTTTGTATGCAATTCGTAATGGGTATGCACTCTGTACAAACATGTTCCGCGGGGAAGGAAGCGTCCCATCCGCACGGCCTTTAGAACGGTAACCCGATCTCGAAGGCATGAATCAAAGCCGTACCCGAATCGTAGATGCCAACCACACAAAACAGCACACCGAGAAAGATGATAAAGTAGTTGTAGGCCCGCTGCTTCTGATCCAACAGATGACCCTTCAGCTTCAGATGGAAGTAGCAGGGCCAGATAAAACTTAACATCGTACCCGTGAAGCTCCCGATGAATCCCATCAGGATGGAAAAGTGTGGAATGAAAATGGCCATCATGATCGTGCCGAGAATGACGGTCAAGCGCCATGCCAGGCCCCATACCTTCAGCTCCCCATCCAGCTCCCAAACTACCGGGAAGATTGTTTTCGGTTTGCCGCGGAAGAACGCACGCTCGAGCAGCTCACAGGCGGCAAAGTAGGGCAACGGGTAGCTGAGGACGGCCTTAATCACCAGACAGAAGTTCACCAGACCCTTGAACCCGGGCGAGTGCAGATTGTTCGTGATGACCTGCTGCGTATCGTTCTGGAACGTCAGGAAGCAGATGTACCCGAACAGGGCCTTGAAGGCGGCCGCCGCTATATGCGACCAGTCGAGCATCCAGTTAAACTTGGACCGATCCTCCATGTTGCCCTCGAGCGTGGGCAGGAAGATTTGCGACGTGTAGGAGAAGACAATAACACCAAGTGAGATTGGAAAGTTCTCAAAGTCCATTCGCCACTTGACCTTACTCCAGCCCCAGTCGCCGATCTCCAGCAGGCAGTACCCGACGATGATCGCGTTGATCAGCAGATGCGCCATGGTGCACCAGAACGACAGCAGCGACACGTGGTGGAGCGATTTGAGGAAGGCGAGCGGTAGCAGGAAGATACCGCACAGCATCATCCAGGACCGGGTATCGAGCGCACCGTCCGGGAAGGATCCGGCCATCAGATCACCGCACACGACCACGTACAGGATGCAGGTCATGAGCAGCTCGATGATCTGCGCTATGCTGACGACCCGCGCGCCAATCTTCTTGCCGAAGCACACCTTCGCGATGGACACGTAACTGTCCCGGACCCGTACCGGTTCGCCCGTTTGCGGATCCGGCTCGTACAAACACTGGACGAGTATCTTACCGGTGTAGCAGCAAATGTGAGCTATTCCAACCATCGCTATAATCGCCCAGTAACCACCACGGAGAACCGCAAACGGAAGCGACACGATGAACATTCCCTAGAATTGTTGGACAAGGCGTACATTAGAGACTGTGGTTGGGGCGCTGTTTTATTGAGGACGGGAACCAACAGGATTCTAGTACATAGAAGGAGCGTTGAAGTTGAAACTCCGGCTCGAGAATCGTGTTGTTTGTTGGAGGATTAGAGAATCAGTGTCATCCATAGTATACTTACCACGAGGCTTAAATATTGTCTAGAACAATAGCTTATTAAGATAAGTGGAAATCGGGGACATGCATTTGGGAGGAACATAAAAACGGTCGCCAAGAACTAAAGCAACTAGATCAGCTAAATGAAACGTGCAAGGGTTGTCATTCTCAAGTATGCGTAGCCTTATTCTTGGAAGGTTTCAATTTACCTGAATTGCATTGGTCACGTTCCAGGCTGCCTGATACTCATTGATCTTAGCTCCACCGGGTGCTTCTCCTTCGCAACCTCCGGCAAAGGTACTGTCCGAACCAAACGACTGCACACTGCCCTGTCTGGAAGGGATGAAACATGGCAAGAAGCATTAATAACCAAAGCAAAACCCTATTCATGAGCTAAGGCAAACCTTGGAGGGTAGCCGCCCGCTTGGTAGCCATTTTCGAAATCACCCTGATTGAAACCCGTCTCCTGGTACTGGTTCGTACCGGGCTGTTCCGTTCCTTCCTCCTGATAGTAAGCCTTCGGATTCGTGAACGGATTCAAGGGGTTCATCTCCGTTGTTCCACCAGTGTCACCCGCGGCTGAGAATGATAACAACGGCGATTACATTACGGGGTGTCCAACACCATCAGGCCTCACCATCACTGCTTACCATCAGTATCGGCGAAATGCACGTTCTGTGGTCTTGGGGGGACTTGCGGTGGCGATCGCATACCACTCGGACCTCCGGGTGGTCCTCCAAAGCTGTCTCCGGCCGGTTCTTCATAGCCGTTCTGTTTCTGCTTGGCCGGAATCGTTTGACGCGCTGTTTGGAGGGCCACATTGAGCATGTTTTTCACCGGAGGCAACGGCACCGAGCGCAGATTATTCAGGAACGCCATGTTACGCTATGTCTTGCAGCGAGACTTTGGTTTAACAATGAACAACCGATTCACGTGTAGTGTGATCCTTGTTGGTGCTGGAACACACGATATTCACACTACAAACACACGCACACACTGTTGGGTTTTACACAGGCAGAGGCCGGTGTATGGAAGACTTTTCAGTGATTTTGTAAATCTCGGGATCAATTACATCAATTTCTTGTTCATCATTAAACCTGTCGAAGAGAGCAAACAAGTGACAAAAATAAGTTTCATGTAATTTTTATTACAGCCAACATTCGCATCTTGGCGCTTAAAGCGACCTCGTGTCACTCGAGAGCAAACCGAATGCAGGATGCTCAATCGCAACGAGAGTAAATCACGCCTGGAGGCAGATATTGATTTTTTTACACCACCCAACCCGCGCCGACTACAGCCTCCCCTCTATACTCCTTATGTGAAGCGATAGAAAAGATGACAAGAACGAATGAAAGGAAAAAGTCTGTGGGGAAGCGGGGACATCATGTGGTACGAAAATTGAACCACGAAAAAGGACATTCGGGAATGCTAATGTACATCCGGATGTGGCTCGATGGAATAATTTGCTTGCCATTTTCACCTTCCTCCTAATACGTAACGACTCGGCAAGAGACTTCCCAAGGGTTCTCCTTCTATTTCTACCACTTACCATTCCCAGTGGGCGCTAGCGAAATGGTTCTGCAAATCCTTCGGTGCGCTGCTTATCCTTATATCCCCCCGAAACACACGGGTTGCACTGGTGGAAAAACGGTACGTTTTCCACTTTTCGGGCGGGTTTCACGGGTTTTGGCTGGCTTACGGGTGATTTCTGTACGGGCGCTTTTTCTCTCAACTACCCTCGACCGATCAGTGTGCCATTTTGGTGGAAAGTGAGGCACAATTTGCTCCACTCGGTGGCGCTTTTGGGGCCAGATAAGTGCTCACTGGCTACGCGTAGTTTGCGACAGTGAGCAGATGAGAGCACACGAGCAAAAATGCGTGATTGGTGAGCGTGGAGAGCAGCACGCGAGAGTCGTGAGAGAGTTTGCGGAAGGATTCACCCTCAAAGGATGCCCGATTGGGGGTGGTTTCAGGAAATATTGTGACAGATAAACATTGGAGTGTCCTGTTTGGTGGTGAGAGAAGTCTACACATCGAGGCACTACCATTTGGACATCACAAGGGACAAGGAATTGCATGCTTTCAATTTTTCAATTAATGTTTAAACCGTCTGTTCATAACGGCTGAATCGTTTCTGCTTGAAGACCACGTGAACGCTTCAAAAAGTAACAAAATTTACATAAATCAGAAAAAAAAACCCTCCAATCTCTAAGTAAAGAATTTTAATTATTCTCCAATACTGCTTATGCTTCGTTTGCGTTGAACGAGATTGTTTATTTGCTTGTATGTTTTAACAAAACACAAAAAAAAACAACTCATAACTCAATAAAATATGCTGCGAGGTAGTCTGCCTAACCACTCACGAAGGTTACGTGTGTGGAGAAGTTTGAAAACAAACTTCGACGATTCTCCACATCCCAAAAACCACGGCCAGTAACCGGTTTGACCGGTCAGTGGTAGTGTTTATTTGAAGTTCTTTTGAAATATGAAGACGGTTTAACGAGACACTCTAATTAGTAAACAAAACGGCGCGAAGCTTTATATATAAGCATGGATCGTCGTCCGGACGCCGTCAGATGATCGGTGGTTGTGCAGTGCGATCCGACTAAAATACGGTAGAAAAGATGAACCGTGTAATACTAGTGAGTTTTGTGATCGTGTGCGTGTGTGGTTACATTGCGTCCGTCGATGGGATGCCTGCACGTAGGAAACACAACTCTTCGGAAGAGTCGAGAGAAGTGGGATCGACGAGCAGCGAACGAGGAATGGGTAGGAAGGGCCCAGGAAACCGTCAGAAAGGTCATTCATCAGAGGAACGTGGAGAGATGAAGATGAGACGACCACGTCCACCTCCACGCCGAAGGAAGAATAAGGATAAGAATAGGAACAGGAATCAAATGTCCTCGACGACGACTAGTAGCACAATCTCTACTACAACGGCTTTACCTATTAGTTCCACTTCTACGCTAAGGTCATCTACTACTCCAGCAACTTTAAGCTCTACTACTCCAGCTACTTCAAGCTCTACTACTCCAGCTACTTCAAGCTCTACTGCTCCAGCACCTTCTAGTTCTACCTCACCTACATCTTCCAGTTCTACCACTCCAGGAACATCATCTACTACTCCAACGACTAGTTCCACAACCCCAGCGACGTCAACTACTACTCCAATAACATCTTCTACTATTTCGGCTTCTACAACTGCATCTACTACCTCCTCGTCGACTACTTCATCGACCACTACACAAGCCACCAGTTCGACAACTTCGAGCTCCTCATCCATCACATTTCGCCCAACACCACCAAACGGTCCGCGGCGTGATGATTAAATAAGAACCCCATCTCAACTACCGAAACAACTAGTTGGACTATCCCAGCGACAAAGTTAGTGTACTACTACAGCAACATCCACTAAACCTGATTATTTTTCCGACATCATCCACACCACAAGCTACTAGAGTTCGATGACTTCGAGTTCCTGCACTAGCTCGCCTCACCCAACACTATCACCAACTCTTATTCTAAGGCGTGATAATTAAATGAGTAAACAACGGTTTCACCTTGGCGTTGCATTGAAAAATTCGCAATAGATTGGTAATAAAATATGGTTCACTTTATTAGTCGTTTAATGTGACTCGAACGATCGAAGAATTCAGGCGCACACTGCATCGTTGTTCTTTCCCCTTTTCAATGTGTCACAATCACGTCCTAGCAACAGCCGGACGCAGCCAGCGGTTGCTAGATTACACAAACTAAACACAGAACAAAACTGTACGATCGTTTAACTAGATGAGTAGAGTAGAGTAGAATTTCTATTTTCCGTCCTTCTTATGTACGTTTGGGCCATGGAAAGGTAAGTCCGGGAAATGCTACCCCAGCCCCAACATTCGCTTCCATCGAACCAAAAAACAAAGGAACGAAATGGTACCCCATTTTCTTAGGGAGATGATGTAAAGGACAGAAACACAAAGTACACGTATTGGTCTAGATAATATATAGAGTTATATAAAAATAAACAATTTGCATCTACTAAACTGCACCGCCGACATGCGGTGGTTTTAGGGACTTTTTTTTGTTGTTGTTGTTAGTGGCAACACTATCTCCTCCCTGGAAAACTCCTCGGCGCGTACAGCGAGGCGTAACCAAACGCCGCAGAGGAGTGACGACTTAACGAATATGCTAACAATAGTAAACTAGTAAAATAAATCAAACGATTACAATTAATTGTTGCACGTTTTTTGCGTGTGCCCCACCTTTCCTCTCTCTCTATCGCTCTCTGCTGTCAGCAAGCTTGCACAGACCCCAATGGCCAATCGCTAACCGCGTCTAGTCGGGGTATTCGTCACTCGGTGTACTCGGTATCAAAATTGTAATATAGCGCGTGTAATGTTCAAACATCGGAAGGTCGTAAAGCCAGAGAAACCTAGGGAAAACGAAAGGATGACCAATCGGCGCACTCGGACAATTCGCGGCGCAGATCGATCGGTTCGCCTCATTCCAGCTCGAACTCCTTCTCCCAGCTTTCGTCCGAATTGGACGACGATGTTTCCGCTTCCTTCGAGAAGTGGTTCTTGTCCATCTTGAGCTGTTCCTTCTTTTTGCCACCCGTTTGCTGCTGTTGTGCTGTGCCTTTCTTACCCGCCTGTGTCTGTTGCTGCTGGTTCTTGTTATTTACATGCTTGCCAGCATTCGCCGCTTTGCCACTCTGAGGACCGGATTGTTTGGCTGCTGGTGTGTTTGCTTTTTGGTTGCTCGACGGCTTAGGATCTTTCTTCACAGCAGCTGCTGCTGCAACGGGCGTGGATTTCGCACCTTGAGAGTCGCCTGCTTTGGCGGACACCTTTTTCTGCGCCCTTTGCGGTGTGCCTTCAATGTCGGACTGTACCAGCAACGATTCGTCCACAATGTCAAGCTTGCCGACGCTGGTCGTGAGTGATTTCTCACGCTCCCGGATCTCCTGCTCGTACTCCTCCAGCAATCGAAGCTGCTCCTCCTCGGACAGCTCAATGTTCGTTGCGTCGAATTCAGGCACTTCCGCCCAAGCGAGATCATCCGCAATGGGATACGATGTGGACGTTTCTTCCGGTTCGGTTGCTAGCGTGTGGCAACGAAAACAATAGGAAATATAGTACGTCATATATAGAGCCAAATCTAATGCTTCATACTCCAATTGAAACTTCATAATTTGGGTACAACTTTCATTGTTTTGGACCATGGCCATCCCATAGAAACGGATTGATTCTATAACAGATGGTCAAATTACAGCGAACGGACCAAATTCACAAACCAATGGTGCTTCAGTATTGACTGAACTGAGATATTTCAATGCAGAAATTAATTTGAAAGATATCGAAGTGTGACACCCCTTTCGAGACTTACAGAACTCTCTGTTAATCTACCAAAGAAGACTTGATGGAGTTTGTTTAAGCTTCAGTGAGCGTTACGAATGATCAATTGGACTCTTATGTTGGACTAGTTTGAGCTACATGGACTAAGTATTAAACTGTATGAAGTATTATCAAGGAATTTTCGGCCAATATCTCTATTTTCCATGCCTATTCCATTCCAAAAGCGTCCTTTGTAGTAATAAATGCAGCCAACTGAAAATTCATTGGCTACACAGGCGCGAACAATGTTTGTTTTACCTTCTTCGATCGTCGCCCGTCGGGGTTGATCGGTTTGCACGATCGTTTTGTTTGGGGCACAGGTTTCCGCGTTGTTCAGCACTGCTTTCGCCTTCCGTTCGGCCAATTCCGCATTCGCAATCGCATCTTCCAGCAGCGCTTTCTTAAAGAGATATCTGCAACGGTATTGCGATACATGATTTAATTCCCACTGCAGACATTGCGATCGCCACAAAATAGTTACCGTTTCCAGAAATTCATGTGAGCAACTTTGGCAGGCACCAGTGTGACATACTTCTCGTTCAGTATCGTACTGCTCGCCAGATGCTTCGCTAGCCGTGGCTCGGTAAACTGTTCCTGCTCGACCACCTCCATCCAGCGCTTGTACTTTTCGCGCAGCTCGTCGGCCGGCTCCTCCAGGTAGGTGTCATCGTTTGCCTGCATTTCGGCCAGATGCTTGTAGAAGCCGGTAAGTGTGAGCGTGCCGTCGGCCGTTATCAGTACTGCTTCCGTTTCTTCGTCCTCCTCGAGCGACGGCACGAGCGCTTCCGTCACCTGGCCGAGGAAGCTGCTGAAGCTTTTCTTCATCGCACCGACGGCCGAATCGGGTTCGCCCAGGTTAAGCGAGCGTCCGATCGCTTCGGAAGCGCTCGACGCTTCCGTCTTGACGACCGTCGTTAGCTCGGTTAGATCATTCTTTACCGCTTCCAGAACCGAGGCAGACTGCAACGACGCAGCAAAAACAAAAACGCGTAAATTGGTAATCAATGCATTCGAAACAAAGACCAGACCCACAATTGTTGATAAAAAAGTACATCATTGAATGATAGCATTTTGCACAGCTGTTTATGATTGAGACGGGGGACACTTATTGCACACCAACACCATCGTACGATACGCATACAGTTACTGCCCTACCTTTGTACGTGCGGTGTCTATCCACGAGCCCCACCAACTGGACGAACTGACCGATGCAGTGCTTCCCGTGGGACTTGTCGGTGCATCTACGCACTTTCCTTTCGATGTGCTGGGTGACGGTGGTGCATCCTTGCCGACGGACGATTCTTCGCTGGGGCTATTTGGGAGATTTTATAGTTTAAGTAATGTGTTTTTCTTTCCTATAGAACAATCTTCCGTCACCAACCTTTTATCTCCCATGTTGAGTCTCTGTATGTTGTGTTATTATTTACGCACGAATATAGAGGGCAGCTGAGCAGGGCTGGAGTGGCGAGGGACACGAGCAACAGGAACGGTGTGGCACACTTTTGGGGGATACAATCCCTTTCAGCCGTTTTGCTGTTTTTTTTTTTTTTGGCAGTAAAGGAGACACAGATGTGCAAAGAAAACGACTGAAAAAGCAATGGGGCTGTAGCGGAATCGATTTTCACAATTCACAAACTTCCGCGACCAGGGAGATTTGCAACCTGTACGCAATATGTACGCAAGCACTTTTTTTTTTCTCCACACACACTCTCCCGCGATATGCGTCGTCGTGTTATGATGACTGGAAAACTGATTCTAGCACACAATTAAGCGGATTCTGCTGCTATGGCTATAAGCGATGGTGCTCGGTTTGGCATTTTGTAGCATTCGGAGGCCGTTTCTTTACGTTTTTTTACGTGACCACCCGAACACGGTATGGGAGCCAATTGTTGGTTTCACAATTTTGTAAATAAAGAGCACGTATGCCAGTGGAAAATCAGAACCAGTTTCTACGCACAACAAAGCGAGTGACAGCAAGTGCTTTCGAAGTGCAATAAGGTTATCCGCGTGATCAATTTAGATGACATTAAATTATTGCCTTTTGTTGCATTTGTTACAATGGGAGTAAAAGTATAATTTTGCATTGCCAAATTAGGTTGATTTAATGCATCCGAAAGCGAAATAAAATGAAAAATTAAGGTTTTTATCTTTGTTTGCGTTGACATTTGCTTTTCAACCGAAACGAAACGTCAAAATGTGCGCTCTACTGTAGCTGTCATCGCATACTGCTGCGAAATAAACAGACAACACACAACAAACAGAAAGTACGCACGCGAGTGAACAGCAGCGTTTTGAACCAATTTAATGGCCACAAACAGTCCGCTGAGTGTGGCTCAGCCCGCCACGGCATCGGGCCAAAAGGGCAAACAGAACAACGGTATGCTTGCCATATCGAGCGACATCATGGACGATCTGGCCAGCCGATTTATCATCAATGTGCCGGAGGAGGAGCGCAAAAATTTGATCCGCATCTGCTTCCAAATGGAGCTGGCGCATTGGTTTTATCTGGATTTCTACTGTGGGGAAAGCAAACACAAATGTGGCATCAAGCAGTTTGCGCAGCAGATGTTTAAGGTAAGCAGCATTCTTGTATGATGTTGGCGTAAGCGTACGGGGGAAGGTTTAATGTTTAGCTGTGTATTTCTTTCCTTCGAACGGGATGAACAGCACGTACCGTTTCTGCAACCGCACTGGCCGACTGTGGACGCTGTGCTGGAAGACTGGAAGCAGTACAAGCTGACCGTACCGACGTACGGGGCGATATTGCTGTCGGAGGACATGAAGCATGTGCTGCTCGTCCAATCGTTCTGGGCCAAATCTTCGTGGGGCTTTCCGAAGGGAAAGATAAACGAAAACGAAGAACCGGTCAACTGTGCGATCCGCGAGGTGTACGAAGAGACGGGCTACGACATACGCAAGCTGATTGTACCGACCGAGTACATCGATGTGATCATTAACTATCAGTTCACCCGGCTGTATCTGGTGCCGGGCGTACCGCTGACGACCGTGTTTGTGCCCAAAACGCGGAACGAAATCAAATGCTGCGAATGGTTTCCGGTGGATGTGCTGCCGGTGACGAAGCACGACAACATCGTGAAGGACAACCACAGCCTGTCGGGCAACTCGTTCTTCATGATACTGCCGTTCGTGAAGCGGCTGAAAAAGTGGCTCGAATCGTACCATTCCGGGAAGCCGGCTGGTAAGGGAGCGATTGGGAAAGGAGCGACCAACCACCACCTGCCAAGTAATTCGCCTGTGTTTGGCCGCGATTCCACAGGCAAGCAGCAGCAGCAGGGACAGAAACAGCGGCAGCGACACAAATCGATGGGAGAGTTGGAGCAGCAGCCTCCGATTCAGATATTGCAACGGAACAAAGGCAACGCTGCTGGCACACCGAACGTCTACCAGCACCAGTCGGTCCCAACGCACACCAGCGCAAACCGTCCCCAGCAACAGCAACAGCAGCAAAAGCAAACGGCACGCGACGACTCCAACCGATCGCAGCGTGCGGCTAGTGTGGCGAATGAAAGTTACAATGAATTTCGTTTCGGTATCGGGGAGGGGTCGTCCGCATCGAGCAAACCCTTACAGATGGCTAGCGCAGCACAGACGAGTGAGCCTAAAAGTGGACCTTCGCATTCTGCGACCTCGGCCGATAGTCGAACGGAGCGGGTAGTCAACAGCCAAACAAAGCGGAAACTCTTTGCGAATTGTTTGGGTAGCCAAACGCAAGCGGCAGGAAACGTCGAGAAGGTCGGAACGCACGACGAAACGAACGGCGAAGCAGATGAAGAAATGGACGAAATATTGGATTGGTTGGCTAAGGAGGGTCGAACAGATCATTTTATGATTGGCGTTCGCCAGTGGACCGACTGGGCTTTAGACTGGGGACCGTTCGTCCATCCCGATTTATACCGAAAATTAGGTATAATCGAATGAATCACTTTTGGACACTTGGATGAGCATTATGAGTTATGAATAAAAGGAACGGCGTTAACGACCATGTGCGATGGGACGCTACTTTAACGCGAATCAAAGTAGCTACACACCATGGTAACGCTGACCGCCAAAGAGCAACAACAACAAAAAAAAAAAAAGCGAAGATGATGGCTAAAGCAAAACAAAACAAAAAACTACTGAAAGTGATATAAAAAATATAAAAAACGTTTAAGGCTTTTAATGCAAAAAAAAACCCTGCGTATTCTGCACAGCAAAACTCACAGATTAGACAGCAAGAACAAAAAAAGTCGTAAAAAAAAGCATACAAATCGAATAATGCACCTTATAAAGCGGGAATAAACATTTGCATAGATCAAAAGATTGTTTAAGTGTAGTGGATAGAAGTGTAAGAAATAAACAAACGAAGGTTCTTTAAAACGTTTTGAAACCGTTCTCTACTGTGATTACTGTGACCGATGCGAAAGAGAAGAGAAAAAGTTAGAAAAAGTATCTTAGTACACTCAGAAATAAAACACACAGAAACACAAACACACAAAGAAATAAAAAAAGAGAAAGTAGCGAAACAACTTAACAAAGCGCAACATTTGTACATGCCAGGCAGGAGTGCGTTTTCGCAAACACACACACACACACAAAAACAAACCCAAACAAAAAGGATAATGAATATTAGCAAATGCTCTCTCCCATCTCTCTCGATCGAATTAAATAATGGTGCAGAAGAAAAAAGGAAAGAAAAACACACAAAACAAATAGTGTTGGTGTGTTTTTATTTTCGAAGTATAGTTCAGATATGAAACTAATCTAAAACAGAATCTACTGCAATAAGTAGTAAAGTAATTATAGTTAAAAAATACATATAACAGCAAACAAAACTACTAAACGACTCCTGCACAGAAGCCGGTAGAGGAAAGATAGAAGAGAAAAACAAACCGGTACAAAACAGCTGCAAAAAAGCAAATGTAAATATTCGTTTTTAATTTCCTATAGCCATATCTCACACCTCCCCAAATTTTGCTAATCCAGTACATTGTAGTGTAAAATGTAGTAAGAAAACACGTTTACTTTCATTCTTTCCAACATCAATCATAGCAAGACCAACATTACATAATAGAAGAAGAAAACAAAAACAAATCCCGCCTGTAAATAGTATTAATCAACTCGTGCGTGTGCATTTGAAACAGTTAATGAAAAATCACTTTTAGATAAATCACACACACACACTCTCTGCATAAAATTTGCTGATAATGACGCTGAAGGGTCCAAACCTGTTTGCCTCTAATGAACAAAACAAAAAAAAAGCGACGCGGAAAACCCGAATTAAAACGGAAAAGAAACGCGAAACGAAAAACATAAATAAATAAAGATGAGTAAAACACAAAGCAAAACAAAGAAAAAACGTTACAACAACCCGTTACGGGGTAAGAAAATTTAAACTAAACTAGCAAAACTAAAGCGGAAGTCAGTTAGACGGCGAGAGGAGGCTTTTAAATGAAACAAAAGGAAGAACAAAACAATCTTTAAAATAGGAAATAAAAACCCACAAAACAAGATTGCGTTACAAGAAAACAATCGTGAGCATAATTAGGACGAGCGAAAGGCAACAACAAAAAAAGGCAAACAAGTAGAACAAGTTTAACAGTTTAGTGTTCGATTATGTCCCCCAAAACTGACAACAAATCGGTTCCTGTCACTTGATTGTTTCTAGTTTGTTTCGGTAACCTTACGAACTGATGCCAAGAAGAAGTGCACAACCGATCATTGAACATCTGTTTTGTTTATCGCCCTATCTACAGAACTTACCCGCAACCTGAAACCTGAAACTACCCAAATGGCTTTAAGCACAAGGACCACACAGTCTTTAAAAATAGTATACAACCCATTTAAAAATCAACCCAAAGGCATATTTTACTTCACAACTCTTCACTATCCTCGTCCAGAAGTTTTAAACGTCGCTTGTGTAAATTATTAAAAAGAAAACACATTTTACAGTACCACAGCCCAAGTACCAAGCGACATAGAATTAACATATCTTTAGTGCAGCGAGACAAAGACGCGAATTAGTAAAGCAAACACACTCAACTTAGTAGAATGATAGCAACACACTGAACAAACAAAAAAAAACCCACGGTTTCTCTTAATCTATCGAGCTACTTGGAAGCGAATGAACCAAAACCAATATCTCTTCAAATACTGCAACTGAAAGAATTACCAAACTATAATAGGCTCCTTGGCTGATATATTTAACCGACCTGTTTTTTGTTTCAACTATACCTACCGTATCTATACGCAAAAATAGAGAAAATCGATTTATTATACCAAAAAAAAACTAAACAAAAGCAAAAGCGTAAAACCCTACTATATCAATCAGTTACCAAAACCTAAAGCCTAAACCTTTTAAATATTGTTAAAACATTGGAATATTTAATGAACGAAACTTGTTGTTGAATGATGTAGGTAAAAGAGAAAAGAAATCATAAATCTCCATTTCTTAAAAGATAACATTTAACAAAAAAAAACAATACACACACACACACGCAAAGTAAAGTCAGAATTCGTTATAACTTTTGGTAGAGTGGAAGTAGTTTAACTTTAAGCTGTAAAGGGAACGTTCAAATGAGCACAATTACTTAGAAAAAAAGGAAACCAAACACACTCACACACACGCAAACACACTTGCACATATCTTCGAAACACTCACATACACATAACTAAGACATGAACAAAACATTTGTGTGTGTGTGTGTGTTTCATATATCTTCATCTTGTTGCTTTCTCTTGTGTCTCGCTTTATATGTCCTAAACTACTACTAGTTACCTAGTTGACTAATTGTGTTTTTCAGTTTTATTATAATATGCGAAAAATGATTTAATACGTTTTACTTTTCAACAGACACACTTTAGTTTTCCTTTTTAATAAATTCTTTAGAAAAATAGGAAACAAAAGGAACATAAAATTTAAAACCAAATTAGTGAAGAAACGAGAGGGATGTGAAAACAGAGAACATAAATACAAAAGAGAAAAACTTCCAGAAACAATTAGCAATAACAAAACCGGCAAATCAAATGCGATCATTATAGCTGTACATCGTTTCCTACTTATATATCACTTGATCGGTTAATTCAAGAAAGTTCGCGAACGCGTTTTGCTGTGTTGTCTGTGTGTTTGTTGTTGTTTTTTCTTCTTCTACTAAAGCTTTTCCAGTAAAGAGTTTCGCAATTTTTTTTTTCGCTTTCCGATAGATAGGCCCCTACGGTATTAGTGTTGCTTTTGTTTTGAGTGTTTTAATTTAGTTTGTTTTGTGTATTTTGCAGGAGTGTGGCAGGAAAAAGTACTGAACTTATTCAAATTGAACGTTGAGTTCATCTCGACGGATTCCAACGGGACAAGGGGCGAATCCGTTGCATAAGCAAAATAAGCAGATGCTTGGGGCTTCGTGTCTTCACACGGCAGGACCGGAGTACGAATCCCGTCCGGATGGATCTCCTCCCCGTACGCAGGACTGATTATCCAGCTCCGGGTAAAATCAAGTCATAGAAAGCTAGAAATAGCATACTAAAACGTTCTGAAGTTGTAGAGCCAGAGATATAGAAGAGGAAGATCTGCCTTGACTGCTGCAGGATGGAATAAAATGGAGATCTAACGATCCCGAGAGAAACGCATTAAAACCGATGAGTGCCGAAAATTTTCCTTCCTATGAACTCTAAGCATCTCTGAATAATCTTTTCGAAGTATCATGAGGGAGTACCTCCAGCTACAAGAACTAGACTGCGAATATTCTCGAGATGCTTAGATGAGAGATGTTTAAGTTACCACGTGCTGCCTAGGCTGCATTTTTTTAAGTCTCAAAGGTAACGTTATTCCTTCCAAAACAGGAAGTATGCAATTTTCAGAAGGCTCGAAGACTTGTTTCAAACACAAGTCTGCAGACCTCAATATGGCGACCCTGTAGATTTTTATAGCGACTTGAGATAATGTTTTTTTCCCCATAAAGCTGTCACCATTTTTCCCTACCACACTTCCGTATTGTTTTGTTCATGTCTTAGTTATGTGTATGTGAGTGTTTCGAAGATATGTGCAAGTGTGTTTGCGTGTGTGTGAGTGTGTTTGGTTTCCTTTTTTTCTAAGTAATTGTGCTCATTTGAACGTTCCCTTTACAGCTTAAAGTTAAACTACTTCCACTCTACCAAAAGTTATAACGAATTCTGACTTTACTTTGCGTGTGTGTGTGTGTATTGTTTTTTTTTGTTAAATGTTATCTTTTAAGAAATGGAGATTTATGATTTCTTTTCTCTTTTACCTACATCATTCAACAACAAGTTTCGTTCATTAAATATTCCAATGTTTTAACAATATTTAAAAGGTTTAGGCTTTAGGTTTTGGTAACTGATTGATATAGTAGGGTTTTACGCTTTTGCTTTTGTTTAGTTTTTTTTTGGTATAATAAATCGATTTTCTCTATTTTTGCGTATAGATACGGTAGGTATAGTTGAAACAAAAAACAGGTCGGTTAAATATATCAGCCAAGGAGCCTATTATAGTTTGGTAATTCTTTCAGTTGCAGTATTTGAAGAGATATTGGTTTTGGTTCATTCGCTTCCAAGTAGCTCGATAGATTAAGAGAAACCGTGGGTTTTTTTTTGTTTGTTCAGTGTGTTGCTATCATTCTACTAAGTTGAGTGTGTTTGCTTTACTAATTCGCGTCTTTGTCTCGCTGCACTAAAGATATGTTAATTCTATGTCGCTTGGTACTTGGGCTGTGGTACTGTAAAATGTGTTTTCTTTTTAATAATTTACACAAGCGACGTTTAAAACTTCTGGACGAGGATAGTGAAGAGTTGTGAAGTAAAATATGCCTTTGGGTTGATTTTTAAATGGGTTGTATACTATTTTTAAAGACTGTGTGGTCCTTGTGCTTAAAGCCATTTGGGTAGTTTCAGGTTTCAGGTTGCGGGTAAGTTCTGTAGATAGGGCGATAAACAAAACAGATGTTCAATGATCGGTTGTGCACTTCTTCTTGGCATCAGTTCGTAAGGTTACCGAAACAAACTAGAAACAATCAAGTGACAGGAACCGATTTGTTGTCAGTTTTGGGGGACATAATCGAACACTAAACTGTTAAACTTGTTCTACTGGTTTGCCTTTTTTTGTTGTTGCCTTTCGCTCGTCCTAATTATGCTCACGATTGTTTTCTTGTAACGCAATCTTGTTTTGTGGGTTTTTATTTCCTATTTTAAAGATTGTTTTGTTCTTCCTTTTGTTTCATTTAAAAGCCTCCTCTCGCCGTCTAACTGACTTCCGCTTTAGTTTTGCTAGTTTAGTTTAAATTTTCTTACCCCGTAACGGGTTGTTGTAACGTTTTTTCTTTGTTTTGCTTTGTGTTTTACTCATCTTTATTTATTTATGTTTTTCGTTTCGCGTTTCTTTTCCGTTTTAATTCGGGTTTTCCGCGTCGCTTTTTTTTTGTTTTGTTCATTAGAGGCAAACAGGTTTGGACCCTTCAGCGTCATTATCAGCAAATTTTATGCAGAGAGTGTGTGTGTGTGATTTATCCAAAAGTGATTTTTCATTAACTGTTTCAAATGCACACGCACGAGTTGATTAATACTATTTACAGGCGGGATTTGTTTTTGTTTTCTTCTTCTATTATGTAATGTTGGTCTTGCTATGATTGATGTTGGAAAGAATGAAAGTAAACGTGTTTTCTTACTACATTTTACACTACAATGTACTGGATTAGCAAAATTTGGGGAGGTGTGAGATATGGCTATAGGAAATTAAAAACGAATATTTACATTTGCTTTTTTGCAGCTGTTTTGTACCGGTTTGTTTTTCTCTTCTATCTTTCCTCTACCGGCTTCTGTGCAGGAGTCGTTTAGTAGTTTTGTTTGCTGTTATATGTATTTTTTAACTATAATTACTTTACTACTTATTGCAGTAGATTCTGTTTTAGATTAGTTTCATATCTGAACTATACTTCGAAAATAAAAACACACCAACACTATTTGTTTTGTGTGTTTTTCTTTCCTTTTTTCTTCTGCACCATTATTTAATTCGATCGAGAGAGATGGGAGAGAGCATTTGCTAATATTCATTATCCTTTTTGTTTGGGTTTGTTTTTGTGTGTGTGTGTGTGTTTGCGAAAACGCACTCCTGCCTGGCATGTACAAATGTTGCGCTTTGTTAAGTTGTTTCGCTACTTTCTCTTTTTTTATTTCTTTGTGTGTTTGTGTTTCTGTGTGTTTTATTTCTGAGTGTACTAAGATACTTTTTCTAACTTTTTCTCTTCTCTTTCGCATCGGTCACAGTAATCACAGTAGAGAACGGTTTCAAAACGTTTTAAAGAACCTTCGTTTGTTTATTTCTTACACTTCTATCCACTACACTTAAACACTCTTTTGATCTATGCAAATGTTTATTCCCGCTTTATAAGGTGCATTATTCGATTTGTATGCTTTTTTTTACGACTTTTTTTGTTCTTGCTGTCTAATCTGTGAGTTTTGCTGTGCAGAATACGCAGGGTTTTTTTTTGCATTAAAAGCCTTAAACGTTTTTTATATTTTTTATATCACTTTCAGTAGTTTTTTGTTTTGTTTTGCTTTAGCCATCATCTTCGCTTTCCCCTTTTCGTTAGAGTTTACTGAGTGTTGAGTTGTTAGTGTTTGCTTACAAATAGTTTGCACAATTTAACTAGCTTCTTTATGTGTGTTGAATTTAACAAACGTTTTTTTTTTACTTTACTTTACATTAAGCCGACTTTCTTTTGTTGTGTAATATGTAATCGATAGAACGAGACGAAAACAATGTAAACATTCAACAAGAAACTAAAAACGAAACACCAACACAGCACAGCCAATATGCCAAGCGATTGACATTTGTTCGTACCGGGTTGTTTCAGTTTAAAAGTGTTGGTATTTACACGATGGAGACACAAATCGGCGACGGCACCAACCGGCATCATCACGCTAAGCACTAGCACATGTCGGTGTGTCTGTTTTAGTGTGTGTTTCGTTTGTCAGCATATAAAAAGTACTACAAAACCGGTTGCTCTCTTCGAAGCGTCGCTAGTGGGCTGAGTTCGAAGTTGGAATTAAGTGTTTTTGTGTTGGTTTGTTATTAAACAATGCCTTCAAATATTTTGCTGTACATATGTACGTTGCTTTACGTTCATGCTGTTGTGTGTGTTTTTATTTCGTTTTCATGTTTTAATTCCTCCCAAGTTGCATTCATGGGCCAGGTGCACTCGACCATTGTGCGCATTTGACAAGTACTCAATGTACTCCGAGAGTCTCCATACATATATTTATATACGTTAATGTTCCACTTTTGTGTAGGCAGATCAGATTGTGACTAGAGAGTTGATTTAATTTCTTCCTTATTATTGGTACGGCGCGTGTGTGTGTGTGTGAGAATGATTGTAAGCCAAGCATATAAAAATGTGTATCAGTAAAAGGTTGAGTGAGTGACATCATTTGTTTGCGTGTGGAAGGAGGATGTTTTATAAAAGGCACGAAACGGATGTGAAATGTGACAGAGGCAAAACCACTTACACAACATTGCACTGAAACAAG
>KZ061649.1:80797-97115 GCA_002091835.1 Anopheles maculatus
AAAAGTGATTTTTCATTAACTGTTTCAAATGCACACGCACGAGTTGATTAATACTATTTACAGGCGGGATTTGTTTTTGTTTTCTTCTTCTATTATGTAATGTTGGTCTTGCTATGATTGATGTTGGAAAGAATGAAAGTAAACGTGTTTTCTTACTACATTTTACACTACAATGTACTGGATTAGCAAAATTTGGGGAGGTGTGAGATATGGCTATAGGAAATTAAAAACGAATATTTACATTTGCTTTTTTGCAGCTGTTTTGTACCGGTTTGTTTTTCTCTTCTATCTTTCCTCTACCGGCTTCTGTGCAGGAGTCGTTTAGTAGTTTTGTTTGCTGTTATATGTATTTTTTAACTATAATTACTTTACTACTTATTGCAGTAGATTCTGTTTTAGATTAGTTTCATATCTGAACTATACTTCGAAAATAAAAACACACCAACACTATTTGTTTTGTGTGTTTTTCTTTCCTTTTTTCTTCTGCACCATTATTTAATTCGATCGAGAGAGATGGGAGAGAGCATTTGCTAATATTCATTATCCTTTTTGTTTGGGTTTGTTTTTGTGTGTGTGTGTGTGTTTGCGAAAACGCACTCCTGCCTGGCATGTACAAATGTTGCGCTTTGTTAAGTTGTTTCGCTACTTTCTCTTTTTTTATTTCTTTGTGTGTTTGTGTTTCTGTGTGTTTTATTTCTGAGTGTACTAAGATACTTTTTCTAACTTTTTCTCTTCTCTTTCGCATCGGTCACAGTAATCACAGTAGAGAACGGTTTCAAAACGTTTTAAAGAACCTTCGTTTGTTTATTTCTTACACTTCTATCCACTACACTTAAACAATCTTTTGATCTATGCAAATGTTTATTCCCGCTTTATAAGGTGCATTATTCGATTTGTATGCTTTTTTTTACGACTTTTTTTGTTCTTGTTGTCTAATCTGTGAGTTTTGCTGTGCAGAATACGCAGGGTTTTTTTTTGCATTAAAAGCCTTAAACGTTTTTTATATTTTTTATATCACTTTCAGTAGTTTTTTGTTTTGTTTTGCTTTAGCCATCATCTTCGCTTTCCCCTTTTCGTTAGAGTTTACTGAGTGTTGAGTTGTTAGTGTTTGCTTACAAATAGTTTGCACAATTTAACTAGCTTCTTTATGTGTATTTTATTTTGTGTTGATTTAACAAACGTTTTTTTTTTTACTTTACTTTACATTAAGCCGACTTTCTTTTGTTGTGTAATATGTAATCGATAGAACGAGACGAAAACAATGTAAACATTCAACAAGAAACTAAAAACGAAACACCAACACAGCACAGCCAATATGCCAAGCGATTGACATTTGTTCGTACCGGGTTGTTTCAGTTTAAAAGTGTTGGTATTTACACGATGGAGACACAAATCGGCGACGGCACCAACCGGCATCATCACGCTAAGCACTAGCACATGTCGGTGTGTCTGTTTTAGTGTGTGTTTCGTTTGTCAGCATATAAAAAGTACTACAAAACCGGTTGCTCTCTTCGAAGCGTCGCTAGTGGGCTGAGTTCGAAGTTGGAATTAAGTGTTTTTGTGTTGGTTTGTTATTAAACAATGCCTTCAAATATTTTGCTGTACATATGTACGTTGCTTTACGTTCATGCTGTTGTGTGTGTTTTTATTTCGTTTTCATGTTTTAATTCCTCCCAAGTTGCATTCATGGGCCAGGTGCACTCGACCATTGTGCGCATTTGACAAGTACTCAATGTACTCCGAGAGTCTCCATACATATATTTATATACGTTAATGTTCCACTTTTGTGTAGGCAGATCAGATTGTGACTAGAGAGTTGATTTAATTTCTTCCTTATTATTGGTACGGCGCGTGTGTGTGTGTGTGAGAATGATTGTAAGCCAAGCATATAAAAATGTGTATCAGTAAAAGGTTGAGTGAGTGACATCATTTGTTTGCGTGTGGAAGGAGGATGTTTTATAAAAGGCACGAAACGGATGTGAAATGTGACAGAGGCAAAACCACTTACACAACATTGCACTGAAACAAGAAAACAACAAGAAACACGGCGTGTGTGCTTACACGCTACTAACTGTTGGAAGGTTGAAGCGTACGCTCAAGGATGACCGCAAGAATATGAAAACTTTTTTGCATATTTCTGTAACAGGTACAAAAACAGATTCCACATTCTAATGGACATCCCTGATCGGAGTTTTTTTCTTGTGTCGGCGTAAATAAAAATTATCAAAAAATCAAGAAAAGAAACATTTCACTTATTCGTTGCACTTGTAGAAAGCTGCCTAAATGAAAAGCATTAAATAATAAAACAAAACTAACCTTAAAAGTAGCCAAAAGAGAATAAAGTAAGAGCAAAACAAAACACAAAGTAAAAACGAAAGTAAAACTGCAGACAGACAAAACATGCCGCCCTTTACTTGCTCACACTGTCACACAAAATAGTTTCGAGGCATTTGAGTTGCGTTAGTTATTGCTTACTATTCTTTGCTGATTTGCTTTCGTTTTCTTCTCCACAGTGTATTTTTCTTGCACTGCATGCGTGTGTGTGTGTGTGTGTGTTTTGTTTTTCTTTTGTCTGCTTTTTGTTTTCATTTTACACGTTTTCTTTTTCGATTTCGTTTTTCACACGTTCGCTACACACTTGTTACACATTTCCACTGGTTTAGTACCGCTGGCCGATAGTTAGTGTAGGAAAGTTTGCTAGTTTTGTTTGTCTTTTCGTTCCCCTAGTTTAGTTCACCATCAAAACGAAACATCGAAACAGGATAACAACACGCTACACATGCAAAAAGGTGGAAAAGGAAGTTTGGGGCTACGCGGAAAACCAATGCGGATTAATAAAAAAACCATTTATAGTGGGACAAAAACAAAAACTTAATTAAAATACATATAATTCCACACAAATAGTGATTGTAACACACTTTGTAAGTGCTGTTGTCAACCGCCACCACCACCACCACCACCACCACACAATTACAACTATACCGACGTGACGATGCGCGCACACACACACGCACAAAGCTGGACAAAAACGGTGCACGGTTTACACAGTTCTCAAACTCACTATCACAGTCTCATGTCCTCTTAAAATTACGTTTTGGTTTGGTGTAGGGGCTCCCGCTTGCCCGATAGAAATAGATATATCCTACAGTATTTATAAGTGTGTGCTTGTGTGTGTGTGTGTTAATAGGTGTGTGCGTGTGTGTGTGTGTGTATCGTGTGGTAGAAAGGTTGAACAGCGTCGAAACTAAAAATCGTTGTACTAAAACCAGTAATTTAGTACAAATGTGTAGTTTTTTGTTCGCTTTCTTGTGTTTTTTTTTTGTTATTCATCTCGCTTTCGTCTTTTGTTCCTTCTTAGCTTTTATTTTCCTTTTATTTACTTTTCCGTTTCGTTTGTCTTCGATGTTTCTTCATAGCTTTGCACTTTCCTACAAATACCTTCTTTGGAGAATTTTTGTTTGCACGCCATTGTTTTGTTTTTGTTTTTTGAAGAATGTTTTAGAAAAATAGTACAAACACGTTTGATGTCGTATCGTGCTGTGGAAGTTGTGCTTTTATAGCATACTAGCTTGGGTGCTTTTTATAGCATACGACGCGGATGCGAGTGGATCATTTTCGTCTGTTTGTTTGGTTGAGAAAAACCGGGGGGGAAAAAACAGCCGTTAATATTGTGCAACATTTCCGTACTTTCTCTCTCTCTTTCGATCCTCGCACCCACACACAAACTCACACACCCGCACACACACTCCTCCATATTGCGCCTTGGCTAATGTAGCCTTCCCGTCGTAGGAATCTGCTCGAACTGCTCGAATTCTGTACTTGTGCTGTGCTGAACACAAGGGTTCCTTCCTTCATCTTGCTTCATACTGCTACCACTCCTCACCCTTTCACCAACTCACTTTACGCCCGCCACTCGTCCTTTCCTGGGCGTGCGTGCGTGAGGCAGCGTGCGAGAGCGAGCTTAGATTAAATATTATACATCGTCCTCGAGCGTTTTCATGGCGAGCGAGGGCGAGGAAGCTTGCGACGGGGCAGCAGGCAACTGGAGCGGGGAAATATGTTGCTGATGCTGTTGTTGCTGCAACTGCTGCTGCTGCTGATGTTGCACGATTGCACCGAGTGTGGCCGGCGAATGGAGCGGATGCACACCGACCTGTTGCAGCACGTGCTGCTGCTGCTGCTGCTGGTGCTGCTGATGCAACGGATGCGGCTGGTACGGTTGCATCGGCGGTAATATCATCTTCTGCTGCATCGTCATCGAGTTGATGGCGTGCGTTAATTGATCCAATTTCTTGTCCATCACAGATAGTTGCTGCTCGACCCGGTACAACCGGGCACCGACCGTCATCGGCTTAATGTTGCCGACCCGATCGATCCCGGCCAGATAGCTGCCCGGTTTGCCGAGCGTTTGGTCGAGCCGACGCTGCAGCTCCTTGATCCGCACCATCATGTTCAGGTGACCCTGCGAGTACTGCTCGATCACGTCCCGCACGTCGTACGGTTTGCGGGCCTGCTGAAACTTGCGCCGGGCGACAAAGTATTTGATCTTCCGGATCGCGCGTATCGCATTCCGGTGAGCTTCCGTCAGTCTGGTGGTCGAGAGAGGGAGGGAAAAAGCAAAATGGAAATCGAAACGAAAACACATCGTTTCAGCTCATTAGCGTTACCGGGGGTAAGTGATTCTTTCGTCCGCATTTTCGACATTGATTGCTTCCGTTCTCGGCGCATACTCTTGACGCTACTTACTGCGTGACACGGGCCGGTTCCGGTTCGTCGTCCGGTTCCGGTTCGGGTTCCACCTCGTCGCTCGGTGCTTCCGTGACGGAACTGTTCTGGCTAACGAATACACCCCGGTTCGGATCGTTTCGCCGCGTTCGCAGTGGTGTGCCTGGAAGCAAAACCGAACGAGGAAAAACTTGGCCTTATTGCTATCGTTTTAATTGCTCGTGGCATGAAAGTTATGGTGAGCCTTAATTAACTCAGTACTAGCTATTGAATTAGAAACAAACACTGATTGAGATATTCCTTCATTTAAATAATTTTCTTTTTTATAAAGAATTGAAACTTGAATCAAATTTATGGTAAATTTTGGTAGCAAAATTTTGAATTTAAAGTGTGTAGAGTAGGCCCTAACTATCCTTTCCACCAATTTATTATCCACCTGGCTTAACATTTCCAGTAAAACTAAAGCATCAAAGCACGATATGCGATTATGTGTGCTACTGATGATTTAAGGACAGAGCAGAGATAAAAACATGTTAGACATTTGAGCAAAAAAATCCACTCTAATACATTTAATCACGCTCATCGCGATTCCAACTTTGCGTGTCAACCTCCGGTTCTGAATGCACTATTTCTGTGTAAAAAAGGGGGCTTGTTTTACAAGCTACTTTTTATGGATTAAAAATGTGCTTACTATTGCCTTTTTTATATTTATAAGTTTTTTTCCCCCTTCTGTAGTGTTTCACTCTTTGGCAAACATTATTTGTGCCACCCGTGTTTCGTGGTTGCATGGTTGCATGATCACGCAGCCGGTATGTATGTCAACCTGAACTCGGACCAGTTGTGTGAAGCGTAAATACAAACGAATCGTTTGTTTGAGCGTTCGTGCGTATGAGTAATTAGAAGGAAGTTGTGTGTGTGTTTTTTCTTCCTCCCACGTGTGGGTAGTATTTGCGAAGGAAAACATGGTAATTCGTACTTCTACAGGGCATTATTTATGGATGATACTGAGTTGAATGAACTTGCGGGTTAGTACGACTGGTATCTTCTTTTTAAAAACATTTTTTTCTACTTAATTTTTAATTCAATTTCTTACGATTATGTTTATTAAAAAGCAAAGCAAAATGAGTTACGAATATAAAAAAGGGTGATTTTTGCAACAAATTACGAACAACCGGGCGCCTCCACTAGGTGTGTACTAATGGAGACGCCTGGTTATTTGTTTAAATTTACTATAATATTATGACGAAGCAAATAAAACTTACAAAAGAAATTTAATTCTGCAACGTGCTAGGCATTCTTTCCCGTCAAAAATTCTTCACACGAACAAAGACATAATTCCCTGTACTGCATTCTATGCTCCTGCTTTCTTCATTCTCAATTCGGAAACGATTGTTCGTGTAAGTTCCAGAAAGCAAAAAAAAAACAGGACGTAGTGTGAGAAGCTACACTACTAGAAGCAGTAGAAGTACAACTTCAAGAACAGACCCTTTTTTGTTGGTTGGACTCGTTCGTAATCGAAAATGATTCCATTTCGGCGTGTCCGAGAAGTTTGGTGGAACGAAATTGACCAATTAATTAAGTGCTCGATCGAAAAGTGGAAGTGAGCTCTGGCATTTGGTTGTCCGTTTGTGTGCGAGTGTGTGTGTGTGTGCGCAGCACAAGAACAGAAAGGCTCATCATTCATCGGACTGGCTGTTAACACCTTTATTACATATGCCAGCACAGACACAGACGGCAACCGAAAACCGACCGTTTCCTAATTCGTCTGTTATGTTGTCCCGATCGAGGAATTTATCGATGATTACTTCCGACACAGAAAATAGAATAAAAGAAAAAAAAACACACGGGGAAGAATGTGACCCATCCACACAGTATGGCCGATAAATTGTGCAGGATGGAAAAGCTGGTGGTAGTGGGGGGGAAAATGGGAAAATATGTTTCCCTACCCCGACATGCTCCTTCAAACCCCTAGCATGGTACCGTTTTCATGTGGAAAGATGGAACGAATTCGGGTCATATTTTGTGTGCAGGTTCGTGGGTTACAGTGAAAACATTTTATCGACACGATCAAACGGTGGTGAAAACGGGTTGATATTGTTGGGTATTTATAGGAAATTCTTTTGTCATTGTCCTGTGTTTTTTGTTGCTTTACTGCGTTGAATTGTTGACAACGATTTTTGTAGCGAGGAATTTTATTGAAAAATATTTTTTAATCAACAGATATCTAGCTGGGTACGATGAAAAGCGGTCGCTATCCAGGTTTAAATGCTATTTATATCAAGCTTGTGATGGGAAAATTATTTTTAATCTTTGAGCTTTGAATTGCTCCCTTATAAATACAATAGTAAATTCATTAAAACATAACTGAATATTTGTAAACTAAATTAAATTCAATTAACAAGCTTACCTGCTGACCGTGGCTCCTCCATGTAGAAGACGACGTCACCATCGGATTCACTTTTCGTCAGCTCCGCCGGTCCTCCTCCGCCACCGCCTCCTCCCCCTCCTCCCCCAGCACCACCCGGCGTGTTGGGTGTCCCGAGCGGTCCACCATCCGCACCACCGACGGCCGTTTGAGCGAGTGCCGTCCCCTGGTTTCCACTGGCCGCGCCGGAAGCACAACTCACACCGGAAGCATTTGTGCCCGTGGTCGGTGCCGTTGCACCGCCGGCCGTCGACGCGGGACCAACGCCCGACCCGGGGCCGGCACTGAGCGGTGGTTTCATCTGGGGCGCCTCCATCCGGTTCCGGGACTTGCGCCGCTTCAGCACCGATGCACCACGACGCGCCACCTGCACCATTAGGGTCTGAACCCGAATGTTTCGTATAAAGGAACAACGAACAACGAACACATTGATACACACCGACGGGCGCACGCACAAACGGGGTTCGGGAGGTTGGGTTAGTTTTGTGGGAAGCAAGCGAGCAGCGTGCAGGCGGGATTGCAGGAGGGGATTGCACATTCCGTGGGAGCTGAGGGGTAAAGGGTGGGGGTGGGTCTACTGGTGCAGTAGGTGAAGGTGGGCTGGAATGGGAGCAATAGTGCCTGAAAGCAGATTCATTCCTAGGGTGGAAATGTTAAGGTTCTTGTGGGTTTTTAGTAAGCATTTGAAGGGAGCTTTTAGCGACCGCTTGATTTAGGGTCAGATTAAATGCTTTTTATGTAGCTAAGTTTTGTTTCTTAAAACGATTACTTTAGCATTTATATGTAAGTTAAATAATCGTTGAATAATTTTGAATTTACGGCAACTTTTCTTGTGACATAACGTAATGTGTGTTTAGCAAGAAAATGAACAGGAGTGAGCTTGCGAAATATTTTGTTTATTCTATCAAATGTACTGAAATTATGTGAAATTTTAGGTTACGATTCCTTGGGAGGCGTTGGTAGGACTCAGAGACTGAGATATTTGGTTGGTCATAGAATCTTTGATGTTTAACAAATTCAAACTGATGTCTCTCTACTTCGAGAATCATAAGGTTACCCAACGATCTTTCCCACTCTCAGATGCCTAGGCAATTTCGCGGACAACCATCTGCCGGCCAGTTCCCAGTTGCATGCTAAAACAATCCTCGATACCGCTTTTGGTAGATATTCTTTGTCTGTCAATTCAATTACCCGGTCTTTTTGGAGGACACATCAATGTTGTCACTCTATCTCTGTCTGGAACTATGACGCCTCGTGAGTCTCTGTTGGTAGAATAGAAAGACTTTACAGGCTGAGATGTCCAGTGTCATTCTCATGACATGACCAGACCACCGTATCTTGACGAGCCTAATTCGCTGCATGATGATAAGATCACAACTCGTAGAGGTAGTCCTGTCAGTTCTAGGTACTATAAAGGTTCTACACAGGCTCAAATTCACCCATCCTCAGACTGTAGTTTGACAGGTAGGAGCTTCCTTGGCGTGTCTCAACATCTACGCTGTTATCGGTGCTTACTATTGACCCTAGATAGGTGAAGTTTTGGACGACTTCAAAGACATGTTCACCTATCTGTACATAACCCTAGCGGAATTGTCTTTTATCTCGTTCATTTAAAACCGGAGGTTCAGTGGCAGCTGCTCAGCTCTTTAGCAAGCCGTTGCTACATAGAAAAGACTTAAATCAATGATACCTATGTCATCAGTGTATGCCAGGATCTGGATTAACGTGCAAAAGATAGTTGCCAAAGTTTGTATCTCCGAGCCGCGGATGACTCTTGCTAGCGCCAGATTGAAGAGCAGACACTCAGTCACCTTCACCTGCCCCTTCTATAATTATACTTATTCTCATGAGGCGCCTCTTGGAGGAATCGTTCCGGTACCGTCGTTTAAGTGTCTGTTACTATTTCAATTATCTGCATAAGGAGTTTTCTGTATAAGGAAAATTCTACCAATATGAAGTTCAAAACCGAGGGAGATCAGTATTGAGACATCGAATTTTTGTAGAGTTATGCATACGATCCTGCTTGTGAGCTCACTATTTCCTCATATGCCAAGATTACTCATAAGTCCAATAGGTCTAATAGGTCATAGATGCGTATTTTACGACGATTTCACATCGGTCCTTGTAGTTAAATTCCTGATGCGATTCGATGTATGGCCACCAATGTCTAAGGGTACGAGGGCCAAAAGTCATTCAAGATTGCTTCAACCGAAAGCATGACAAGTTTTGATTAATATACTTCCTTTATCACACTTGCCAACTTTTCCATCTTTCCATCGATATCTTCCCAGAAATTAACATACTTGAACAACGAAAACTTTCCCCCAAAAAACACACACACACACACACACTCACACCATGACAGCAAACGGGTAAATATATCTATCGCACTGTCAAAAGGTCACGGCAGCCGAATAAATGATTCGTCGAAGGGAAAAGCACATCGTTTGTCTTTGGAAATGGTAAGGAAACACTACCACGTAGGTCTAATAGGTCATAGATGCGTATTTTACGACGATTTCACATCGGTCCTTGTAGTTAAATTCCTGATGCGATTCGATGTATGGCCACCAATGTCTAAGGGTACGAGGGCCAAAAGTCATTCAAGATTGCTTCAACCGAAAGCATGACAAGTTTTGATTAATATACTTCCTTTATCACACTTGCCAACTTTTCCATCTTTCCATCGATATCTTCCCAGAAATTAACATACTTGAACAACGAAAACTTTCCCCCAAAAAACACACACACACACACACACTCACACCATGACAGCAAACGGGTAAATATATCTATCGCACTGTCAAAAGGTCACGGCAGCCGAATAAATGATTCGTCGAAGGGAAAAGCACATCGTTTGTCTTTGGAAATGGTAAGGAAACACTACCACGAATTGGCATTTGCGAATTAATCTTTAATGGTTTAGCCGCAAGATCTTTGTAATCGCAAGCGTGTGGGAGAGAGAGAGAGAAAGCATATCATCTTCGCGCTGTACTCCCTACATATTGGGATTGGATTACAATTGGATTAGCTACCCCTCGGGGGGATCTGTCGAAGCTTCTTTGCTTGTCTTTCGGGTCTCAATATTTTTTCTCTGCTTCTGGAGTTCGATTTCGTTTTGCTGGCTCGTTCTTGATTGACTTGTTTGAAGGCTGTACTTGCGTTGCGTTCGGCTGTGACTGCTTTTCGTCAACGACCATCGAAACAAATCAATCAAACGGTTACGGCATTCGGTAACAATTGATATATCATCACATTCGGTCGATGATAAAGTGCTGTCAGCGGTGAAGTACGCGATACATGTGGCTTAGTACTTGGGTGTTAGAAAATTGGTAAGCTGGTTCTTGGAAAGTAAGTTGATAAACTTTGTCTGTGTAAAGGAAAAGTGTAGTAGCTGTAATTGAAGGTTTTGCATCTTGAAGGATAGTATCTCGATTGATTTATAGTGAACTAAATAGCCAGTCATATAAGGAAGGAGTTTTATAGCAGCTTAATGCTACTTAGACAACCCAACTTAGTACGATTCTTTATATCTTGATGCTTATTTATATCAACAAACTTATCTCTTGTATTGTCTCTTATAGTCACAATATAACTACACTAAACAAGTCCTTCCACCTTACCAAACGCTCAACAGAATGCGCTCCAAACGATCCTTTTACCATTCCCGGTACAAAACGCACAACGGACAGATATTTGAGCAACGTTAGAATAAAGAATTTCTACCAAGCAAGCAACAAACAAGGTTGTCTTTTCCCTTTGTTGCAAAAGTGTTCTCTCTTCTTGGAAGCTAGCTGGGTAGCATTCCCGAAAGTCCGTCCGACTTTTGAGCCGGAATCCGAAATGGCAAGAGACGAGCGGCTGTAACTGTACACCCCTTGTTTTCCTTTTGCGCCAAAAAAAAAAAAACTGGACACAATGAAACAAAAAACGGCCCTCGTTACAAAACGCAACAAGTTTCGTTTGTGGTTGTGGAGGAGAAAAACTCACTCCCAGCAGGGACAAGATACACCAGTCGGAATGGAAAGAGTAAATCATGGCGAACGATGAGACAAGACACATTCCGAACCAACTGTGGCATCATTGTAAACGTGTGGCAGCAAGCAATGTTGTTTTGTCTTTCTCCATCATTGCTTGTGCTTACATGTTAAGCATGTAAAGTCATAAAAGATGGAAAACCCTTTTCCACAACGTTTTTTTTTTTGCTTTCCCCTAAACCAAGGGGGGGCGAAAAGTTTTCCCACATTTCCCCATTCACCTCTTTCTCTTTTTTACATCACCCATTTCTAGCCCGAATGCTCCCCTGCCGAAAGTGAGAGTTTTTCTTTCAATTTTCCAACCCCAACGAATTTGTCTGTAGGCTGTCAGCTGTCGCTGCGGGCTGCTCGGCCTGCCAAGGGGGAAAATGTGTTTTCCCATTTTGGGCGTAGGGAGTGGAAGGGGTGGAGGAGGAGAGCGGGGTAGGCATTTTCCAACGTTCAACCGGCACCTTGAGCGGTGCGAATCCTTCTCAATATCACACCGGAAGTTTTTCATCATCACCACCACCACCATCACCTACCATCGTGATTCTTCTTTATTGTAAGGAAAATGAGGGAGCAGACGGTGGGGGGTGGAATGGGTAGGGGCCGGAAAACGCAAAAAAGAAACGAAACATCATAAGCCATTTTCTATGCAGTGCGGTTGTTTTGTGTTTATTGGCTTGGATCCGCACTGTGTCGGTCGGGAGTTTTCCTTTGACTTTTCCGCCCCGTACCGTTCTGCTTGCTTTTCAAATTATCAGTTCAGTTTGCTTGCGGGTAGATAGGGTGGATGGAGATGGGGGAACCAAAAATGAAGTCAAGATTTTATTTTCAACCGACAGGTGAGGCTGAAGGCGACCGAAAACCGTACACTGGGAACTGGGAAAATGGCAAACTCAAAGCACGTATAACCAAATTTGAAACGCTCACCAAATGTGATGAAAAGGCAAACAAATTCAACAACAGCCTGGGGGAAGGTTTTGTTCATTTCCTGAACGATCAATGGGCGTACACAGACGTTACAACCGCTAGGTAGAGATGTGTGCCCCATTTTCCCTCCACAAACAGACGCTTTGTGAGCTTTATCATATTCCCCGTACCATTTCGTGCTCTTCATTCAGTGAAAAGTGTGTGTGTGTTTTGGTGGGTGTGATTATATCATTCGATCAACCCATTCTGATGTGGGGAAGCACCACGATTTAAGGTGCTCAGAATGATGTTGCGAATGTTTAAAGGAATTAAGTTCAAATATTTCTCGGTGAACGAGCTTTTTCGCCTTTGTAGTACGATCGTTTTCCAAAGAAAAAACATTATTTGTTTGTAAACTTTTCAGTGGAAATAGAAACATGATGAATCAATTGGGTCGAATTTTCTCCGTCGGAAAGAATCGTGGGAAAATGTTTCCTTTACTTTAGTTTAGATGATGATTTGATCCAGTTCACGACACTTTTTTCGCTCTTCCAACTAAGGATTAGCAGCAGCCGTAGCTACATTAATATCCACCGAGCGCTATCCTTCTGATCTGATCGTGATGAATGAAACCGTACACGAGTGTTGGCATTATCGGTGTTGCGAGATGAGCGAGCGAGTGGATGAGTAAGGCCAAAGCTAGCTACAAACTAGGGACTAATTTTCATCCATACGAGGTTTAGTCCGAGCAACAGCAAAACGTTGGAATGATGGTTGCATTGCATTCGCTGTACGGCAAATGCTTGGTGGTTGCATAGTTACGAATTGCCGGTATTTCGGTGAAAAATACCTAAAATGGTAGTGAATTCGTCCGAAAGCTTGAATGAAAGCAACGGATTTAAATGGACTGTTACCGAAATTTGTGGTGCGAGATATTCGCGAAAATGGTTTCTAATTTTATCGGAAAATGTAGTGTGCTCACTGTTACTGCTAAAGTATTTATCTCATATTCAATAAACCATGTTTGGTTAAATTTTGTACGTCAACATGTTTCAATGCAAGTAAATTTAAAGTAACTTTTTAACGTTTTAACTGATGTTATCTCAATGTGAATTTTATAATTGAAGTCTTCCTCTTCTTTCTTGGCCTAACGACATCTTAGGTCATTATTGGTCCTGCCGTGTGACGACCGGCGCCACTGTCGCACCTACCACCGGGCCGTCCCGGTTGGTAATAGGAGTACCAAAAATATTAAGAGTATTAGTACGTGGATTTAATTTATGAGTTAAAAATAACGCTAACATCTGTGTTGTAAGTCATCATAAGCTACGTGGCTTGTCGAGGAATGAATTATACACGAAAATAAAACCTCACTTAGAATTAATTAAGGTTTAGATAATCAAATAGTCAAATAGTTGAGAACGCAGGACTGACTATCTAGCTATAAGTAAAACTAAGACATATATAGCTAGAAATAGCAACCCAAGACCTTCTCTGGTTGTAGAGCCAGATAAGAAGAAGTCAAATAGTTCACTGAGATGTATTTAAAGCTCAGATGATTTTTTTTAGAACGATGAACTAGCTACTAGGGCGACCCGGTGGTATATACGATAGCGGCGCCGGTCTTCGCACGGCAGGCCCGGGGTTCGAATCCCGGCGGACCGCCTCCCCGTACGCAGGACTGACTATCCAGCTACGGGTATAACTAAGTCACAGAGAGCTAGCAATTGCTAGCAGGCTAGACCTACAGAGGTTGTAGTGCCAGAGAAGAAGAAGAACTAGCTCTTTATTCTTCAAATTTTGGGAATATTAAAACGGTTGTCTCCCGGAAGCATAATAGGCCCTTATGTTGTCTCTCCTACGAGGCCTCCTTAAGGAGATCGGACTATACGGCCCGCTTATTGGAAGATTCACCTCTTTAACTATCCTTGTATCCTTGAAAACTTGGGAGTCAGTTTGTTTATGCTATGTATTGTGCCTGTTACTCTTTGAATGCTGCTTCCAATTTCTCCGAAAACCTTACAAGCAAATACACGGAATCACAGTTAAGCTTGGGGTATCTCAGTCATTAAGTCCCAGAATTCACGTCAGAATTAAATGTAAAATTGTGCGCGCTGCTTTGTGCTCTTCATCTCACTTGTGAAGACAAATTGCCTCAAATTTGGAGTTCTAAAGAGATCTCCTAAAATTATGCTTACAAAGTGCATTTACTTGGATATAATATTGTAGTACAAGTTTGCTATAATCCTTCAAGATTGTCTATTACAATCTTATTTGATATTATTGAGTGTTGTTGCGCAGACCAATACCGCGATGTAAGTAAGTAAGCCCAGTTTTTCAATCAACTAAATCAAAACAGTCTATTGCATCAATTTGCCTTTTTGGGGCTTTTCCCAAATCATAAGGGCTCATACTCTCTGAAACAGTCGGGTGCCTGACAAATCTGAGCTAAAAAGAAGCATTTGTTTCGTTACCTTAAGAGCGTTAAAAAGGAATTCCAAACCGAGTTCCATGTTTACAACACAGATCGCTTAATGTGATCAAAATCAAATATCAATTGAACGCATCAACTTCAATCAAATCAGATTAACGCATCAACAAACAAACACATTCGCACACACACACACAATCGGTAGATCAGAATCGTAAAGTACGCAAGTGCGCGTGAAGGTAAAACAGAAACTGGGCCCGCAAGGTGTTCGGCGATTTGCGAAATGGCTTCATCTAATCATGCCGCATTGATCAAAGCACTCTCGCAATAAAATCAATTTAACGGAATCGAATGTAAAGAAAGCAGCAAACCAAACCAATCCATATTCTTGTGTGCCTTCTTGTTTCTTTCTTGTTCTTCTTCATGTTTTCTTCAAGAAAAAAAACGCGAAGAAAATCGAAACCCGCGGGCAAGTTTTTCTCCTTTAACCGGGATGAAGGGAGATTGTTTCCCGTTCGGTTGTTTTGTTCTTCTCCTTCACAAACAATGAAGCAACCATTATTCTAATTCAATCCTCCCATAGACTGCTGACGACCTTGGGGCGAATAGAACGAGTGAGCGAGCGAGGCACCACGAGTAAAACAAAGAAAAACCCTTGGAGTTTGGATTAAAATAAAACACAAAAGAAACTGCATTCTGAGCATCGATCTGGTCGGGAAATGGAAATGATGGAAAACACAGCCAGCGGAGCAATTGATGTGTGCTGGAGCTTGCTCTCCGTTCGTTTGCCGTTTGCGATCCTCGCTAATGGTATTGCCAATTCGCGCACAACATCGGAAAAACGGTTTTGTATCGAATATTGTGATTTGAATAATTCATCACTGCATCAGTGGAAAATAAAGTTCGCAAAAATCGGGAAGTACAGAACGGCACAAAACGCCCTGAACGATGGTAGTCTGTTTTTGGAACCTGTGGGCTGTGCGTAAACAAATGGCGTTCTGGTATGCTGACATTTTTTTACGCATCCCAGTTAGCAGAACCCGCCCGCGGTACGGGTACCTAATAAAAACACAGCATCGAAACCACTTCGCCAAGCTGTCAAAATTTAAATTTGATCACAGGCTGCCGTTCGTTCCTTCTCGCTTTGTTGTTCCAAAGCTCCGGCAAGAAAATCATTTGTTTGCTTCTTGTTGCCAATTTGCTTTGTGGAGTGGATTCGGGACTTGGTTGTTTGATTGAGAGTTTTGTGTTTGATTGATTGATTGGTTTATGCGTTACCCATCTGCTTCCCTGCGATTCGAGATGGCGGCAGTATACCCACGCAACTTCGGTTCTTCGGTACTTCGAGGTAGAGCAAAACTTCGAAGCAGAGTGGGTTTTGCGACAGTAAAACAATATGCCTCGCGGTTCCTCGTCGTAACGTTTTGGCGTCTCATTTGCTCAGAACGGATCTTTGATCGTGAGCGGCAGAGTCTGGCGCTGCAGCCATGTAATCAGATACGTCAGCGCGCTTAGAACGAACCGTGAAACCCAGACTACGGTAATTTGTGTGCCTGTCCCCGTGTGGGACAAACGGAAATGGATTGATTCGAGCAGCGCGGCGTGGGAATCGGTGCACGTCAAACAGCAGAACAAGACGCCTCATCGAGGGGTATCGGTTACTGAGCTAGTGGTGAAGGAATGGGTAGAAATAATTGGACGACGTTCCGCGAATCTGCATTGCTAGCTTGCAAGAAAATGGAGCCCGTTTTTGCACGCTGTCTTACGATCGTTGTACTAAAAACGCATTTAGTACAGACGCGAAAC
>KZ061649.1:98266-152915 GCA_002091835.1 Anopheles maculatus
AAATGGAAATGATGGAAAACACAGCCAGCGGAGCAATTGATGTGTGCTGGAGCTTGCTCTCCGTTCGTTTGCCGTTTGCGATCCTCGCTAATGGTATTGCCAATTCGCGCACAACATCGGAAAAACGGTTTTGTATCGAATATTGTGATTTGAATAATTCATCACTGCATCAGTGGAAAATAAAGTTCGCAAAAATCGGGAAGTACAGAACGGCACAAAACGCCCTGAACGATGGTAGTCTGTTTTTGGAACCTGTGGGCTGTGCGTAAACAAATGGCGTTCTGGTATGCTGACATTTTTTTACGCATCCCAGTTAGCAGAACCCGCCCTGAGTGTTGTTGCGCAGACCAATACCGCGATGTAAGTAAGTAAGCCCAGTTTTTCAATCAACTAAATCAAAACAGTCTATTGCATCAATTTGCCTTTTTGGGGCTTTTCCCAAATCATAAGGGCTCATACTCTCTGAAACAGTCGGGTGCCTGACAAATCTGAGCTAAAAAGAAGCATTTGTTTCGTTACCTTAAGAGCGTTAAAAAGGAATTCCAAACCGAGTTCCATGTTTACAACACAGATCGCTTAATGTGATCAAAATCAAATATCAATTGAACGCATCAACTTCAATCAAATCAGATTAACGCATCAACAAACAAACACATTCCCACACACACACACACACACACACACAATCGACAGATCAGAATCGTAAAGTACGCAAGTGCGCGTGAAGGTAAAACAGAAACCGGGCCCGCAAGGTGTTCGGCGATTTGCGAAATGGCTTCATCTAATCATGCCGCATTGATCAAAGCACTCTCGCAATAAAATCAATTTAACGGAATCGAATGTAAAGAAAGCAACAAACAAAACCAATCCATATTCTTGTGTGCCTTCTTGTTTCTTTCTTTTTCTTCTTCATGTTTTCTTCAAGAAAAAAAACGCGAAGAAAATCGAAACCCGCGGGCAAGGTTTTCTCCTTTAACCGGGATGAAGGGAGATTGTTTCCCGTTCGGTTGTTTTGTTCTTCTCCTTCACAAACAATGAAGCAACCATTATTCTAATTCAATCCTCCCATAGACTGCTGACGACCTTGGGGCGAATAGAACGAGTGAGCGAGCGAGGCACCACGAGTAAAACAAAGAAAAACCCTTGGAGTTTGGATTAAAATAAAACACAAAAGAAACTGCATTCTGAGCATCGATCTGGTCGGGAAATGGAAATGATGGAAAACACAGCCAGCGGAGCAATTGATGTGTGCTGGAGCTTGCTCTCCGTTCGTTTGCCGTTTGCGATCCTCGCTAATGGTATTGCCAATTCGCGCACAACATCGGAAAAACGGTTTTGTATCGAATATTGTGATTTGAATAATTCATCACTGCATCAGTGGAAAATAAAGCTCGCAAAAATTGGGAAGTACAGAACGGCACAAAACGCACCAAAATGATGGTAGTCTGTTTTTGGAACCTGTGGGCTGTGCGTAAACAAATGGCGTTCTGGTATGCTGACATTTTTTTTTTTCACATCCCAGTTAGCAGAACCCGCCCGCGGTATGGGTACCTAATAAAAACACAACATCGAAACCACTTCGCCAAGCTGTCAAAATTTAAATTTGATCACAGCCTGCCGTTCGTTCCTTCTCGCTTTGTTGTTCTAAAGCTCCGGCAAGAAAATCATTTGTTTGCTTCTTGTTGCCAATTTGCTTTGCGTATGGAGTGGGTTCGGGACTCGGTTGTTTGATTGAGAGTTTTGTGTTTGATTGATTGATTGGTTTATGCGTTACCCATCTGCTGCCCTGCGATTCGAGATGGCGGCAGTATACCCACGCAACTCCGGTACTTCGAGGGAGAGCAAAACTTCGAAGTAGAGTGGGTTTTGCGACAGTAAAACAATATGCCTCGCGGTTCCTCGTCGTAACGTTTTGGCGTCTCATTTGCTCAGAACGGATCTTTGATCGTGAGCGGCAGAGTCTGGCGCTGCAGCCATGTAATCAGATACGTCAGCGCGCTTAGAACGAACCGTGAAACCCAGACTACGGTAATTTGTGTGCCTGTCCCCGTGTGGGACAAACGGAAATGGATTGATTCGAGCAGCGCGGCGTGGGAATCGGTGCACGTCAAACAGCAGAACAAGACGCCGCATCGAGGACTATCGGTTACTGAGCTAGTGGTGAAGGAATGGGCAGAAATAATTGGACGACGTTCCACGAATCTGCATTGTTAGCTTGCAAGAAAATGGAGCCCGTTTTGCACGTTGTCTTACGATCGTTGTACTAAAAACGCATTTAGTACAGACGCGAAACATGGCTAGATTTAAAGACTTGTTATGCTTTGTTAGTAGCGATTTTTCAAAACTCACGGGAAAAAGGACTCGAGGTGACTGGGGGGAGGGGGGGGGGGGTGCGAACATTATGCTACGTATGCAAAAGCAGTCAAAGCACATACCACCTTAAATCAACTTCAAGCAACAACCCACAACTACATCCACTAATTTAATGCACAATCACACTGTCAACATCAAACACTAACACACATTCAACACATTCAACAACAACGGGCAAGCAGTGTACTGGGGGGTGTGGGAGAGGGTGGACAAGGTGGAGGTACATTCCTGTACTATGGAGCACGTTTTCCCATCGCACGCTCTATACACAGCTATTGTGGTTGTGCTGTACAATGGGGACAAAACACTCAAACAGGTTTAAATGGGGATGCTGTTGCGCGGGGGGGGGAAAGAGGTTAAGTGGGTTTTTGTTTTTTGGTGTAAAAGTTCTAGGTATGGAGTGCAAATTTGCTAGAATCATGTAAAGACGCACTTTATCCCACTTTCCTCTTTGAAAGGGGTCATTGAGTAAAAAAGTTTTTCCCACTTAATGTGTTAGACATATGAAAGGGATTTTGTTGTGTTTGTTTAAAATTTATAAGTGAATGGAGAGTAACTAAAAATAGGAGTTCATTGATGGCTAAAGTGGTGATGCTTATTTATGAAGATCCTCTACACAGAACGAGATCCACGCCGTGAAATAGCACTTGTGGAAAATGACATCAAAATACTTTGAATGTGCTGAGTTCTGAGCATATGTTTGAGTCAAAATGTACTGTAAAGCACTGAAGTAAGCACTTAATGTCCGCTTATCCGGATAAAAGCATGTTCTAAATTTTTTTTTATAATGTGACAAGTTGGTATAGTCCAACAAAATCATGGAATATTGTGGCTTGGAGAATCATCATCAAAAAGTAATAAAAAATTAAATTAAAAAAGATTTGATTCTATTGATCCAGACAACCTATTTCGAAGAAAGCTTATAGCATTTTCAGCGTACTTGAAGAATCAATTAAATTAATCGTTTTTTGTAATACTAACTTGCAAAAGATATCCGAGTTGACAGTAAGCTAAGACAGCAAAGGTCTGATCCTGCCTAGGAGTTTGACAGTTGTCAAATTAGGTTTGTTTTTAAATTGCATTCGTTAATTTGATAAAATTATGCATTTACAAAAAGTAAAATATGTACGTGAATAGGCACGTAGGCCAGTTTCTAGATTTAGAACATTAAACTATCATTTTTGCTACTGAAAATACGGTGAACTTCCTTCAGAGTTGGCTATCAGTTTAAAAGCATCACTTGAGATCTCGTTCTGTGTCCCTCAGTTGAGGCCAGTCATTCAAAGTGAAGAACAATAATGAGAATTCAATGTTTTTGTTAAATAAAATTGGCAAAATTAACATCAGGATGTCTCAAACATAATTTAGTATTTAGTTTATAACTAAGCTTGTTAGATAAATATTTCAATTTATCAACAAAAAAGTGTCCTAGGAATTCTTTCTTCAAGACCCAGTAAAACGAAAGACAAATTAGTAAATTATGCTTGAAAACAAAAACAGGAATACTTTCTGTTCTCTGATCTGAAACATCACCCAGGCCCAGGGATCAAAAGGGACTGTGTCCGTAGGAAAGAAGGAAAGAATGGGAAGTTCAAACACTCACACAAACCCGGCAATTCGCAAAATCTGGAGCCGTAACATAGAAAAAAAAAAACCAAAACCACAGAACCACCCTAAAGGTAATGCAATCAGCGTGTATCCAAGAAGAAGGCCAGGAAAGTACCACCAAAACATACAAACGTACACCGCTAAACATCGCACTCACTTTGCCCAACTGCGAGGGAAGGGCGGTGCTGCTGTTGCCGTTGCCGTTGCCGTTGTCGTTCGACTTGACGTAGATCTGCCAGGTGGCATCACTGTGGAAGCTCTTGTCGGCGGCGTAACAGCGCCACAGGCACTGGATCAGCATGGCGGCGGCCGGTATCTGCCGGTTGAAGTGCTTCTGGCGCTGCTTCTGTTGTACTTTTAAGGCGAAACCGGATCCGAGGATACCCTGTTTTTTTTTGTGGTACAGGAGAAGTAAGAGCGAGAGAGAGAGAGCATAGAGTGATGGTACAGCCATGGTATTAGTGTACTACTTACGGCCGGCAGTGCGAAGAACGAGATTGCGAACACACTAAAGCAGGAGGCAACGATCTTGCCCATCCACGTCTGCGGTACCGTATCACCGTACCCGATCGTCGTGACGGTGATGACGCCCCACCAGAGCGCATCGGCATAGCTGGCAAAGTCCGCCTTCCCGTCCGGCCCGAGCACATCCTTCTCGGCCAGATACACGAAGTACGAGCTAAAGATAAGCCCCAGGAAACCGATGTACAGTGTGGTAATCAGCTCCTGTGGAGAGGTACATCAGACATTCATAACCCAATCTATTCGATGGGCGAAGCTTTCCTCGACTTACCTGTCGATGGATAAAGACGACCGATCCGAGCAATCGCCACGTTCCACCCTGCCGGTCCACGTGCAGCATGCGAAGAATCTGTAGGAAGCGGATGCCTCGGATGGCACTCGTTGCAAACACCTGACCATTTGAGCCGACGGACAGCACAACCATAGACGCTACGACTACAATAAGATCTGCAAATGGACAGCAAAACCGAAGCAATTGTGTGTTTGGATGAGAGTAAATCGTAACTGTAATGGAGTTCCTAGAGAGTGTGAAGAAGAGTTTTCTGATGTTGTCCCCGAAATCCCGGAAGATGTGGTCCCTAAGGTGACAATAACCTAATCCGGAGTTCTATCCGAGAATCGTACTTTCGGGCTGATAGATAAAGTTTTGATGAGATAGGGGGGAAAACAAAAAACATTTGTCCCAAAAACTAGACAACAGTTGTTAACTTTTCCACGCAACAGTAAGAAAAAAAAACTTGAAGCTCGTTCTGTACTCTCCCCGTCTATATTCTATTCGGTTCCTCGTAAAAATCCTCACACTTGTTTACCATACGCATTTACATAAACCTTTTCAGAAACTCCGTCCTTTAGTCTAGTGCACAGGATTCGATTGCAGTGCCGAACTACTAACATCAGTGCGAAAAAGTGACTCGTGCTCCAACGCTCCGTCAGAATGGGCGTCTGGCATCAGGCATCATCTTCGGTAGACACTGACAAATGGATGCTTTCAATTTTGCCGTCCGAAACGGTGACGGACAAAGGACTCTGTTAGCGGGGACTGGAGATACGGAATTGCGCCATACTTTCCACATCAATTGTACACATCTTGCTCAACAATGGCTGCTCGTGCTGCCAGGATGACAAATGAAGTCGTTCGCCCGGTGGAAGACGATGGTTTCGTTTGAACTTTTGCAGGAAATAAATTTGTTCTATAAATTTGCTGACGCACGGGTATCATTTGTAGCATTTGTGCAGGCAACTAGAGCAAGGCAAAACTGATTAAATCATCCCACGGCGATGACGCACATTTGTTTTTTGTGTGTGTGTGTGTGTGTGTGGGACTTGCTTGCTGATGGAACGATCTCATTTCATTTAAAAATTATTAAATGTACTTTTTTTAGAAATTAATTCTACCCATTGATGAGACCTTTTCTTTCGATCTCTTATCTCCAACATCCATACTAAGCGCAATGTGATGCGTCATCAAGAACCGTTTTGACCACCGAGTGTTCAACCAGTAATTGCGGTAAAACATCACATTCACTTCTAAATTTTCGCCCACGATAACAGCTTGCGAGGGTGCAACCGAATGACATTAGTTTCAACAAAACCGGTGTCCAATCGGTGCACCCGATCCCGAACCATTACCCAACTGTAATCATCATAAAATTGGTGCTCCGTTGTTTTATTTTCCGAACGAAATTCTCGCCATCTCGGCAACAGCTCGGTTAGCGATTTCAATTATCCTTTTGTCCCCTGCCCAGTGTTGGTGTCCCTTCAACAAGTTTTTTAAAATTGTTCCAAATTAATCGAAAAATCGAGGGCACGTGCCAAACAAACCGACAAAAAAGAGGGCCGGAAAACCCTCGCTTTAGTTGAATTTGCTAACCGGACACACTAATCGGTAGCAATTCTTGGGTGAGAGTTTTGATTTTGCACCAACTTTTCAAAACCGCACAAAGAACCTTCATTTTTGCACCAAACCCCTTTTTGGTAATATGGAAAATTGGATCCGATGTGGATCCAGGTGGGGCTAAAGATAATGTGGGATGATGTCGCTTAAATTAGAGTCACGCAAATTTCAACCATTTTTCGGTGGAAATAGCAAATTGTTGGAACGAAAAAGTGGCAAAACACGCACGACATCGTCATAAAATGGTGTTGTATTATGTTTTCCTAGATTGGCGGGGTTTTGACGCTGTGCGTGAGCCACCTCGGTTGGTCGGTTTTTTGATGCGTATTTCATGTTTTCTATTGTACGCCCGTTTAATCGCCGCGTTTGGCTGTGTTTTTTTACCGGTCACTATTTGACAAGTCATATTTTTGCCTCCACAACGCGACGGTAGCATCGTGCAATTTGTGGGTCGTTTCCATTTATTTCGCGTCCAATTCTCTCTCTCTCTCTCTCTCTCTCTCCCCGACACAAAGATCTGACAGGCAGCTCAACATTCGCTTATCGGTTTGACCGCAAATTAGCTTCCGGTACGGACGGGAATGACTGACGGGACCCGTGAAAGCATGGAAGCAAATCGTAATGAATAAATAAAACTAGAGGCGGTAAATGGCGACAATTTTACGGAACGTCATCATCGGCACACCTGAAAATATGTCACTGTTGGGGTGGGGAACCATCGCTTTGTTTAGGTTTGATTGTATACAACCCAAAAAAACAGAAAAAATCTTACCGAATATACGATGGAGACGCCTGGTCGCTCACGGTACCAAACTGGCTGCGTACGTGCTGTGTTCTTGTGCGAATGTTGCAATTTAAAAGCTTCCCACGAAAATATGTCACAATCATTGACCTAATTTATACTTCCTTAAGTCGCAACACACCTGCGGCATGGCAGCCTTGAACTAAAACCTCACCAACAGCTTATCTGTGGTATTATTTTATTTACACTTCGGTGCCAAACCCAAGGTCCCAGGGAGTGGATAAATTGGCCGTATCTTTCACCTCTTAACCCACACCTAACCCAACCGCCCGGATCAACAAAGCACCCGCCGTGTGCCGGGCACCCGAAAATAGATGAAGCTGATTGACAAATATTTACTCTTTAATTGTGCTTCCCGTGCCTTGCAAAACGTGCACAGATGGTGCTATAAAGTTGCCCTTCCGGTTAAGATAATGGTTCGGTGTGGAAAAATTGGACCACGAACCGCATAACGATCGCTCCTTCCATCCGGCAAACATCATTACCGTAGGTAGGGACCGGTCTTCGGACGGCTTTTACGGCCAACAACGGTTGCTACTGCTGCGAAGTAAATGTTTACCTATCAACGCTACCGCTTCGTTTGCCTACGGGATAAACCGGCAAACGGTCAAAGGAAAGTTTTATTTGCGCTAATATTCTTACGTCCATCTGTTCGTGAACTAATTTTACCTCCCAAAACAAAGATCCTCAAAACACACAAGGTCGTCAGATGTGCACTATACGAAAGGAAAAACGATAAATAAAGCTACACCATTACCCGGAAACTAGTCGCGTAATGATAGTGCACGCCAAATAGTGCTCGTTTTTTTTTTATAGCATTCAATTACTGTCAAAATATTTGCCATCTTGAAAACACACTCTGGTCGGACATAATGCACCACCCCGCTGACTGATGACGGACTGCAGTGCAATAATTTGGTGGCCATAAAACTTTTATGAAAACAACGTGCCCCAGCACATCATGGACCACTACGATCTCGGACAACGATGATCATCAGGTTCCGGAGGTAAAACCCGCTGCCATTTTAGTGGGGCGGGTCATAATTTTAAAAGTAAACTCTCAAATGTGCACCGAACGGTTCGGTTTGTTTGCAGAAAAGCCAACAAATTGCGTCATACTTCAGCAACGAGGAAGTGTTTTAACTGCACTCAGCAGTCACATCCTGCTGCACAACGTAAATGTGCACGTATGAAGCACGGGGTATTGAAAAATTCTTCCTTTAATTAGAATGATGACAACTGCATTGGTAATGCTAGCATACGGTTCACCAAAATGACTGGAATCTAAACATAAACATGGTAAACATTTTATAACATCAACAGAATCAATATATGTTTCGCTCTTCATATTAGAGCAAAAACAGGGCGTATAATTTCTTCAGAATTAATATAAATGTAAAACACAAACATCCAACCTTCTCGGTACTTTATGAATTGCAAGCGATTGGCCGATATTCTCTCGTTGTGGTGCGTCTGCTCGCTTGAAAAACGAAAACATTCCCAGAAATCGCTGCTGTTGAAAATATTTAATCCAAAACCCCCGCTAAACAGTCCTAGCTTGCAAAGGGGCAATAAAATGAAAACGTTAGTCCAAACTCCAGGCAAAAACAAAACAAAAAAAGGAACAAATTGTGTTGCATAAAGAAAACAAAACGAAACAATTGCAAAATGTTCAAAGCAAGAAAGCAGTGGAAGAAAGACAAAAAACCACAACTTCAGAACGCCACAACAAGAAGAAAGAAATAAAGAATGGAGCCTTGCGACTTTAACAAAGCAAGCAAAATGTCCTCTCACGATTAAAACAAAGACGGTTAGCGTTGGGAGAAGGCGAATGAAGCACCGAAACATAAACTGCGAAACGAAAAAATCCGTGGCAAACAGTGTGGAAAAATCTCAACCTTAAAGGAGACGTGTTTTGTTTTTGTTTCCCCCCGTTTCTATGGGTGAAAACTCTCAGCTGTTGCTGGAAGTTGGATAGAAAAACAGGACCACAGGACCGAAACGGAATCAAAAGGACGAGAGTTAGCTTAACGCGTCACCCCATTGGGGATTGTTTCTGGGTTGGTTTGGGCTTGCGACAAAAAAAGTAGCGGATCCCCCTAACCATTTACAAATTTCTGATTCTGATTTCGTGGTTTGCCTTTTTTTGGAGGCTGTGCTTGGTGGTGGCACTTGTTGCATTGCGTGTGGCGCAATTTTGGGGGTGGAATTGTAAGCATAAAGTTTTCAATGATATTAACATCAAGCACATTAATTGAATGTTATTATTTATCTTGCTGTTGATCTAATTTTGAAATGTGATAAGGGAGAGAGAATAATTTTAAGGAGAGCACTCATTTGAAGCACATTTTCCAATGATTGTGGTGATAATTTAAACCGTTTTTTGTGTTTTCTGCACCTATCAGCAAATTTAATAATGCTTAGTCTGCGAATTAAAATAAATTCTCAGAGCCATTTGCTCTATCTACAACAATTCCTGGTGTCCTCCAGTAGTTCTTCAATTAATTCTTCACTCAATTTCATCTCACCAATTTCCAACCTCTCAAATTCGTTAGAATTTTCTTTTGCCGCAAAAAAAGGAGCAAACGCCCTCGCCACTAAATCCGTGCATAAGCCGAACGAGCGAACGAAATTAGCCCCGAGAAATTCACCAGAAAGCAAAACATGGATTGTGCCGTGCCAAGCGTCCGTTTTCGGAACAATCAAGCGCAGTTATCATGCTTCGAAGGATAGCCGAGAGAGAGAGAAAGAGAGATAGAAAAAAGTCACTTTACCATTCATATTTTTCCGTAATATTTCCCATAGCAGGGGAAGGTTTTTCGGTTTCTTTTTCGTGGAGCTTGTTCCTTACAGCGCCAGAGGTTAGTAGTTGACCCGGTGGGACAACATGCAAAAGGGGTACAACTTTTCAGCAACTCAAATTGAAATGCTAATGAGAACGAGGTTCTCGGCGTACGAGAGAGAGAGAGATCTACCGAAAGGATGACCTCTAGCACACGCTAAGGCAACGTTTTCCAAATGTTTCTTTTTCCCTCCTATTCTACGACGCCCGTGGCAGAATACTCCATTAAGTGCAGCGAAACATATGCTTTGGGGATTTTAGGTTTGGGTTTTTTGGTCGGGTGAAAACAACGGTGTGAAGTTGGAGTGTCGGGTCTCGTCCGAGTTCGAGTAGCGACCTCTCTTAGACAACCTCTTCGATTCGGGGTCTTGAGGTAAATCGGCTTGGACCTCATCGTTGTTAAACCCTGCCGGTATATGCCTAGCTGGTGCAACTATTCATGAATAATTCATGAGATTTATCCAACCTGGCTAACCTAGCTCAGCGGACATCCCACTGTTTCAAACGGAACGGTCACATCTGTCGTTGCTGGCGCTATTGTCCATTTCGAAGGAAAAGGTCGAATCACTGTGCACTCGTGTAGTGCTCGTAGGCTGCCACTTTCACATTCACAAAGCCTTGGCTCGGACCGGAGTTTCCGGTTTTTGGAGCAGTGTCCTGGCGTGACGCTCGCCGGTGGAACCCTGTGCTAAAAACCCACGCGCCGGTACGCTACTGTGTGAGTGATTCCGTGCCACAACGGTGTGGTTAAATGATGAGCAAAACCATTTATACCGGTAGAACGCCTCGCACCAAACAGAACATTGGTGCTGAGCAATTATTTATGCACAAGCTGCGGCGTACCCTTAAATTGCCACTCATTTATTAGCTCATCGGTGTGGTGAGGTGAAACAGAGGTAGAGTGCAGTGGGTGCACGGGGACATTAGCACCTGCTCGGGATTTAAGAACTAGCCACAAGGAGAGAAAGAGGGAGAGTGAGCAGGAGTGAGCCTACTGTCCAAATTATTCCATTTAATGTGTCGAACAGAGTGGAAGGTCTTCAGATCTTCGGAAGGTAGCCTCAGTGCCCTCTGTCGCATAATAATGCTCACCACCATAATGTTCCGTGGAACAAGAACCGGAACTAGAGTGGGTTCGCCCAGGAAAACAGGAAACAGGAAAAAAAATAAACAGATCACGACCGGAATTAACGCAAAGCTCCCGCAAAGAAGAAATAAATAAAAATACCACACGAAGCACACTAAAACACTCCACGATAGCGTTGGCAGACATTGCTACTTGAAGGTGCCTTCCCAAGGGTGAACACTACTAGCTCAAACTGCGGTTAAATATGTACGAGTGTATGCATTTGAAATCGAAGTGTCGTGTTTTAATTTAGTTTCTAATGAATTTGAAATTAGAAACCGAACGGAACAAGGAGACATTCGACGCCAAGTGTACCTGTGCACTTGGGCAAGACAATCGTTCACGATGTTACGTTTGCTGGGGCGAACCATCGAAGAGCAGAGAAGGAACACTTACCTATAATACAGATTGGTTTGCGGATGAAGCGTAACCGTCCGCAGAAGCCCATATACTTCGAACGGCAGCCGGCGGACCAGAGCCGGACCAGGTACTCGACACCGAAGAACACCACCAGACAGATCTCCATCCAGAATAAGGTCTCGTTCGCGAACTTACTGTACTCGTCTATCGTCGACAGTACGCTAAATATCAGACACACTAAAACAAGCAGAAATCTGTAATTGAAACAACGGGGGAAAAAAAGCGGAAGAAACGAGAAAGCAAATGGTTAATTAGGTAAAGATGGAGTTTGTGGATTGAAAATAAAGTTACGATGCACTCCAATCATAATTCTAATGCTGTAAAATACTTATCTTTTGATTGATGTTTGATGGATGTCCTAAAAGATTATGTTCCTTATGGGTCAATCATCGACTGACTTGGATATTTTGCCACATGTAGATCTGGTGATCTGGAGCTCATCAATTATAAAGATGTATTTTATGTTCTATGAGTCATCATTTTTACATTATATACACAATACTGCGTAGTAAAGGTGGAGCCCTCTAACTGTCAAACTCAGAAATACAAATCCCAAACAAGCATAAACAGTGACAGTTGTAAATAGTTTGACAGTTAGTCTGTTTGATTTTTAGAATCAATCATATTTTATTTTTACGTAAATGACTTGTTCAATATGTTATGGATATACCTTTTCCGTAGGAATATCTCTACTGTCAAATCATGTTTTAAGTTCCTGTCAAACCAAGAGCTTTGTTCACACTGTTCAGTGTTCAGAGTTTCTTGAGCCATACAAAAAAGCTATATTTTGCATGCTTTAAAATTCACTTGCTATTTTCTGTTATCTGGCTTGAGAAATTGCAGATCTTCCTTTATGAAGTGATCTCAGATTGCCTACATTTCGGCGCAAACACTGCTTGTATATCGGTCACAAAAACAAAGTAGCGTCGAAGTTAAGACAGCAGCAACCAGTAATTTAACATCTAATAGTTCCATAACAATAGGAAGACGCTGTGTATAAACATTGGCAACAATGTTTCTAATCTAATTTTCACTTCAACCCGGGTTTTCATTATCGTTTTTCTCATCGTCAACCATCGCGTAACGTACTTTTTAATATTAAAATATGTACTTTTTTCTCTCCTCCTAGACAATTGTTCCCGCTCCCCTTCATTTTCCAACAGCCCCACAAACACACACCGCTTGCATCTTCCAATTGCTGATGCCTGATTGCTTTGGCCCCGAAGAAATTGGAAGAGAATGGTTTTACGATGCAGCCCGTGTGCCCGAGCACGAGCGAAAATAGAGCAGTTCTTCATCATCTTTATTGCCATGGCGGGCGGACTGTCACTACACTTTTACACTTTTACGAGATCTCGTGACCGAACTGTCACAGTTCGACGAAGGAAACGATCCGACGCGCGGACCATTTTACGACCAGCGCGCACTCTCCGCGTTTAAAATCGGAATCGTACGGTGGTGTTAATGGTGCTTTGTTTGAAATCTTAAAGCGTATCTGTCGCTTTCTCGGTATGGGGCAACATATTTTATCTGTTGTTGTACCGCATGTGTGTGTGTCTGTGTGCGCACTCTTTTGCCATATAGTTCATAGTCGCATGCATGTTGAGCCCGTCCGCGACGGAAGCGGAATATATAATGTGGCTGAAAATAGAATTTCAATCATATTTTCACTCGCATCATAAACACGTTCTCTGGAGCATAACCGACGGCACCAGTAGCGACCAGGCTGCTAAATGTCATTGCCGTGCGCCCTTACCCTACCAACCAGTCAGCTGATTCTTCCTTCGCTTGCTAAGCCGTGACGGGTTGTACCGAAGGAAACGTGGTGCCGTTGATCCTTAAAAGGGATTTGCTGCACACTGCTGTTCGGTGGAAGCAACGCAGAACAATGGAACGAGCGCCGTTCGTAAAGTGAATATCATCTCAAACGGAAGATCTAAGACGCAGCAGTAGCAACAGAGCGGCAACTTACCGCTTTTTGCAAAACCCCAATTTTCACATGGGAAAAGAACAACTAGCCTAATAAGCGCTACAACGATAACGGAAGAACACTTATCCTACCGGATATACGGGGAAATTGTCTTACTTGGCTTTCCGTCTCCGACTCGTTTGCTCCCCCTAATCCTAATGCCGGCTTGTGTTGTACACTGTACAAGAGCAAACGCTTTCCCAGGGGAGATCCAACGTGAAGCCTTTACAGCCTGGTTTGGATACACGCCACGGGTACCCGGTTAAGGTTCGGGTTTTTGAAAGTCAAGCATTACCCTGTCTGTCAACTTTCGGTGTACGGATGTAGGCCAGCTGATGATGACGGTGGGCCTGGTGACGACTCGCTCGCTGACAGACGATGATGCGCCGTTGGAGCAACAGGCCAAATGGTTGGGCGTTTTTGTGTTACGGCGCAAAGTATCATGGAGCTGACATTTGCTGTCACGAAGCTCCGGATCGGGAAGATTAGGGGTGGGCAAGTGGTAGATTGTGTTGTTTGATGCGGACAGTACAACATCAGGGTGAGGCTTTTGTTTGCTAACGAACACTGACAACGCCGGGTTAGGGTTGTGTGCAGTGTACAGTGCGTGTCATAACTATTGGAGCTCTGAGAGCGCACTTTAATCCTTGAGATGTAATTTTCCTAGTTTCGTTTAATTCGCCCAAGAAAAACTTGGGTGACTTGAAGGACTGTAAAAATCGTTTAAACTTCTGGCTATAGAACTCCTCTGTATAATAATCAATGATCTCAGTCTTTCTTTGGGACACAATTATGAAGAACTTTGTCTATGTACAAGACCAAAACTGATTTTCCTGGAAACCTTTCAACGTCATTTTCAAGACATTATCAGGGTGCTGGCTATGAGGACAATTGCTGCTACAGCTCTCTCAGACTATCTTGAACACGAATAAGATATATTCTTCCGGATTGAACGAAGCAACGTCCAGCTACTACTCTTGCTTTGTTTATTTCCGCTTTATTAGTTCCTTATTGCCATTAAGTCCTTGTAATATCCCTTAATTTGTTAAAATTAGTACCAAGTGTTTTTTGCTCAAATGTAATGTCAATTATATTGTATCCCTACCTGATTGATGACTGTGATTTTAGAGAAAAACTTTTGAAAAACCAATTGAAAAAATACATAAATATAATAAAAATAAATCTAATTGATCTTATAAGTTTGTTAAGCACTGTAATTTAAGTTTTATTCTCCCTATGCATTGGTTTCAGGTGAAAATGAGCTTCTAAACGAATGCTTTAAACGCAATTTACATATTAAAGTTTAGTGAAAATCATTTAACTTCAAGAAGCACAGCACTGCACAAGGCTTTGCGTGCCAATTGTCTGCCGCAAACATACAAACACACCTCACAGCAATAATGCATCAAATGTCAATTTCGACCATTAATTAATCGATTTCCTCTGACCTTCCGGGAAACGCATCATTTTATCCACTAGGCAAAATGTGCGAATTGTCATATAATTGATAAAGACAACCATACCCGGCTCAGCATGATTATACGTGATTGAAGGTTTATTTAGTGTCCCGGTGTGCCCCTGGAAAGAGCACATTGCAAATGACGTTTTAATTTCGTTTAATATTTTAATTGCTAGATGAAATGTTGCACTCGGTGCAAAATCGATTGACCCCGTTACGTGGTTTTTTAGTGTTGATCAACGCAACGTTTTCATTTCTTTTTCAAAGTGTTTTTGCAAGTGGATGAATAAATTGCAGCACAAAGAATCTGCATCAGAAAGCAATGAACGCAAATAATTTAAAAGAAAAAATGGTATCCAATACGCTTTTTAAGGATGCGATCTCTTCCGGTTTACTTAAGCAACTAAAACAAAAAAAGAAACAAACAGGAAAGTGATAGAGAAAGATTAATATTACCAATTGCACGGTAAGCGAACAGCGGCGGGTTGCATCGCCGCCGGTTACGTTTACTTCGGCAGAATGTACGACGAGCCAACTCGCCAACGATGGATGCACATTAATTTTAGATTAATGTAATGGAACGATGGTGCGCCCCGGATCTCGTGTCGAATCGAATCAACGGCAAGCTCAGCATCGCGGGCGCGAGCATCTCGAGTTGCGTTTCGCGAATAAGATAAGAAGTCCTGGTGGTTTGGGCTTAAAGGAATTTGCAAACGAACTGGTAACGTAACGTAGTTAGTAACCGAACAGTGGATGACAGTGGCGGAAAAGAAAGGCGGGCGAGAAAAAAGGAACGGATCGCATCCGGTTTGGATAAAATCTTCTCGTTTGCTTTGACGTGACGTGCTCAGTGACGATACAACAGTGCGCCAGTTGGGTGGACAAAATATAATATAAAAAGTATTATAAAATATTATAATCAATTATAGCGTTTTAGTTTGCTATAATATCTATCCTTTGAGAATAGCTTAGTATTTTTTGAAGTGTAAAAATAAAATAGTTTAATTTAGCTTGAACGATCCCATGGTGCGATGTGTCCAATCTGTTCTACCAACACAAGCGTTTATCTTGCTTACCGGACATGGAACGTTCGCTCCGAAACCGGTACAGATACACAACCAGGTGGAAATTCCGGATGAAATCGAGCGTAACTCCCGTAATATGCCAGCTCTACTTCACCCAGCTGAAGAATTCCTTCACTATTGAATTTAAATCCTTTGCCCGAGATGTGCGAGGGAACCCATTTACCCATCCACCCGAACCGACTCCAAGCTTCTACCTCGCCGGTGAAAGATTACCGAGAGATTACTGTGCTAAGCACACCGAGGAGTGATTTGTTTCAACCTGCTTCCTTCATCCGTTCCCATAATCAATCGGAACGAAGCTTTACGGAGCCTCGGTGTACTTGATTGAAGCTCCCGGCTTAGTGTACACGGTTGAAAAATGGGTGAAAATCGATGCCGATGAGAACATGGAAAGGAGACCATATGGGGAAAGTTGTGCGTTACGCTCATACGGGTTCGCTTGAAAATTGATTCAGGTGCTTGAGATTAGAATATTAGGGCGAACCTCGATTGGAAGCCAGCTTGATGTTAGAAGCTTTCGAAACATTTTATTAAAACTGAAAGTTTCGCTTCGAGTAACGGCGGAACCCTTGTGCAGTGTAGAGAGATGAGAGCACCCTCTTGAAAGGTAATATGTTTTTCCAGCAAGATTAAGGAAGTTTTCAACGTCTCTTACCATTTTTTCGCTGACTAACAAAATATTTCTCCCACAACAATGTCTTTAATGCTAACAAATGAGCAGACGTGCCTCCAAGAGTAGAGGGATCATTATAATTCTCATTTGCAAAAACGAACCAAGCACGGTGCGGTGACCTCCTGTGACGACTTTTTTGTATAACGCTTCCCTTATTTCTTAACATTCGTTTTGCGGTTTGTGTTCCGTTTCCGAATGCAATTAAAAGTACATCCACAGACAAAGATAGTGAGAAACTACATACTTTACCAGCGGGATGCAGCGTTTTCCGAGGCGTATACAATTTGACGTCGGTACAGAAACACAGACACCAAGAATCTGCCATTAATTATTGCCACATGTGTGATGAAAAAGGAAGGAAACTGTAAGCAACAGGACGACATCGACACACAATACTCTGCACAAGGTAAACTTGAGAAAGTTTTGAAGGATGCACTTTCTGCTTTACAGGGTTTTCTAGGGGAGTTTTAAGTACTTTATTACATGTTATTGAATTTGTGATTTCGTCGAATTTCCCTATGAAAGTTTAAAACTTAATACTTTTAAAAATTAATTGCTTTTTAAGAAAGTAAAGCAGTTATTAGAGTATAAGTAAGCAAAAGCTCGATGTGATCCTGTGATCTTCCCAACCACAACAACGGTTGGATGTCTGTACAGACCTGGCGAGGCTCAGTAGCTGCTTACCACAATTATGTTTGTTATGTGGTTAACTAATTAAACCACAGCCCCGGTGAAGATTATGCACGTCTTAGCTCACCTTAGACAGCGCAAAGTGGGATAACACCTAACCAACTCCGAATCGGGTTTAATCGCACATGAGCGAGCTCTTCAAACACTGACAGCGTGTACTGTGCCCCCGTCAGACTTTGTAACCAGATTTATGAGATTATTAAACAGGACGCGATGCTACTATGTAGGTGCTGCCTTTTGGTTGGGGTTTGTAAAAAAGGAAGAAGGAAAAGCATTTTCTTCCGCGACAGGTAATAAATTAACGCGCATGTCTTGGCTGTGTGGAAAGTGCTTAACAAAGTTGCTGCTGCAAAGTGTTCGAAAAGATTGGCAATTTGATAGAAAATGTATAACTTTTATGGAAAATTCATATTTGCTTTACATTGAACAGTTAAGAAAAAGGAGCTACAATGTACCATACTTACACTGAAAAGTGATACACAAAACACAGCCACCCGCCGGGATGCTCGAGAAAGACGTAGAACCGCTCCTGTACGGTTTTTCCCCGCCGATGGTGGAAAACGTATTTGGCTTTGAACGCTTGGTCGATCGGTAACGCGATCGGGTAGTACGGGTTCGGGACGCCCAAATTTTTCCCCCCACCACTAGACGCACCGCCACCGGCACCACCTCCACCGCTACCACCACCCGCCTCACCCGAACCACTGCCCAGCCCGATGGAGACGCCCGGTAGCTCGTTCACGTCGTCATCGATGTCAACGTCATCGTCATCATCGTCCACCACGATGTTGCCCTGGCTCGCGCTAACCCCGTCCAGTATGTCGTTCGAGCGCGATCGGGACCGGCTACGGTTTTTCCGTCGCATCGGCGTAGGTACCCGTTTGTGGTGCGGTTCGAAGGCTCGGGCCGGTTTGCCGGGCCGAAACCGGCGCAGGAACTTGAGGGCACGGGGCGAGGAAGAGGAACATGAGGATGCGCCCGGATGGAGCGGTGCCTTGTGCGGATCGCCCGCATTCAGCTCAGTCGTTTCGATGGCCGACTCCACATCGTCGACCAGATCGTCCTCCGAACCCTGGAGCGTCCGGTAGCCGATTATCCCACTGGACGACACACCACCGCCGCCCGAGTTTACCCCTTGGGGGCTTGGGCTTTGCGTTTGCGCCGAACCGCCACCCATCGTGATCCCGTTGCTGCCCGCACTCGGACTGCCCGACATGGCGGACCGGCTACCGGTTCCGAGCAGGTTCGTCGTCTCCTTTACCGGTGACTTGAGCACGCTCAGCACGAGATCGTCGCAGGCGGGCCCACTACCACCGGGCCGCAGCTGCTGGTCGTCCATCGCGAACGAGCCGAGCCCGCGGGCGATCATGATCGGTGGCAGTGCCACGGTGGCACCGCTGTACTGGTGAATGTTCCCGTAGGAGTAGTGGCGCTTGCCGAGTTGCTGGTGTTGCTGGTGCTGCAGCTGCTGCTGCTGCTGTAGTTGGTGCGCTTTCACTTCCTGCTGCTGCAGCCGAAGATTGCGTGACTGCCGGTAGAGATTCTCCTGCTCGCCTCTGTTCATTGTTATCGTGGTGGTTGCGCTCAGCACGACCGACAACATTTGGCGGTATCGTTCTGCGGGTGGCTAGCCGCGAATCGGCCCATTCGCGTTCGATGCACCGTTCGCCCGAGCCGGCATGGTACGCTTGGCGTACGCTCACGAACGCTTCTGCCACCGTTCGAACCACTGGTGCAGTCGGGCGATCCTGCACTCCTCCAAAGTCTTTAAAGCGTTCCTCGTATGTTCACTTTCAACTTCGTCGGCTTCCTGTTGCACTACGGTTGCAGGCAGTAACACTGTCAACATTATTCCGAACTTGTTGGAGGTTTCGGTTGCTCACTATTTACAGGCGGCTCATTACACACGCTCGTCGACAGCTTCAAGCACCGTCACACACACACACACTCTGTTGAACCTTGAAACGTTACGCAACCTTTTTTCCCAGAACGATTCACAGTATAACCAAGAACTACCAGATCAATGACGCCTTCGAATGGTACCAGGTGGGCGGAAGATTTGTGCTTTTCGCAAAATTAACCTTACCGAACTGCTATCCTCAACACCGCGCAAGCACACACTTCGTTCCAATTTTCTTAATTCGCTTTCCGCCTACCATTCCCGGACCTTCCAGTACCAGTCTCTCCGATTTGTTGCTTCACAAATCCGTTTCAATCCCGTCGACTTTGCCCAACGACCACACGAGAAACAAATTAATGGTTGCTTTTTGGTGCCTTTCCCGATGGCAACTGTACGGTGCGGTATCCTGCGAGATCGGGTGAAGATAATTAGAAAAAGTGTTAATCAACTTAAATTTTCCCACACTTTCCACGGTGGGTGTGGGGATTTTGGGTTCTCTTAGCTGACACACCATTAAGCCACTTTCGGATGAGTTTTTTTTTTCGTTGTTGTCAATGTGAAAATCCTTTTACGAAAATCGGGAAAATCGTTCGTACAATTAGAAAGATTTAAAACGTTTCTTTTTGCTGCACTTGCGCTGCATTGCGGTGAAGTATGCCGTTGGAAGATTTGCTATAATTATAGGAATGATTTTAGAAAAGTCGTCTGAGAAGTTCTTTTGTGTCCATTAGGGTTTATTTTTGGAGGGCTCACTTTTTTAAATCACCTACTTATTATCGCCTATAGTAAAAAATGAACTTTTATACAGAGTAATAAGCGCTCCTGATTTTATTGGGAGATTTTTAGGAATGTAATCCAACAAACCATTTTTGCAACACAAAAAAAAAATTAATATTGCTTCTTTATTCCTGAAAGACGAAAATAAAATGCTTTAAAAGGGTTTATGATTACTTAACCTTGGAAATCTGATTGTTTTTAGCTTCCTTCTGTAAAACAGTTGAACAGTTTCAGAAATCAAACCAAAATAGATATACTCATCCCGAAACGTTTGACAACTGAATGCTATTTTGACAGTTGGTTCGCTAAATGGGTCACAAACTTGTATATTTTGTTCAGAATAAGTGTTTTAAAACTTAAAGGAATTACAGCAAAAGCCTATATAATAGTGAACAGAGACTATTTTCAAGTTATTATTAGGTTAAAATATTTTTTCACATTTCTAAAGCAACGGTGAAATGAAGTGACGTTATCAATGCTTTTGGTTCATGCAATTATATCAACGTTACTTCACGATCTTCAACTAAGACTTACAACAACAAAATTGAACGTTTTTTTTTTATATAATCTCACAAAATTAAGTTTTAATATACTTTTTTCCGTCACTGTATTGCATTGATCGTCGGTGATATGTATAGATCAATATTCCCCATTCATTATAGCACACGACCCTTGTGAGTACTAAGTGAGAACCCATTGAGTGACAATCAAACGAAAATGAACCTCGCAATATGTCATCAACATTTACGAACAAGAACAGCGATTGCAACATGTTTCGATGTTTAGCTTTTGAAACGAATGAATATATTTTTATGGCAAAAAACCACAAGAAATAATGCAGGAGCAAATAGAAAAAATAATAAATCAATCCCGTTTATTTACGAAGTCTTCACCGTGATTTGCAAAGATTTGATTACGCCAAGAATTTCTTGTGCGAACTGCAAATGATTGAGTTGAGAAGTTTTTGACCATCGCAACCGTTACCGTTTGATGGATTGTAGCTGTAAAACCGTAAAGGCTACGCTAACGGCTACCAGACCCAATACTCGCCCATTTCGCTCGAAAGTGGTTGCATTTACTGGGAATTCTCTCACTCTCTCTCTCTCCTCCCGTTCGTAACATTTCACTCTCAATTAGATCCATCGACTGGACCGCACCGTAAAGGTGATTTATATCACCCGCTAGTGGAAGATGACGCGATGGTGGAAATGTGTGCAAGAAGGGGTGTATTTCTCGTGAATTTTCCCCAGCAAGAGCAGAAAAGCCAACGCTAAAGAGACAACCAGCTGCTGTTTGGTGCGCCGGTGTTACGCCATCCATAATGTAACACGCAGCACGTGAAGCCGTGAAAAATCGAACGTAAACAGTTGATGGCCGTAAATCATGAAAAATTACCATTATCCGTGATCGCGTGCTCTGGGCTCACTTTACGGCTAGCCGTCGTCTCGATCTCGGTTTCTCGCCCTCATCCACGCGGTCGTTTTTCCCTACGGAGGCGTAAAGTGGCGATCAAAATTTTCCAACTCTCCCGTTGAGGGAGCAAAACAATGCAACGAACGCAGCCATGTTTCGTGTTTCGTCTTTTACTGGCCAGCGTCTGTTCAGTAGCCCATCGAAGTCGCGCGATTTTGTTCCCAAGGTGCAAGCTAATGTTTTGACCTCGCAGGTACTACACCCATCACACCTCTTTCCTTCTCCCCATTTTTCCATCGTAGATCGATCGAATAATGCAACGAGCGGGTGGTCCAGCGTTCCGTTCGACAAAAGACTCCCAGCGTTGGCGCTATTTTTCAACAGATAGCTTTCACCGGAATGATTTATTCAAGGTGTAAGTTTAGCTTCCGGGCACAAACCAAAAAAAAAACCAAGAAAAGTTTCGTGCAGTATCGATTACTTTTCAGCGTTTCAGTTTTTTTTGTTTTGTTTTGTTTGCTTTGTTAGGAAGCCAGTTTTTACCCTAGCCCTAGTAAATCGACACCCGACAACGCGATCCTCTGCGAAGGTTCACACGCGTTCGGTAAAGGTATTTAGGATTCTTTCAAGAAGTTTCAGCTTTTTTTCTTCGCCCATTCTCCTATTCTGTACACTTTTGCTTTTCGAGTAGATCGAGCAAGTTTCAATAATTGATGAGCTTGTTGAAACTTTTCTGCGTTACTTTCGGTTTTGCTGACGGAAACCCTCAGGTAACGGGTCCCTCGGGAAGGTAAAAAGGGTTCAAACGCCTGGTTGTAATATGCTTGAGTAAGAGTTTTTACGCCGTTTTAATTGATTCGTAGAATCACGGTCGTTCTGGCTTTTTCCCCATATTTTGTTTTCTTCATTCTTTTGCTAGCAAACCAATTTTATTCCAGTTAGTGTGAAATTAATTTACTTTAAAAATGTAGCTTCTTCTTAATAAGACTTGAGAAAGACAGAAGTAACGTGTGTCAATTATGTTTTTGTGTGGTTTTTTGGTTCAAAGTATGGTCCCAAGAAAAGGCTTTTTCAAAATAAAACACCAACTGATCCTCACCTTCCAGCGCGATCCTTTGTGACATTTTTTTTGTTGGCACCCATGCCATAAAGTGTCCCAAATCTTATTATGTCCAATTAATTGTGGTTCAAAATAATGATAAATCATACACAAACAAGCAGGGGGGGGGGGCCACCAACTGGGGTTTAAAATCTTTTCTTACCGAAAATAGAATAAACACAAACAAAAGGTTACCTGTCAGAAAATATTGCAGGAAAAACACGCAAACCCCTTAAGCTTATTATCCGGAACGAGCGAAAACCAGAACGGCAACCAATAAAAAACAACGATAGATCCTCCCGAGCTTTACGCACGTCAATTAACTTCATCGATGTACACGGTTCTATCTCTGCTTTTTTGGAGAATTTTTCATGAAACACATACCTGCACCGGTAATTACTTCGATACGAATTAAAGCAAAAAAAACCACCACACCACCTTTTTTCCCCGAAAGTGAAAAACTTTGAACATGTTTTTTTTCTTTCTTCTGTTTGTTATATTTTGATCCGTCACAATGTTAAGAATTCAATTAACGAACGAAACGATCGCGGGAAGAGGCGCCAGGGAAAGGCTTTTGTTTTACCGGTGGGTTGAGTTGAGTTTTTCTCGTTTTGCTTTTTAATGTTCCTGCAGGCTTTCCCGTGCATGGATGCTTTTGTTTTTCAGCATGGGAAATTAAAATTAAAAACGCACCTGAACGGTGCTTCCAGCGGCACGCGGTTTGTGTTTGTTTTTCGTGGATGCTTAAGCGAAAAGAAATCTTTGCCCAGTGGGTTCTTGCATACAGTTTGTGCCAGTCGGTATAGCGAAACGATCCGTTAAGGCTGCTTTCTTTGCTGGGTGTTAAGGTTAAATGGAAAGAAATATATTTTAATTGAGTTATTTTCATTTTTCACCAACATTTTGACTTTAAAAGTTATCAAATTAATAAGGTATACTATGTATAATAAGTGTCAATAAACATTAACGCACTTTACATACGTGGAAAATTATTTTAGCTGTGAAAAACAGCCACAAGCGACGGTGCGATACACAAAGCACTAATACCGGACGCTGTTAAGCTTCGACATAAATTAGTTCACTCTAAATTGCGCCTAATAATGATGATAAAATCTATGCACAATTATTGATGGAAATTCCAGCAAACTCTATCATTCAATGCAACAACAAACCCACACGCTCGCAAACTGTTTCGATCCGAGTTTTCCTATAAACTAAACACAGCTCACATACGCAAAAAAAAAACCATTCCAGCGCATTGTCTAGCCAACGTGACGGAAGTTAATTGCCGAGCAGTTGATGCTCGATTGGCCAGTTGATGAATGGTAAATGCACATGCACCGACATTATCGTGCGCTCTATCGCACCGCTAAGCTGCGATCCCATTTTCCAAGCACTTGCATCCAAAAATATCCTTTCCGTGCGTTCCGTATCACGCGCGCGCGCGTTTGGCCGATTGTACGTCGGAAGCTCGGTGTGTGAAGAATTTATTTGATAAATCAATTTCTGCACCATATCACGATCGATCTTTGTAGGTGTGTATGTGTGTGTGTGTGTGTGTATGTGTTTTCGTGATAAAACACGATTAGCCTACACCACGGTATGAATGTACGAGACGAGATAAAACGTTCAATGCTTTGTGGTGTGTTGTGAAATTGCATACATTCAGGCGCCTAGCTATTTTAAGCTGTGTGTGGCACATGCACATTGAGTTTCGCTATCTAGTCACCATATCGATATCGTGTTTGCCGTGAGCGTGCTAATAATATGGTGTTGTTGTCCCATTTTAGAGTTAAAAACATGAAATATCAATTCACTAGCCAGCGGTAAAGCCACTCTGCATAGCTTAGTTTCACAAAATACACTCAGGATAGCATGTGACGGGAGCTTTAAGCTTCTATTCTGGTTCGTAAAATGGTGTCTCACTTGCCACACAAAATGAAGCACATTATTATCTTCTTGCCAACCCGAATCTCTCCCGAATACCTTCCCTTCAATCCGAAACAGCGCCCCAACGAACCAAAAAGGAAAGAATAAATTGCGCCTAATAAATTATAAAACATAGATAATGCTCATAAATTTCAATCTCCTAAGCAAAACATTCTCCCCCGAGACATTCCTGTACAGTCCCACGAGGGAAAACCGTTTAACATCGAACGTCTTCATTCAACTTGCGTTGAAAAAATATATTCTAACTCGCAAACACAAAAAAAAGGAATAGATTGAAGGGAAAGAAACCTTTCGCCTCAAAATTTGTCATTATTTGTCATTTGGTGCCTGGGCAGGGATTTAACTGGAAAGCTTCCCCTTCATCAGGCTTGTTACCGAGGACTCGCTCCTCCCTAACAACCCTTCCCAAGGCGTACAAAAAGATCCGGCCACCCCTAAGCATGCAGGACGCACCTTTATCTGGTTATCCAGCAAAATGTTCTGACAGAGCGGGGGAAAGATGTTCGCGGCGAATGGCGAACCCCCGCACCGAAGCACACTAATTTATTATTCAATTTGCTTTCATTATTCATAATCTCGTTCCCGCGCCTTAAAAGCTTTCGTGATCCGGGTGGCCGATTTAAAATCCAACTGGGCTCCGTTGCCGGGTCGTGCGGGGCCAGATTATTGCCATTCAAACGCACTCCTTGTTGTCTCTGGTTGCGGACGACTGACAGCCGACCGTGGCACCCAATATTTGGAGACATTGGAAGTTATGATGAGCGTGGTGGTTGTGGTGGTGGTGGTGGTAGTGGTGGGCCCTCAAACCACCTGAGTAACCCTGCTCATGACTGGGTACTTAAATCGTACAACATCAATAAATCAGGCTTAATCTCGTAGTCGAATATCGCACATAACCACAAAACGGAGAAGCACTCAAACACACATGCACGCGCGGTGCTCATTAAATCATGCGGGATGGCGTGTACGGCGTGTGTCCTTAATTATTTTCCATGTCAAAACACAGCGAGACGCAGAACCCGACGCGCTTCACTAATGACACCAGCAGCACACATGTCACAACTGACAATTCGTTTGCTCTCTGTCTGTCGAGTTTCTTTTTTCGTTTTTTTTTTTCTTTTTACCACTTTTGTGCGATAACAATGGCAGCCGGTTGCGGTGACTGTGACGAGCGAAAGATCCTGACGGACACACTTCGCAGCTTATTAGTGGAGGCGTTTGACAGATGAACGCGTTTCTTCTCCATACACAAACACGACATAAACTGATAGTTGTGAGCTCTGTTCAACCGGGGAGGAGGAAAAAATACGTATGCCTGAGAAGTCAAGCCGCTACAGCGGTCATGTTGATGGACCGTTTTTTTTTCTTCTCGGCTACAATTTTCCATCATTCTACAACTTCTGTGGATTGAATGATGCGTTCTCGTAGCAGCAGCAACAACGCCACCCGCCTCGAGTGTATTGGTCGTGACACGCACCATTCTATGTTATTGCTTTCCCTTTCCTTTCCTCTCCCCGTGATTCTACCATCCGAAAATCTAACCATCTCTGGAAATGGATCTTGGCTTCAGCGAATAACGCTGCCGTTTGCAGCTGTTGTACGCCAACATTCTATGCCCGCCGGGTAAGGTATGTGATGGCGTTTCTTTTCTTGCTGCCCAGCCCAGCTGAAATAATACTCGGGCGCAAGGATAATGCTGGCCACCATTTTCGCACGCAACTCGCTGTGCGTGGATTCTTGTTTGATTGAACCCTTCACAGACATTGACTGGTCTGTTCGGTGGATACACACGGTACACGGATTTTGACCGGCGGCATGAAGTTGGTGAAGATCGTGGCGGTTAAAAGAATGTCGTCAAAGACAAAGAACTCACAAACAGAGCAGCAGGGTGGGATTTGATGTCTGCCGAGAACATCGGAAACTTTTCGCCCATGACATGATAATGGGTCGTGAAGCGTTGTGCACACTTTTGTACGGTGGGAAAGTTTGGTAAAGCACGGCGGGGGGGATTTATTTTTAGAAACCTGTTTCGATGATATCATTTCTTTACAATTTTGTACAGATTATTTATTAAATGATAGAAAGTTGGTGATTAACGGCAAGCAATCGAGTGATAAATCGTTAATTAGAAATCGTATTCCTGTTTGTATCAGACAAAAAATATTTTTACATAAACTTTGTTACTTTTGAAATAGTGACATCAAGCCAAAACGATGCCTCAACGTTTACATAAGTAAATATGGTTTATTAGATGAACTCCATCAGGTTAGTTTCCAGACACACGAATGATTTGCATGATTGAAGAGCTTCAGATATTGATGAGGAACATGTTGGACAACATGCACAAAGGTCTCCAAGAAACCCATCTCAATTGAATCCATTTATATCTGTGCAGTAATCAATGACACATTGAGTAATCAATTGGCATTACTTTACCATAAATGTAAGATAATCGAATATCTTACGATCGGTACCTGAACACAATTGTTGACTTTGTTGAATTATTGAGCTTGCTGTTAACAGCGCAAAATAACCTGTTAAATTCCTGTGAAAATACAGCATCTATGATAAGTATTATCACGCAGAGCCGCTTGTGGGAGCTCTTTTGCTGGACTTTAAGTACGTTCTGTTGTAGAGTTGTTGTCCAAAAATTTTCAATATCATCCAGGATCTAGTATCAACGTCATCAATCCATCTCAAACTTGCTGGCTGGATTGTCCGATGCCATTCTCAAGACATGACCAGCCCAGTGTCTGGAGAGTCTTATTACCAATGATAATAATTGCCCTTCTATATGAGCCCAAAAATGTTACATCAGTTTGGGTTTCATCAGTTTTGGACAGCTTCTATACAGTCCCGGCTTCGTCCATCACGACAGGAATTTTGAGAAGGAGAAGTTTCTTCAGGCTGCAGTATGACCTTACTAATTGGAGAATCCGGTTATTTGAAAGCAGAACTGAATCACGCAATCATACATGGTAACATTTTCCTATTTCCTAGCTATTTAAAGAGCTATTTTAAGATACAAATTCAGGCAATCTCTATATTTTAATGGCTCTATTATTTCCAAAATAAGCAATAAACACATCACGTACATAACTAAAATACGACAAAGAGTGACCCTGACCCTGAAGGAAAATTGTACACCGTCTGCAATTTGTTTTTAAATTTCAACTATCCGTTGGCGCATTACCCTGATGCATTATCGGACTCTTGACCCCCAAAACCAAGGATCTTTTACAACTAACGAAACAACCGCAGACTACAAACCTACCAATCTACCAGTAGCAGAAGGTGTTTAGCCATCCATACGTTGCGATTTCATTTTTTTTTTGTGGTCCATTTTTATTGCCTACAGACTCCTTCGTCCTTCGCGCTAAGCGTCATTATTTTATTCCGTTCCTACATTTCCAGTGGCCCGGGAAAAGATACACACCGTGATTGTATCCTTTCCGAAAAGGAAAAATAAAAAAAACCCTGACGGTATGTGATGGCAACAAGAGAAAAAAAACACAAGGTAATGTGTAAAACTTTCCCCAGCAAAAGCAAGCATAAGCGGGAGCCCTTTTTTCGGTAGTTCCGACCTTCGTTACGTGGTTATGCTAATAAATCTTCGAGTCAAGGTGTGTGTGGTTTTTTTAGACGTTGCGATTCGTCCATCCGGGTTTTCCGGGCTGGTCAACAAGAGTGTTTTTGTCCCTGTCTTCGAATGTCTTTCTAACGTTCTTGTTTCCTGCTCCTTCTTTTTTTCCTACTAACCGTGAGCCTGGGTGTTTTTGTTGGGGTTTCGGCGATTTGGGGTTGGCAAAAAAGGCTGCCCTGTTTTTCGCCTATTAAACGCACCGATGTTTCGTTAGTGTCGGCAAGCATGTAACACGGTTCCATAAGAGTATAATTAGCACCGAGGGAGACGGTCCGCTCATTCTCATTTTCATTGCACGAGGCATTTTCCACGGGCTAGAAGCTAAACGAAAGGGCGCAAACAAAGTCGGCTTTTGGGTGCTTACTTTTCTTGTTTCCTTAATTTTTTTTTGGGGTTGTATCTCGCTCTCTCTATTTCACTTTCGTTTCGTGCCCTTTCACACCCACTCGTCTGGGCCGCACTATAATTGACTTTTATTGCCATCGTAAGGATTGGCAAAGTGATACGGACAGTGTAACGGTGCAGTGTTATTAGATAGCGAATAAAATATACTGCTGCTGCTGCTGCTCCTGCCAAGCTTGTGATTGCTGTTGCCGCAGTACCGAAATAGAATACTGCACTTTTCGCAACATGTTACGCCTTGAATTGGTTGGTAATGTTAATGAAGGCATCGTATGGTAATTATCCACCTGGTTGTCCTTCGCAAAACAAAACTAAACGCTTAGTTGTGGAAGGCATTACAATGATTGTAGCAATCAGAGAAAAGGATTACGAGACACGAGGCCTAAGATTATAAGGGAACCTGTCGCTTCTTATTTTAATTACCTTCTCTTTTGTACGAAACAATTGGTGATTCACCAATAACAAACGTTTTTATGAGCCAAAATATGATACAAATCTTCAGCATAAAAATCCCCTTTCCCTTACCTTCAACTATTCTTAGATCAGCCATTAAACGATCGCCCAGTAAATGGGATTGGTCCCAAAAATAAAGCTATCTTGTCCCATTTTCTAAGATGCAATCGTGAACGAAAACCTTCCGCCCGGCCTATCTAGCGCAAGAAGATGTCAAATTTAAAAGCATACTTCCTATCGTTCAGTGTTCCGGGTTTTCAATTACCGTCCCCCATCCCGTTTTATCCTGCGCCCAGGCCACCATTCGATGTACATCCCGCTGAGGTCGAATGTCAATCACGACCGCTCACCGATTGGGGTCTAAGAAATTTAATTAAAAATATCGATTATTTCGGGAGCGAGCGAGCGAGCGAGTAAACCGACGGGCCGATGCCATTTGCCATTTGCATACAGTGCCTGGTACGGCGTCGTTTGGTCCCGACTTCCGAAAGTACCGAAATTTCGTTCTCAGCGTACACTTTTGGATGAAAGCGAGGCAGTGATTTTGCTCCGTACCCTGTTCTATTAAGCCTTTCTAACAATTTGAAGCAAAATGGAACAGCCAGAAAAAGGAGTAACCGGGGCAAAAGGCTTTTATGATGACTAGTTTCGAAAGTTTGCAGTTTGTTTAAAATTTGGGAGAATTTTTGTTAGAAAAGAGCCTTTCTGTTTAATATTTCAAGCATGAGAATTGTATCTTAAAAACTCCAAAAGGGTCCTAATGTGTTTGCCCTCAATTAATCACAAAATCACCTTTTTAAGAAGTGGCTGGTATAAGGTAAGGTTTGCTTAAACGAATTTTTCTCAAGTGGCATGGCAATCGATGCACAGTGGTCTAGCGCAGGTCACAGGTTTTGTATATACTTAAAACATGAGAATATATTTAAAAAAATAAAATCAGACGAACATGTACCGCTCAGTTTCAATATGACAAGCACCAGAGTTAGCTTTAAAAACTTTATAGAAATTTTAAATATTTTCCTGCATAAATTGATAATATATTAATAAAATTGTTAACTGACTTCTATTGAATTTAAGTAAGCTTAAGGAAAAGCAGCTAGGAACTAAGTAGAAGCATCTTTTAATTTTAAGCAATTTAATTTAATTTAACCTGAGCTAAATCGAAATTTTCTGTAAAAGAATGTGCTTTCAAAGCGTAGATATAGATTTTGACAGCTCATTTTTAAACGTCAAACTATTTGTTCGTTTCTAATAGTTTCTTACTAAGGGAAACACTCTAAAAATGTTTTTATTGAAATTAATTGTATTAATTTTATAAACAATATGTGTTATCCTCCAACTGATGTGTTAGGATTTAAAAAAATATATACAGAAGCAAGTATTTGCCAAATGACCGCCCCTAAACCATTGTGCAATCGTCGCCGGTTAGCTGCGCCGATGCTAAACGATGGAAAATAATTTCATAAATTCAATTAAAAACTTGTTTACTGGTTTAAATCGCTTTTTCTTAAGGTGATCCGTCTCGTAATCCCTATCAAGCGAGGTGCACTGCGAAGAGTAGCGACGGGCGAGAAAGGATAATGAAACAATTTACTACTGTGACCGTACTTAACACATCTGGCGAATGGAGAAAACAATCTCCAAGAAGTGCATGCCAGACTTCTTCAACCGCAATACATCACACACATTGTTTGAGAGTCTTTATCCTTCTTATTTATCAAATCCACTGTTTCCGAAATTCCACACAACGTACGATTTCCCCCGTATTGTTGAACGGAAAATGTAATCAATTTCATCACCGCACCCATAATCACCGCACTAACCCCGAGTAAAAAAAGCCACTAAATTTGTTTCGCTTTCGTGCCCCCCCGAGGATGAGTTAAGCAACTCCGGATTCCCAGTTTTTCGTCCCCCGAAGACGGTTGGTTGGAGGACAATCAGCAAATTGCGCTTCCGCTTAATTGCAGTAATTTATCGATGTTCGTTTCCGCCCACCCCCCACAGGTGGGAGCAAGGTGGGCTGAGATCGCTAATTAATTCTATTACCTTGTACCTCACCTTTTGAGCATCATTTAAGGCCACGATCAAATAAAGGTGTTTGAGGGAGGCTTAGTACGGCGGCCTGAAAGCTTCTCTTCCCCAGTTCGTTGGAGTGCGATGTTATTTATGTGACGTTATTTGTCATTTCGAAGATCAGCCACACAGCTCTTCACTTTCGGTCGCAGGCTTCTTTAAAGCAAGCAGTGACTAATGGGGAAATCGCGAGTCAGCCGGCTGGGCGATTAGAACTCCCATCCAATCAGACAACACCGACTTCCGTTTGCGCTTGTTGTGCCCGTCAAAACAACTTGAGGCAACTCGCTCGGGAACTCGAGCAGAACGAGTTGAAGCCGAAACCAACTTGTTCCACTCAAGAGAATAAGCACCCGGTATGTGGTTCTAGCGTGCAGGACATAAATTTAGGTTTGACCTTCTGGAAAAAATTTTGCCAATTTCGCGCCCTGTCACGAAACCTGAAGCTAATTGGGCTGGCAGGTCTCTCTCTCTCTCGGCACCCAACCGACCGAACTTCAGGAGCGCATTTGGCGCGGACGGCGATTATGAAAGTGGGCTCTATTATACTGACGATCGTTTTCCAACGAATTTGGAGCGAGTAGTACGAGGAGTAGTTGAACGTGTCACGAGATCATTGTTTTTTTGTTGGGGGGGGAGTTCATATTAATTCAATTGCAGTGCGCGTCAGGGTGGAAGGACAGAGGGTTATATTTTTGGATAGCACTGGCAACAACTGCTGCCGCATGTTGAAATGCGATAAGCGGTGGGAATTAGCTTCAAAATAATTCTAATTGTGTTAGAGCTTAATTTCGCTTCAACATGCTACGTAGTCGTGTTTGTTGGTAAATGTTGTATTCTTCATATCACAACGATTGTGATCCTTGTCATTTTCCTACGGTAATCTCTCTGAAAAAACTAGTCAAATCACTTGGAAAGAAATTGTTGGTATGACTTCTTAATGGAAGATGCCAACTTTCTTGAAATGCTTGACACCTCAGGAAGATATAAGACGGTTAAGAGATATAAGACGCGGGCAGTCCCAGAAGCCTCGTCAAAGGAGAATCGTCCTGGAAAACCTTGCACAGTTCAAGATCTTGTCATCCATTGTCCTCTAGATATCCCAAGGTCCTTGCCATCTAAGGGGACTTGTTGTTTTACGAGCTTGAAAGATTTTAAATACAGTCTTCGGCGGCTCAGACTGTAAAGCTTTGAGCTTGATATCTTGCCGCCCAAAGGGCAAGTTGTCCAGAAGATTTCATCGTTCAAGGGATTATTCTGAAGTCTTAAAAGATCCCAACTGCAGCTAACGTAACAATACAAGTTCTCTATCCTGTCAAACAGTTCGTCAGTCTGAATTCGCCAGCTTTTCTCAAACGCTTCAGTAGGACATGATGTTTCCTAAGTGAAGTAATGTAAGAGGAATGCTAAAGATTGCGTTCAACAATCCTTATTACATTCATGCAAATTTTCTAGTCCAATAACGAAACCAATATCTTACAACTCTCGCACCTTACCTTCGCACCGGATTCGTATATTCTTCTGGCTTAGCATAAATTTCCATTGCAAAATATGACATCTTTTCCTTCCGATGCACTTTTGTTCTTGCTCTCTTTCTCTCTCTCTCTCACTCTCTCGGTAGCAAACAAACCTGAACGACCAAACACCGATAACGGCCGCCCGGTATATATTTTTATTTCCTCTCGGTAAGGGGCGTTCAAGCGTCGAGGTCAATGGCGCAATGATTATCCGTCGGATTGTCGTTCCCGGTCGGCTGTACCGGGGCGCCTGGCTGCATGGTCTATAAATAGCTTGCCATTTTAAATTAAACTTCAAGCAGGCCCAGGACAACCCCAAACCGGAAGAATGAGACTGCTGCAACTGCTAGAGTTTGCTAGAGCTCTCCTTGCACGATACCGTGTCCCTTTTGCTGGTGCTTCCAGCTCCTCATAGGCATAAGCAGGGCTAGAAGGGAAGGCGAAACATGGCGCAAAGTGTTTTTATTTTTCTCACTTTCGCAGCTAGTCACGGAACTACCAATGCGGTAGCATAATAGCGTTGCAGTGGTTGAGAAAAAAAACAAACGGGGAGAAAAGACCGGACGGTGATTTGTATATCGTTTCAAATTCAATAAGGAACCAAGTGCTCGACTGCCAACCGAGCTGGATGGATGGGTGTGCGAACCGTCGTTCTTCGAAGTGTTGTTGGGCTTTTTCTCCATTTTTTCCCCAGCAAACCTTAACACGAAACCAAACCCAAAAGCCAACGGCTCTTGAAGACGGACAGCGACGAAGTTACGTCGTTTGTCAGACGGGACGTGCACATGTCAGGCGTAGATTTTTCTTCGCTCCGGGTTTTCGGAGGTTGCAGAAGGCTTAAGAAACTTCGTAAAGTGTTTTGCTTCAAAAATACTGATTTAGGAAGGGGCAAGAGCTAGAGGTTGGCCAGGAAATAAATTGCTCCAAGAAAATGGAGTGACACGAAAGACGTTAGCGTTTTATTTTGTTCAATTTCTTGACTTTTTTTACAAGAATCTTTAAAAGAGCTTTTATAGGAATAGTTGGCATTACGTAAAAAATCGGTTATGAGGCTCTAAACTCGGCACTACTTTAATCCTCTTGCCAAATTTGACTAGCTCCAGTCTTGTGGCTTCCCACGACAATGCAATGATACGATTGCTCTCCACATCCGGGATTAGCTCGTACTTCCGCCATACCTTAAGTACAAACTTATTCCAACTGGGCAGCTCGACACTCTTCAGGGACCGGTGGAAAATTGAAATCTACCAATCGAATACACGGTCCAATACCTCGCCCAAAACCCTGGCCCCAAAACTCTTCTGGGTGTTATCATTTTTCACGATGATTGTGTCTTTAATCCCGTTGCACAAAATTGGAAACCCCTCTCGTTCGAATCCTGCCAAAACGAAAGTTAATTCCGTCTTCAAAAGGGCTGCGAAAGCGAAAGAAAAAACCTTTCTTACCTAACCTCAAAAACCACCGCAGTAGTAGAATTATGTGTAAACCATCGGGTAAGAAATGTAAGGAGTGAAAAGTGGTGAAATTATTCCAAACCATTCCGCAATCGCACACACCGATACTGGGCGACACACAAGGCAAAACGATCGCAAACCAACCGGACCGGAGCCGTTTTATGGTTTCTCAGACCTGCTGCTGCTGTACACTGTTCCGGGATCCGGGACATTCTCGACCGAAAGGTTTCGTTTGCCACACTTCTTGGTTTTCTGGAGCGAGCCAACAAAATCGATTTGCGTCCCTCCAGCCCCGTTCTTTTGCCGAACAACACCTGATCGCCTTAGCTTAACGTCAACAAACTACATCGCACTGTAAAGTGGACTAAATTCGACGAAAGCTTACCCGTAAGAAATGGTGTGTGTGTGTGTATGTGTGCAAAAAAAAAACATTGCGTCAGGGTGGTAAGAGAAGAAAAATAAAATGAAGGAAAGCGACAAAGCAAATCGATAGCCGCTTCCGCTATGCGGAAGTCAAGCTGACCGTAACGTGAACCGTTGCCCTGTTACATGTGGTTTTAATTGATTATTTTGAACATTGTGATGTGAACGAAACGGATGGGAAACAAGCCGCGCTTGATAAGTGTTGGCTTCGACGTGTTGTTTTACATTATTTTATTAGCACATAGAAAGGTTTTGTTTTACGTTAAAGTTGAGCGCCTAAAAGTATGCTATTCTGTGTTATATCGACCACTACGCTACAAAGTTTGACATTTTGCAAAATATATATACCTAGTTCCGATAAAAAACAAAACTTAAGACAACTTAAATCCGTGCTCTGTGTGCTATAAAACGCCACTACAGTTTTTAGCAACTAGTCCACATGTCACACATCGAGAATTGTTGGGATAAAACTTCCCCATAAACCCATTTCCCACACGAATTCAAAACAAACGACAGTTCAATACGAAGAATATCGCATAAAACTCATGCCGAACGTTAAAACCGATAGCAAAAAACCATTACCACTTCCAACGTATTGACCGTTTATGGCGTGCTACTCTGCAACCAAGTGTCACCAACCCTCTTTCAACAGGAAGCACAGTTCTTAACAGTTTCGTTGCGAGAGTTACATCTCAAGTAAGGCGGTGGAGAAAACCCATACCCGTGCATAAAAAAGAGTATTGGCAAACAGTTACTAGCCACGTACACGTACGAAGTTTGACGTCATGTTGTGAAGTTGCAGAAAACGCCCGTTCCTATGATATGTTTATCTTCTTGGCCCGAGCTGTGCAAATCGGTGTTGAATGCGGAGAATCCTTTAGCACCGATGACACCTTCTAATATCTGTCACGAGAAAAGAGCTTCCTACCTTAATGCCTCGTTACTGTGAAAACGGGCAGAAGGGCGACTGTGCCGGAAGGAATGGAGGACGTACCTGTAACGACTCGATCATTGATGGGAAAAGCAAATGGACTGCGAATTGGTTGTCACTGCCTCCTACCCACATACATCCGAACCCGTTCGTTCGTTCCTTCGTTCGTGCCAATAGTGTGTGAAACATCAGCCATAAATGTCGAGCACGGTGCAGAATTATGGTCGTAACATTTGCCCAATGGGTTCGTCTATCCGTACGGGGATCGTGATAGTGCCCGACGCTTTCCCTTTAGGTCGGAGGTGCGCTCAGGGAAATTAGTTTAAGTGTAAAGTCGATTACTAAGCTGCTTTTTGCCATCACCTCACACCGTTGCGTGGGGCGATGCATCGGGTTTAAAGATATTTTCCGACTGCTCGACAGCCACCCGAGAGCAGAGTGCTTCAAAGTTCCTTTTAATCCTAGACATCCAAAAATAAACTTTCCCCTTCGAAACGATCCCCAGCCCGTGTCTCATGATCGAACCACATTATATTATGGCTCGCCGTGTCTGGAGATCCTTTTACACATCACACATCCTTCACCGTGCCACTTGAGCTGGCGCTTTTTTTTTGTTGTTGGGGGGGTAATATTATTCTTCGCCCTCCCCAAACCTATAACATCCCAGCTGATGGGAGTTGAATAAAATATCAACAAGGGGTGTTCGAAAGCTGGCGAGCGGGTGAGCTCAGCCAATAAAAGTTTTCGCCCATCTGAAGCACCCTACAACAGGTGTCGGACGAAAAGGGATCCGACGGATCCGAAACAAAACAACGAAAAAAAAAGGAAGTCAAAATCCTGCCTTTTTTTCAAACGAACCGCAATAGGAGCCTGTTGAGTCGGTCGACAGGCTAACCAACCAGCCGTGCGCTTCGCATATTGAAAGGCGTTCCGGATTCGGATATCCGATTTCCAGAACCGCTAAAAACGCAGACCGAAACACCGAGAGCCGGTCGGCACTTTTCGCAGTGCCTTAAACCAACCCAACATTGGCGCATTGGTGAATGAAAATTCCGATTCTTTCTAAGCCTATACTCCGTTTCCATTTTCCCTGTTTTTTTTTCTCGTTGGTTTGAAGTTTTGATTGGGAATTTAAAAATTCATGCACCAACAATAGCTGTAGCGAGGAAACACCGGGAAAAGCAAACATATCTTAAGCTATGGAAAATAATAATAAAACCCCAGAGTCAAACAGGCTAAGCGTACCAGGCGGTATATTTTGGTGAACAGGTAAGTTCCCCCAGAACCAATAATGCGTTGGGGGAAAAAGGGAAAAGTTTTTTTCTTCTCTACCATCAGCCAACTGGCAAATTAATTTGAGTACCGCTTTTGATGCAAATATTTACGAACGTACCTGGAACTGGAAGAAGGTAACGATTTCACTTTATGGGAAGGGTTTCTTTTTGTTCTGGTCAATTGTTTGCAAAAAATCGGGATCATGTTTACATTCCAGTAAAAAATTCTTCAAAAATGGGATCTGTGACGACCATATCCAGATTTTTATGTATTTATTTTGACTGTTGATAGCTGAAGTGCTCCATATTCAAACCTACCTACATGAAAACTAGTCAGCACAAAAAGAATTATAATTTATTCGAGCAAAAACCATAAATTAGAAGCGATCAGCTCGAATGATGAGTTATTTCGGTTAAATGTTGCGCAACTTTACCGACAAAAATGATACAAGTCTATGGTTCGCTGAGCTGTCAAAACGGTATGTGAGTTGTCAAACGCTTCGGGATGACAAACGCTTAGATTTTATAGCAAGTCCATGATTAAGAACTAAACTAGGATGCTAAGACTGAATCTGTTTACTTGTCAGTGTTATTCTTTACTTGAAGGTGAAAAGTGAATGAGTAGAATTTTTTTTTACTTATTTTTATATTATTTAAATTAAACGTGTCACATTCCTTAATGGATGTTAACTACTCATCGATTTGCTGCTGTACCAGCACACACTCTGCGAGTACGATGAACCTACCGAATGAACCCGAAACCGATAAAGTATTTTACTGTTACTGTTATTGTACCGTTCGCCATTTAACCGTAATATCACAGAACAGATAAGAACAAATCGTGCGTGATTGTTCGTATTCGTAGCCAATCCTTACACCCTCCGACACAATAGCCATTTCCTGAGTACACTGTACGTGTATAAAATTTGTAACCCGAAGGAAAAACCTGGGCATCCTTTCCACATCCATCGCGCTCCAGACAATTCTTTCGAGCGTTCGATAGCTGATAAAACATTTCCCCACCAAAGAACGTAAGATTACTGCTACAAGCATTAACCTACTTTTCCGGCTGTCTTTGTTAACGATGATTCGATTCCTTTTGACACAACTGGTGACGGTTTGGGTACCGGGTCGTACCAATCGTCACCCGAATCATCGGAAGGTTCATTTGACCGGTATTATACAAGCACACACACACACTCACACACATGCACGAAAACTTGTACGATAGAACTTATTTCAATAGCTGTACACATCTCGGTAACAATCCATTCGTTTCGATGCTGTTTTCCCTTTCGATGAGCGATATACACCAACATCCAGGAATGTGTCGCCTGCGGCAGTGTTCGGCGGACATCTTGGTACCACACAATGCCACAGACACGGGAAGCACATTCCGGAAGTGGCATTGGTTCCTTACGCTTTTACGGACCGGTTGGCGATAGATAAGGTTAACGGGGACTTTGCTTTTTGCCCGGTGTGCCACGTTCCATTCTTCCTGAAAGGATTCCCTGTTTACGATCGAATGGTACGAAGCTGCAATCATCATTCCGACGTTCGACTCATCTTCGGTGCCCATTAAAACGGTGTCACTAAACTCATCATTATTCCAACTGTGGCAGTACTGCGGTGTTGATAAAGAGTCGAACGATTGAACTAATGCGAATCTTCATAAACCGATATCGGTACACGGTTATCATGCCTTTCGTCGCACGAAGACTCACCCGAGACTCGGGGAATTGATTTCACAAAGCAAGCGAACAAAAAGAATCCGACCAACGACCAAGCGCTCAACCCTGCGGCAAGCTTGCAGCTCCCACTTATCACACCGAAAACCCCAAAGAAACGACCCAATCGGAAACACAACACAACCGATAAACACTATCCGGACGCAACCGAAACCCTGCCGGGCGTCACTCCAAACAAGCAAAACTTTGCACGCGCTCGAGCGATTTGTATTTCTTGCGCTTTTCTTGCGCCGCTGTGCTCTCTAGCAGGCTCTGGCCGCCAATTTTGCCCTCCAGGTGCGGTTGCGGATTATTGACAATCTCTCGGCTCGGTTCGGTTTTCGATTTTCCGACCGAAATAACCGGCCACTTGTGTGTGTGTGTGTCTGTGGAGCACCGCGTCTATTATCCTTGCGGGCGGAAATCAAAGGAATTCATTTCCCGTGAATTGGGTTGAGCTATCGGGCAGGATTGGATGGGTAAAACGGGCATGATGGGTCGCTTTGCTTCTTCGAACTATTTGGTTTGCGTTTGTGTCGATTTTAGCGCTTCCAGGTTTTGCTTTGCTGAGAACATTTTCGAACGCAATAAAGGGATTTATATGCGCCAGAATGTAGGCAATACGCGTAACAACGTAAGCTGGGGATGAATTGTAAAGCAAAGGTAAGGAACAAGTTAGAACGAAATGAGACAACTATAAACGATACGTTTCAATTGTTTGCGCCAGAATGTAGGCAATGCGTACAACAACCAGTGTAATGGTAACCCAGTTTGGGATTGAAATCGATTGAAATGAATCAAAGAAATGTTTTTTGTATTAAATAAACATCCTGCGTTAGTTAATTCACTAAAAGTACTTTAAAATTAAAGCTTTTGCTCTTGCTCAAACGATCTAACAACACCACGATTTTGCACGCACTCGCGCACCGTGACAGGATGATCAAAGAACGAATGATATAATTTTCATAACGTACAGCTCACACACGCACATATAAGCACACATACGTACATCAAACAAGCAAAAATCAATTGCCCCATTTGCCAAAAATATCCTTCTCGTGTGCCGCCGCCGGCCGTTTGCTGGATCAAACCTTCTCCATTTCCGTTCACTTTACCGTCTTCGTTTATGCTGTACGTACAGCTCTTTATCATTTCCTTTCAGTGTGATGGGTATCATACGTATTAGGATAACGGTAGGGCTTTTCCGGGCCTTTTCCTTTACACCCATTCACAGCGGACGTTGGTATGACAGAAGAAGGAGCACAAAAAAAAACCAGAAGACCAAACCGAAACACTGTGAGAACGTTCCTTAGGGACTCGTACAACCCAGTTCCGACAGAGGAATGATGCATAAAAAGGAGCTGTATTTTTTTCGGGTGTGTGTGTACCGGTTAAAGCTTGATACGTGGTTACCTGGAAAATATTCATACCGTGTTACGGAATGTGAGTAAGGAAGCACAAGAAAGACCCTTATAGTAGACAGACGTAAGTATCCATTTTAAGCGTTTAATATGCAGATCCATTGAGAAGAATGTTTATAGCATCCGGGAGTATGGGAAACTCTTGAAGTTTCGGGCCAGATGGAGTGCTCACACTAAGACACTAAGACACGGAGACACACTATAAAGTGGATGGCCAATTTGAAGAAGCATCTTTGAATGCTTAACTAGTTTCTTCAACGGCAGTCAAACATCTTCACTCACAAAATGGAGTAATCGGTTGCATCCATCGAAATGCATTTTCAAAATAACATACTTTAAGTGCATTTGTTGCGAATAAGAGAAATATGTTCTCTAAACACTTCACTACCTTTCCGGCACTATTTATCGCATAGTTTTAATGCTCCCCAAACAAACACCGCCAGAAACACTCACGAATCGAAACGCTACTACCACCACTACCACCATCGCAATCAATCACTTGCCCAATGTCTTGTGAGGCCATGTGTAAACCATTTCCAAAGCGTACGAAATGCAATAAACCCACGACCGAAACGATCAGCCGTACGATGCGCCACGCTTAGCATAAGCAACCAACTTTTGCTACCAACGACAAAAAAAAACAAAGATGGTCGAACAAAATTTCGTCGTAAAATAAAACTGCCACCACCGAGCGACAGTTCATTAATTATTCCCCGCGGTGGCAATCGTTTTCCGAGGAAATGCTCCGGTTGTGCTAACGGTAACCGGCCAGCAAACGTTTCTCGATGGGTTTTGGGATGGTTCGTTCGTTGGTATACTAATATTTATTTTTGGACATTTTGCTACCAAGCAGTACCGGTGCAATTTTACTACAATATTTCATCGAGTTTTCTGTCACTCAATTATGAAGCACTCTAGCCGTTGTTTAAATATATGGCTGTACGGTAGATTTAAGATCTGTTTTGTAATAGAATGGCATGAGGCATAAGTTGGATGGATGTTTAGTCAATTTTCGCACGGTTTATCTGTTCTTCATTTCATTTGCTCATAGTTTTTAACTCTTTTCCTTAAGTTAAACAATTTATTTATTATGTTATGCTTTATTTTTCATAATTTTTAATATTCTACTATTTTTCGTACTTTATTTCTTTTGTTTCAATTTTTGTTGTAAATTTATGAGTACTTCAGAATAATAATCTATTTTCTAATAATTACATAAAACTTGTTCTTTTTTTTCTAATTATTCTCAAAAAAACGAACCCACAAATTGTAAAAACAAAATATAGCTACAGGAAATGTTATTTGCTAACCTAGCATTGAAGATAACAAAGCATCGCTCCAACACACTCCACACCCGGTTTTCGTTACACAGCACGTACACACACACATGTCCTGTTTAGTTTTCCCGATCCTCCCCCCCCGCAAACCTACTGTACAGGTGTCCTCAGTACCTGCTGATGAGGGTATTATTGGTCCTTCGAGAGAGGTGATTCCGGCCGTGCAGGCAAAAGTAATAACATTATTTCTTATTACGTGAGTAATTTAATTAATTATTTAAACGCTACCACTAACCGGTAGTTGATTTTTATCACGCACCACCATCTAGGCCATGTAGCCACTTCCACACTACCACACAAGCAAGAAAACACACGCACAAAAGCGAAGCACATTCGCAACAAGGATGTACAAGCTGAGGGTGAAAGAAATTGAAAGCAAATTTTGGGTTTCCTTCGCTCTCGTGTCGGCATGGTTTTCGTAACCATTTTTTTACGCAATTGTCTCTCTTTAAGCGAAAAAATTTGCGTTAGAACAAACAAACCCCATCCCATTTATTGACATGCGTAACCCGGCGAATGTATGCAGTCGGCATGGTGAATTATTTCCTGTCATATACTTACAGCACGGCTGTAAACATCTCGGCAATAGATCATGCCATAAGCGCCTTCCATTTTGGTTACACAAATGTTTGCTTAGTGCAGGGCATAAATAATCATCCCTCTTTTTTTTTTTGGGGTCTTTACCCACCCACCCCACACATGTAACAAGCGCTCGGGCACGATGAGAAAAGCGATTGCCAAGGTGTTTATATGCATGGGTATGGTCGTCTGGGGGTTTTCACACCTGACCGATCCGTTCTCCCTTTCCCGGGGGCATGCAGGGTGCTGATGTTTTCTTGCTTCTTTATTTTATTTAGTCACTCATACTCAACCCTCCCCACTCCTCTTTCATCCACCTCTCCCAAGAGGGGAAGGGTAAGTCCGTTAGTAAACAAAACGCTTTCATCCTCCCACATCTTTCAGCATCCAAATGAGCTAGCTAATGATTTTATGACTAAACCCGGTCCCTTTAGGTTCCGAACACCCCCACCCACCCAAACCCACCCGGGCGAGTGGGTCGTTTTGCATTTCTGCATCCGCTTAAGCCACTTACGCGCTCACCCTTTTCAACACCGTAAACCTGGTCCCGGTGACCCGTGCCGCTTGTTTGAGCTTCGTTGAAGGGACAGCTAGTCAAAGGAAAGGCTCTACCTTCCTGGCCTCCACGAAAAACCACGACCCACTTCGTGTTCACGGTGGGTAGCACGGTTTCAAATACGGGAAGATAAATATTTGTCGACTTCGGTCGGTAAACAAACCGGGCTCCGTTCACTCGTGTGCCACCGCTTGTAATTTAGCATACACTGGGCTCTCCTCCACAAAAACAGACGCACACACACACACCTCCCAAGCACACTTACAAGCGGCGAGACTGGGTGACACGTTCGGTGCTTCCCTGGTTGGTGATATAAGTTGTGCTGGCAGAGGACCCACCGAGCTTTAGATCGCTTCTCGTTATAGCGTTCTCAGTAATCGTCCTGCTCGTCCTTCTTTACGAAGCGGAAGACACACACACACACACACATGCACAAACACACACGGCAGACATCATGATGGCAGACATCGTCAACCACTTCACGGTTGACATAGTGTGGAAAATCGTCCGCCTTCCTCCGTTTTAAGCAGGGGAGTGTTTTTCATCACCAAAAGGACCCCATTACGTACACTGCGCACTGCACTCGCTCTTACGGGAAAGTTCCGGATGATCTACCTGTCAGGTGAAAACTACAAAATCCACCCTCCCCCCGCCCAGGTCTCTATCGCTTCTTATCGTCTCGTAGAGCTCTTGCTTCGCTAAAAATAGAAGACGGAGAATTTTCGTCCTCCCGTTCGTGCCTTCCTTTCAGCTCGAATTGCATCAACTCCCTGCCGAAGCTGGCCGCTGCTGGTACGGTTGATAACCATTTGCACCGGCTGCTCGCTTTTCCGTGTTCGATGAATACGGCTGCAGTTTACGTTTTGCAACTCTCGGGGCATGAAAAGATTTTACCCCAAACGAGAGCTGGGTTGGTGGCCTGGTGTATAAATGGATGAAAAGTGGATCGAATTCGAATGAGGAATATACAGTCGTGTCGCAATTGTGTTCCCGGAGCAGCAGCACCGATAAGAGGGGGTATGGTGTGCAATTTGTCAATTGCATACAGCAAGGTCACACAGCAGAAAGCTTTCGAATGTGTGTTCAACATTCCTGCAACGTTCGGGAGACACAGAAGAGATAGTATATGAAGCTGCCAGCACACATCAGCCAACCGAAATTGGGGCTTGTGACATTGCATTCGGCTGTAGCTGACTTTGATGCATTTGTGTGAGTGTGTGCGTGTGTGTGGTGCGTTTTCACTATACGGTTGATTGAAATTCAAGAGTAGAGAACATGAGACATTTTTAACCTGCCATCCGTTAGCCGGTTCCTCCAAGTGGATTCAATTGAGCCGGGGCTTTAAATATGTCGGCTTTTATTGATTGTGCTTGTGGGGCTGCTGGCTGCAATAAGCATAAATGTCGCTTCGTTCTGAGAAATGTGTTTAAGGAAATTGAATCATTTCCATTCAAAATAAACCTCTTTTAGCTGGGACGTTAATGTACATAGGAATTCTTCTTTAATTTGTCGACACTGGTCACTAATTTGATCAAACAGACTAATTGATTTTTTTAAACAATAAGTTCATCAAAGTCTTGGGGTTGGAGGAGGACATTGGAAGTCCTGGTGCTATGTATCCTTTATAAGAGAAAGCAAATATACTGGAAGGAAGCCATCACAGTATTATTGAAGTGTGAAGTATTGCTTACAAGATATGTCTCTTGTTTCTTAAATAAGATAGACTTATTCTTTCTAGATCTACAACCTGGAGAGGTCTTAACCTGACATTTCTGGCCTCTATGACTTCATTCTACCTGTACTGGAAGACGGTTTCTTCAACAAACTTTAATGGCATCCTAGAGAAGATAGTGAGCTCTACTCTTAGTATGTCTCCAATGAGTTAGAATTCAATTCAATTCCACTACTATTAATTCTGGATCAACTAACTAAAGTCAACCAGAACTTTCACTGTCTTGGATGAAAAGGCACAAGTAAGATAGCTCTCAACTGAGCCTTTAAATCATAGATTCTTTCCAAAGTCGAAGAAAATCTTTTGGCGACGACTTCATATGTATAGCAAGATAATGGAGGACCCTGCAACTATGGCGAGCTCTATGAACTTTTGGTTATCTAGCTACATCAAGTGTCTAGGGCACAATAAAAATAATTCTAACAAAAATTTCTACTCTGTACACATTTAACTGACCATCGCAACATTATTAGTACACTTCGCTTCATGCATAACTCATCTAAAAGCAGCCCTTGCAATCAGCTGATAAAATAAAACAGGTACGTTCGGGAGAAACGCAATCCACCAGGACTAAGTACCAATACGCGTTTTCTACTCATGTTTAATTATTTTTCAACACACTGCTCAAAGCGTTTAATACCCACCCAGCACTCCAGTACCATTTGCACACGAGAGCAGCATTCGCCGCTCTTCAACGGCGAGCATGGAATAATATTCAGCATAGAAGCATGTGTGTGCGCCAGTTAATGCTACCGGGTGCTCTACCATACCGCCCTGTATGTGCTTCTTTTTCAGCCACTTTACATTCACGCTGCCGGCAGAAACAGATGGTTCGGTCCAATTCACCATTCATGACGAATTAAATGTAAATATTGAACGTGACGAAACAACGGTTCCGGGGTTGGTTTTTTTTTTTGTTTTATTTTCGCCCATAAGCTTTGTTTAGGTTTATGAATAATTGAGTAGACTTGTGTAGTCCAGTGCGAAGTACGGTGTGAGCTTAAACGATGATACAGGTTTGGAGGTTTGGTTAGGAGTTGCAAATGAAACAATTGTTAACAAATTTTAGCAGCTTAATATGTGTTGCACAGTTTTTTAGCAGCTGCCAAGAGCTGACTATCATTAAATTGACACGTTTCCGATCTCTTATTAGAAGCGTAATGCATCACAAGAGAATATTAATTCAATACGGCACAGCACAAAGCATTCGTGTCCTTTTCACCAGAATATTATCATTAAGTAACGAAATTTCTTCTCCATTTGCCCACCGTACGTACACGGCTGACAAATTGAACCCACGGATTATTTGTCTTTATGATGGCGTCTTGCTTGACCGCCAAACAACGGCAGCCCACAATGGCACCGTTGTGGCGTCGGTAATTCAATCCACTGAATAAATCATGCTCTCCAGCGCGTACAACTACTGTCCCGGCCAATGTCATTGCTGATGCTCGTTTATGTCATGGCCGTGTGCTGTTTAGAATCTGAGCTCCCTTAATATCTGACCTGTCTAGTATTCGCGAAGTAATAGCAGTTTGCTTGCTCAAGGTCTTTACGTTTCGATTTGAGTACAATGTTTGTTAGACACAGAAAAAGGCAAAAGCGCCATCTGTTGGCAAACTTTAAATGTACCAACAAAGTCTCCATCAGCTATATTAAAGCTACTTATTACATACAAAGCCCTTCTTTAAACAATTCGTAGGAAATAAAAAGCAGCCCGAGTATTTAGTAAATCTTCCATCTCTTAGGGTCCAGAAAAAAGATTTATTATGATAAACTCCACAGCAACTCTTCCCGCCACTAAACAGCAATGAGTCGCAGCTGGCAGAGGTTGAGCAACTCTTTCTCGTATTCCAGCTTTTCCGCTTTCCCGCTTTCCCGTGTATGAAGAAAAATTCATCGAGTGGAAAACAAGACTCGATGGCCAACCCCAGCACGTTTGTGTGCGCCACGTATGGGTACCTTTGTGTACGACCAAAAGAATAGAACTGTTGTACGTCTTTCAACCCCTTGTTTTGTTTTCCACTCCGCTACATTAGTCACAGGCACTGTAGGCCCGGTAGAAAAATCCTTTCCCTGGCATTTTTCCCCGAAAGAAAGCCGAGTAAAAATGCTTCCCATTGAAACAGACGTCCAGGCGTTAGCGGCTTCGTTACGGCTCGTAAATTATTTACACATTTTCGCCCCTTCGCTGTTACTGGTCGCACACTACTGGTTGGAAGAAATATTTTCCTTGCGTCCAGTGTGCACCCGTTTTTTCGCTTCATTTTGACGTCTTGTTTATCCGAGCATAAAATAAGCTGAAATGGGTGGGCGAATTCGTGCGAGTTTCTATCCCGCACTAGCTTACATTGCACGCGGGCCGGTAGCTTTCGTAAGAATGTTCTTGTACTCTCTTATCGGCAGTAAAAGTCAAACGGTTGCGATGTAACACAAGGAAACGGGGATTTTTTTTGTTCCCCAACCGAATCTAGATATATAAAGAGAGCGCCGTTTTGATTTGTTGAGTGTTTAAATCGTTCGACTATTCGGAAAAGGTCCATACTTTCAAACAATGGTGGGAAGAAGTTGAAACTTATAAACACCTGTGTAAATCTGTGAGAAAGAAGCACGCTTGCATAGAGTTGGAGAAGATATTTAGTGCCTTGCCTATCGTCGTAAATTTAAAACAAAGAAGTGAAAGAACTTCTGTTGTATCGATGTAATGGCATACAAGCATAGCATAGAGGGATCAAAAGAATCTTTCAGTGAAACGATGATGAAAGCTCACACGTGTCTTTGTGTTACAATGCGTTCGGTAATAGGGAAATATGAGTAGGGAAAGTACAGGGTGTTTCAAATGGTACTGGTTTGTAATTTAACACTTTAAGAAAAGCAGCTTTAGGGATTGGAAAATAGAAGACTACCTGAGCTCTTCTCGTCATATAAATCTCTCGTCTCTCGTCTAAGGCGCCTCACTCTCCAAGGATTAACCATAAGACCACCTAGATTTAGAAAGCACGTTATGCAAGGGGTCGTGTCCTTCCTGACAATCAAGAAATCACATCTTCCAATAAACCATACAGTCGAAGGAATCTCATCTATCAAGAGAGACCTCAGTTTTAAAGAGCTCATCGTCGTCCGTCGTTTACCAGGAGATGTCATAGTCCAAGTGACCTTATCTTTTTAGTAAACCCTAGACTAGGAGGGATCTTACGGTGCACGGAAGCTATCAGCTTACACGTTTCTTGAGACTATCCTTGTTCTTATAGAGTTATCGGTCAAGAGATCTTAAAATCCCAAGAAATTCGTCGTCCAAAGTGTTTTGTCTTCTAAGGGCCTTGTCTATCAAGTGACCACTAAGAGTCCTCGTAACCGAAGGAGTTTAATCTTCCAAGAGACTTCGTAATCATAAAGGCCTCTTATGAGTATTCGTCTTATGTGTGCAAATAACACCTAAACAGAGGCTCCAGGAGTCTTCCCTAGCCACGATGCGTTATTTTATATATGAAATTATATGAAAACAAACCCCCTGTTCAATAATACTCTAGTAAAAACTATCCATAAACAAGAAACGCCGATTGTAGCTTTATTATTTTCCCATCATTCATCCATCTCCCAGAAACTCCCAGGCTCAATACGCAATTATTTCCCAACAAATCAACATCATCGCCCTTCTAAGTATCTGTACCCCCTTTCCCAGCACTTAAAAGTTCTAACGATACGGGATTTGCCTTGCCATTTCCTTCATCCTCCATCTGCTCATTTGCCTTCCATAAGAAATTATTGCATTAATTTTAATGGCTAAATGACTGTTGATGGATCTTGTGCCGTGCAGCCTCCGAGCTTAATAGTGCTATAAAATCTGAGCCCAGCGAAGAACAAATCCTTGAAACCGGCGCCCGGCACCATTTCCGAGTGTCGTTCGGAACACCAACGCCTGCGGAGGTAAAACCACTCACAGCAGAGCCTCGACCCTGCTCGACCACTCCTATTCCTCGAGTTCGTCCCATTCCCCATACCGTGCCGGAATTTACGATGAATGTTTTCATGGCTTTTCGGTACGGACAGCCTCCGGGGAGAAGGAGACGCGTTGCGAGCGACCCAAGCAACAGGTGTGCATGAGTGCTTTGTGGGATAGAGGCAACAAAAAAAAAAACAACGACGACAGGCCACATGAAAAGTAGGGACACACTTTGCCCGCCCCACTTGCTCGTGAAAGATCTGTCTTCCGGATGTAATTACTTTACTCATCAAGCATTGCATATTTTTTCTCCTCGACGCTGGGAGGGAAAGTCCCAGTCCCAGACCCGGGAAAGCATCGTTAGACGTGCTCATTGATATTCTGATGGGACCGAGGACTCCCGGTCTCTCTCGCTCTCAGCCCATCCCATCTAAGCATAGCTACAAAGCTCGTTTTTGTCATTCGCAACTTAAGACGGGGATTATATGTTTAGGTCTTTGTTAATCCTGGGTGACACGCTAAAAAAAAGGAAGCAAAAACACATGCTCCTGTCACATTCTGTACTGCTGCGGGCCATTATGCGGGCGTCCTGTAGAAAAACATGTATATTTATTTTCTCTTTCCGAAAGCAAACAAACACACTTGCACGAAGTTGGGATGAAGCTTAAGGAAACCGAAACAGAGGGAAAAAACCATCATCCCTCATCTCAAGTTGAAACAAATCTGATGCCCACTGAAATGTCTGACCGATTGGACTGAAAAATAACGACTGCCTGCTAATGTAATTATAAATCAAACAAACAGACCGTACAGTGCCGCCAGCGTTCGCTTGCTGCCGACCGACGGTCAGCAATTAAATCTCAGCTAACTGCCACCACGAAACATAAACACAAACACACACACACGCGCGCGCGTATTCTTCACAAAGACAAGCGAGCGCACATTCCGGCGGCGTAGACAAAGCAATGAATGCAGCTTTACAGTTTCCATCGTGTGGAGGTTTTATCTCATTTATTGATATCTGGATACATTGTGGTTTGGGTGTTATTTTTCCACCGCCATCTAAACAATGTTTAATTCCGTGCGCTACCAAGCGACCGTTTCGGTTTCGGTATTATTGTATTTTTACTGACATCAGAAAACAATGTTAAATCCACCGACAGACGGCGACTAGCACGTTGCGAATTAATTTTTGCACCACGAAAATGTCCTCATAAAAATTCTCGTGTCTCTTTCGCTCTCCTGCTCGCTCTCGTGTCAGGAAAAGTGTAGCTTCCACATTAAAGACTCTCCGGGACCGGAGCTAAACCGATCGTAACACGGCTCAGTACTGCTCGGCAAGCTGTCATGCGTTAAAATGATTTCCAATGAGCTTCAACCACTTTCAGCGTGTCCTACAAATCTTTACGGCTTACGATGGTGCGTTCTGGTGCGGGAGTCTCTTATCGTGTACGGTGCGCCACACCAAAGGAAGCCACCCAAGAGTTGTGCTTTGGCACAGTTGGATAATGTAGAGGATGGTAAAAATTTGTTTGTAAAATTTAGATTTAGATCTGTTTTTGTGAATCGTCAGGACTAAGATAAAATTATAAGTGACGAAAAATATCTGTCAAGAAAACTTCATCAAATGTATACAAAAAACTAGCTTCATCTAACCTGAACAATTTTGCATGAAGAATTTATAGCAACCTTAGCTGAAATTATGGCTGAACATGAGATCAGAAAAATTGCCTAAGAAACTATTCAATTGATGCTACGAAATCAATTGTTAAACTTTCCGAATAAACAATATCAAACGAAGCTCTTAATAAACTTATTTTTAATATGTTCTAAAAGTATGAACTACTTTTATATTATTTTTTAGTAATTTTTATATTACTAGGCTTCATTAGACTGCTAGTTTTATCCTGAAGCTTGTGCTAAGTAAAGCTTATCTAAAGGAAACTAAAATTGTCATTGTAAGTGTTGCAGAGTAGTGTAAATCGTTCGGTTTTCTGTTAGTAATTGCCTTTTCTGCTTTAATATTATCAAATCCAGTTATTGTAGTTCATTTTAAGGCTCATTTTTATAATGTATTTTTATATATTATTTGTTTATTTACTATAAATTTGTAACCATTCTAATCACCTTTCGAGTGAAAGCAAAATGAATATTTTCTATAAACAAAAACCATTTGCTAAGGAAAAGCGATACCAATTGAAACTGAACGAATATTTAAAGATTCTGTCGCATTATGCACAAGAATAAATAAAGTTAAATTATAACATAAGTAAAAGACAGACGCAATATATTATCCTCCCATAAATTTTCACCAACAAACATTTCTTCAAAACATTCCTTCAAAGCAATTCACATTTTCTGTCCATTTTCTGGCTCGCACCCACCGTTCGACCGAGGGTAACAAATCTGATAGAAGATTATGGGATTAGCAGGTTTATGGGAGGGCCAATCTAAGGGCTCCGGTTCGGACAACGGTAAGCACCCACTGCAAATGGCGAAACAAAAAATCACGAAAATGAACGATACAAAAACGATACAAACAAGAAGTCCCAACCCAAGCAGAGCATTTTGAAGGGCTCGATGTTTAGCACCGGCTTACCAGGAACTAAATACTTTGCAACGGAGGTGCGGTCGTCCTGGCCGCCATTCGCCCAACCGGGTGCACCACATACTGCGCGCGAAAAAGAATGTTTTTCCAGCGGCGAGTTGTTGTTTCTGGCAGTAGCGAACGAAATGAAAATTCAACAGCGACCCAACGACACTCGCCGCGGTAAATTGAAAGTTTTGCTCCATCCATACCAAGCACGTGAACAATGTTTCTCAACTCGAAAGATGCCCCAAACAAACTACATTCTGCGCACGCTGAGCATGCATGTTTCGTGAGTTTTATAGCAGCGATTAGTTGGGTGATTAAAATTCACAAACGAACCGCGTTAGCTTCTTAAGGCAACCGTCGGGAAGCCCTGATTTACTTGCGGGTTTATAAAACACTTTTTCCAATTCACTTGCCGGACAGCTCCATTATCATATTAATGAAGTTTTCGTGAAGGAAGCCACTCGGACAAACAGAGTTCCCAAACAGTCTGCAAAAAACTAACGAAAACCGAAGCAAATGGGAATTTCTTTGTTTCAGTAGCGGTTTTGCTAATTTATATTCCGCGGATTCGGCGGGAAGTTGAATAGGGAACAATGGAAAAGAAAATTATGTCCTACCTTAAGGCACGCGCCATCTAAATTGTTCTAGTTTGTGCGAGGAACGAGCACTCGTACACGGACGCGGAGTTGTGAAATTACTTTACGATTCGACCGGGAACAGAAAAGGACCGGAAGCGAAAAACGAACCAAAGAAAGCATGAATCTACTTACAAACTGATTTAAGTACGAATCAGCATTTCGAACTGCTTTACGATCGGTGAATTTATTAAGCACAAACAGTGTTTTTTGTTATTCCACGCCAGTTTTCCGTCCGCTGATGTTAACCATAAATCTTCGAACCAACTAACGCTAACAAGCATTGGCGTGGTGTCGATCGCAAAGGCAAAACTCTTCGGTGACAATTTCATAAAACATAATTCAATCACACGCGCAAGACGAGAATTTAATTAAGATCGTTTACAACCGACCGAGCTCTCGTGCTCGCTGTCACGGTTTGAGATGGATGGAGCAAAAGCCGACCAACCACCGGCAGGCTCGTTCGGAAAATTGAACCAGAACCCCCTCTTTTGCAGCAGGCTGAGCCTGTTAAGAATGTACATTTTTTATAAAAACTGAACGCTAAACAGTACACGCGCGTGTTGAAGCCCGGCTACCATCATGGAAAAGGCCGCTTAATTTCCACCTTTATCGACATCGGCGAAACATCGACAGTTTTCAACCTGCAGCCAGGCGGGCCCGCGGCACAGGCGGCAAAACTTTTCCCCCAATAAATCAACCGGTAAACAATCAATAATAAACTTTTCCTTTCCCATCATCATAGTCGCGCCCGTGGTTGTCATCATCCAGGTCGATCGGTGGAGGGAAGAAAAAAAAAGCCCGAGGAAAAACGGGGCAAGTGAAAAACGAAAAACGGACTGGGCTGTTGTATTGCTTTGATGATACAGAGAACTGCGCTCGACACGTACACTCAAACGCATACAAACGTACGCACGCACACAGGTTGTTGAGGTTGATTGTTGTGGGAAACTCGTTTCCATCCTCCAGTTTTCCAGACCCCTCCTGACTGGACAGAAGGATAAAGCGAGACAGCGCATGGTAAACGAATGATTAACGTGAATGTGTGTAGGAAAACCGTGGGAAAATCGAACACATGTTGCGCTCCATGTGAACACACACGTATCCATACACACGTGTGTGTGTGTGTGTGTGTGTGTGTGTGTGTGTGTGTGTGCTTCATCGACAACAACGGAAACGACGTTGATGATGACGGCTGAATAGAGGATAGTTTATGTGGACAGCGAACGCGAGCTGACATGTTCCCTTCGGGCTGCGTCCGATCGCTTTGACAATGAACGTGACCCTCGCTGCACCAGCACCTGATGACGAGCGGGAATTGAAGAGGAAAACAGCAAGCAAAAGGCCACAGAATGTTTTTTTTTTTCCTTTTTGCTCTCCTGTTGAGAATTGAATGAAGGTCTCAGCGTTTGGGTTGGTGTGAATTTGCGGAAAAAAGCACGCTATCATGGTGCAGCAATCCATTAGTTTGTGGCTCAGCTGGTGGAAAACCCCATTTTCCTTTCTGCTTTTTTTCTAAACACATGCTTTCATACAAACACACGCACACACGAGCACACTCCAGGGAGGAAAATTAATACGGTTTATAGTAGCTTTGTGTCTGTGTGTGTGTGTGGTATTGTTCCTGCCACGGCATAATTGACGTTCTCTAAACATTAGTCAGAGGCGACGTGTTATAAATAACAATCAAAACAAAAGCGATGAAACGCGATACCCTCACACACAGTGCAGGAATAGTTTGGGTTACAGCATTTTAAATGGGAAAGTTAAAGCCTTCCATATTAAAGTGGAGGCAAACAAGCGAACATGTAAACCGAATATGATGAAATTCTAGCTTTCACCATCGCTCCTAGCTTTCGGAACTTCAAATGAAAACAAACATTTTGCAACCAGAACTATCAACAGCAACGTACGGCCCATCGTCATAGTCATGTTCCTGGAATTCAAAGCTCGCCACACATACACACATAGTCAGTGAAATATGACAATCGCTCACAGTACCACAATACCACATGCAGAAAACCACAACGTTCGCTTTCGGGGGGCCTTTCATCGAACGGTTTTACAAAACCATGTTTCAAGCAGTTAAAAGCAAATATCGTAAACTTACGTTCCCTTGGGTGGGTATGGTTTTGAATGGTTAAAGGAGGGGGGCAAAAACTACCAAACTGACACACTGTCCACCGGTTTGATGGTGGAATACACTCGTCCTGAAAGTAAAACATAATAGGTTTATCGAACCTTACCACGGGTGGTGGTTCGGTATTACTGTGTCTGGTTTGGAAATGGTTTTTTGGAAATGAATTTTGTGTGTTTACACCATTTTTCAATGGAAAAATGGGGCGGGATTGAACGTAGTGTTTGCTGCGGTGACAGTAGTTTTCCCTTACGTTATCGGTGAAGCAGGTAAGCTACTTTATAGTATGAATATTTTATGGATCTGTGATAAAAGCAGTTTAAAAACGAAAATGTTCAACCCATTCTCGCACCAAAGTTTGGAGACATCAACAAACAATTTAAGGTACAAAATGCGTTACAAGAAAATAATGAAGAATCTTTTACACTAAACAAATGCTATATTTAGTTGTCCAGTTTGTTTCTTCACATAAGTTTAACTTTAAAGTAATGGGAACTCAACAACATTGTAACAAAATCATTTCGGTAATGAAAAATCGTTTTTAAAATATGACTTTTTTCGACTTGCTGCTAAGCATAATACAGAATAATTTCCAAGTTTTTTAAAGATATGTCAAATATCTTTTCCAACTAATTTGGCCATAACAATTTGGCAAACATTTCACAGCCGATTACAAAGTTTCATAGCCGAATTGCCGAATTTTCTCTAACGGAATGAAACATTCAATTATATGATTGCAAATTTCCATGTGGAGCTTGCAATACTCAGCTTTATATTTGAAACATTCCACTAAGAACTTTCAAATCTATCATATTAAGTGGCTAGCGAATTCTTGTCAACATTTTATAATTCATAAAAACATAAACTTTCCAAATCATTGAATAATAACAAAATAATTCCAACAGTTTAGAATGTAATGCGAGTTGTATAATATGCTGTATGCTTTAAGTTTAAAAACAACCGGATTATAAACTTGGATTATCTTAAAAAACATTTTCAACGTGTCTTTTATGATATTTTGTTACACGTTCAGTACATACAACTCGAAAAGCATACTCTTTTTCTTACTTTCCCCTTTGTTGCGGTTGAACTTATAAACGGTCAAGTCAATGTTCTACCCTTTGCACTACCTTAATTAAAAGTGACATTATCGATTTTCAGATTTCTTTGCTGACCTCGTCCACTTCCAACTGATGTAACTACATGAGCACAGC
>KZ061649.1:160611-182570 GCA_002091835.1 Anopheles maculatus
CCAGCGTTTGGGTTGGTGTGAATTTGCGGAAAAAAGCACGCTATCATGGTGCAGCAATCCATTAGTTTGTGGCTCAGCTGGTGGAAAACCCCATTTTCCTTTCTGCTTTTTTTCTAAACACATGCTTTCATACAAATACACACACACACACGAGTACACTCCAGGGAGGAAAATTAATACGGCGCTATCATGGTGCAGCAATCCATTAGTTTGTGGCTCAGCTGGTGGAAAACCCCATTTTCCTTTCTGCTTTTTTTCTAAACACATGCTTTCATACAAATACACACACACACACGAGTACACTCCAGGGAGGAAAATTAATACGGTTTATAGTAGCTTTGTGTCTGTGTGTGTGTGGTATTGTTCCTGCCACGGCATAATTGACGTTCTCTAAACATTAGTCAGAGGCGACGTGTTATAAATAACAATCAAAACAAAAGCGATGAAACGCGATACCCTCACACACAGTGCAGGAATAGTTTGGGTTACAGCATTTTAAATGGGAAAGTTAAAGCCTTCCATATTAAAGTGGAGGCAAACAAGCGAACATGTAAACCGAATATGATGAAATTCTAGCTTTCACCGTCGCTCCTAGCTTTCGAAACTTCAAATGAAAACAAACATTTTGCAACCAGAACTATCAACAGCAACGTACGGCCCATCGTCATAGTCATGTTCCTGGAATTAAAAGCTCGCCACACACACACACACACAGTCAGTGAAACATGACAATCGCTCACAGTACCACAATACCACATGCAGAAAACCACAACGTTCGCTTTCGGGGGGCCTTTCATCGAACGGTTTTACAAAACCATGTTTCAAGCAGTTAAAAGCAAATATCGTAAACTTACGTTCCCTTGGGTGGGTATGGTTTCGAATGGTTAAAGGAGGGAGAAAAACTACCAAACTGACACACTGCCCACCGGTTTGATGGTGGAATACACTCGTCCTGAAAGTAAAACATAATAGGTTTATCGAACCTTACCACGGGTGGTGGTTCAGTAGTATCGTGTCTGGTTTGGAAATGGTTTTTTGGAAATGAATTTTGTGTGTTTACACCATTTTTCAGTGGAAAATGAGGCGGGAATTGAACGTAGTGTTTGCTGCGGTGACAGTAGTTTCCCCTTACGTTATCGGTGAAGCAGGTAAGCTACTTTATAGTATGAATATTTTATGGATCTGTGATAAAAGCTGTTTAAACACGGAAATGTTCAACCCATTCTCGCACCAAAGTTTGGAGACATCAACAAACAATTTAAGGTACAAAATGCGTTACAAGAAAATAATGAAGAATCTTTTACACCAAACAAATGCTATGTTTAGTTGTCCAGTTTGTTTCTTCACATAATTTTAACTTTAAAGTAATGGGAACTCAACAACAATATAACAAGATCATTTCGGTAATGAAAAATCGTTTTAAAAATATGACTTTTTTTGACTTGTTGCTAAGCATAATACAGGATAATTCATACAGAATAATTTCCAAGTTTTTTAAAGATATGTCAAATATCTTTTCCAACTAATTTGTCCATAATTTGGCAAACATTTCACAGCTGGTTGCAAAGTTTCATAGCCGAATTGCCGAATTTTCTCTAACGGAATGCAACATTCAATTATATGATTGCAAATTTCCATGTGGAGCTTGCAATACTCAGCTTTATATTTGAAACATTCCACTAAGAACTTTCAAATCTATCATATTAAGTGGCTAGCGAATTCTTGTCAACATTTTATAATTCATAAAAACATAAACTTTTCAAATAATTGAATAATAACAAAATAATTCCAACAGTTTAGAATGTAATACGAGTTGTATAACATGCTGAATGCTTTAAGTTTAAAAACAGCAGAATTATTCACTTGGCTTATCTTAAAAAACATTTTTCAACGAGAATTTTATGATATTTTGTAACGCATACACAATGCAACTGATTTAGGACTACATCAACTTGAAAAGTGATATTTTTTAAAAGCCGAATGTCACATACAGCTCGAAAAGCATACTCTTTTTCTTACTTTTCCTACACTGCGGTTGAACTTATAAACGGTCAAGTCAATGTTCTACTCTTTGCACTACCTTAATTAAAAGTGACATTATCGATTTTCAGATTTCTTTGCTGACCTCGTCCACTTCCAACTGATGTAACTACATGAGCACAGCACTCGTTGCAATGTTTATGCTTGCAAAGGTATTTCTCGGCAAAGCACTACAATTTTTGTAATGTAAACAATAATTCTCATTAAAGTCCTTTATGAGGAGAAGTTTGAAGTGCTTGATAGTTGCTGTCGATCGGTTTTGTTGTAAAAAAATCAAACAATCATCCCAAGACAAAACAACGCAATGTAATGGCATAACAGGTAAGACATAATCGTAACACTGTACGACAACCTACCTCACCTTACAGTTGCAGCTTTTTTTTTGCACACGCACACACACACACAAAACAGCTCCCGGTGTAGCGCAACGCATGAAATTACCTGTCCCGAAGCAACCGTCAGCAAAAGAAAAATGTCGTCTTCTTCCAACGACAACACCGAACAGCCGAGGGAATCGAGCTGCCCCAGACGTGGGGAAGGAAACGGAATTGATTTTCCATTAGTGTGACCCACCGCCCCCGTGCACACACACACACACGCACGGTAGTCACGGCTGACAAATGAAACCGGTAACCATAAACGGGGTAACCTGGTGTTTGACGTACGTTACCGTCTACCGTCTAGCGGCCGATGGAGGCGCACGGTCTTTCACGGTAAGTCGAACCGTGCCCATGTTGGGGTTCCGGTTAGCAAATCACGTCGCGCGTCGTGCAGTTCGAGTGTAGTCAAGCCAATCCGTACGCTGGTTCAGCACCGTGCAAAACGGGTGCCTAGGTTCGATAGGTTCGAGCCACCAAATGGCCTCGGGAGAAAGGAAAGAAAGAAACTGCGCTGAACAGAACAGGCAGATTTGTCCCTTTTTGGGCCGTACGCTCATGACTGACTGCTGTCATCGCTGTCGTCGCTGGCCGACGATGATGGTGTAGTAGACTAATGGGCACATGAGTGTCACAAGGCCATTCCGAGTCGGCTGGGCCTGGGAAGCCACCACTAGGACGGTAAGGTCGATTGTCGAGTGAATTAAGCAAGCACACTGTCACCCGAATGACCGACCTATCGTTGCGATCGATCTGCTGACTGGGGTGGGTGCCGCTGCATGGAGGGAGAGGGAATACCGCTGTGAGCAACCAATTTGAAGCTTGTCGTCGGATGTCCGACAAACCCATTTGTTTGGTTGTGGCAAATGCTTTCGTTCGGTCGAACGGTCTCGACTTCTAATTAAAAGCAAAATGCAAACTGAATGGATGGCTGATGTGTATGTGTGCGTTCCTTTTTTTTTTTGCTAGACACATTTTTATTTGATTTAAGCTTGTATTGAGAAGATTTAGAGCACAGTTTGTACGAAAAATCGAGCATATTTCTTAGAGGAAATTGAACGAAACTGATTTAAAATATTTATCCCCAGTGGCTAATGGTGTGTCAGATTTATACGCAGCAAATTCACTAACGAACGCCTCGGTTGTCACAAAAACGCTTTAGTACTACATTTTTGGAAGACAAGAAAATACTTTTAACCATTATTTACCATCTTATGTCACTCACAAATAACGTCATTTTCCAAAATGTTATTAAAGGAAACACATTGAGCAAGCTGATCTCTAGCTGATTTAAACGCCATTTTTACTGTTCAAGGAACCCGTAAACGACACAAAGAAAGACGTATATTTTCCGTTTTCTGTAACAAAAAAAAACTCATAAACACATGTACACCGCGAACAAAGAAGCATACATCGCGCCTTATCATATTCAAAACACGTACAATGTAGCCAGCAACCAGCTCGATCAACTCCCTTACCCGAAAAAACCACTGAATAATTGGGCCGTTAGTCAGCAGCTTTTCTTAGACTTCTCATCTCACTTGTTTCGGGGAGGCACCTTACACCATACGGTAAGCATAAAATATGCCATCACAAACACCCACACACACTCACACCTTTTGTCAATTCGGATGGAATTTATGTCCCCGACATGGTGGGCCTACATCATACACTGGCTGGAATGAACTCAGCCAAGCTAATGAAGTGAAGAAAAGCTGGTGATCATCAGCAAGTGGATTCGTTTTTTTTTTCTTGGGTGAAGTTGACTCCTTTTTTTACTGTCACCTTTACGCTAGTAAGATAAGAGTTTTCCATCGCTAAACGGTAACATTTTGTTAGTTAAAAGTATTATCTTTATCATCCTTTTTCTTCGTTTTTAGTTTATAAAAAGACAACCGTGCGTCTCGATGGTTAGCATTGTTTTTCCATTTCCACCCAAACGCTTACCTTTACTCAATCGCGCACGATCTCACATTTAACCTACTTTCCATTTTGCTCCCCAATACGCTCACCATTCTGAATCCGGTTTGCATGTTTGCATTTTTCTTTTTTCGCCCCGTTCTTACGGTCGTCGGCATTGCGGGGTGAAGCATTTCTCAAACAATTTCCACGCGTTTTTTTTTTCTCACACACAAACACACAAAACACAGCACGGATAAAGGGCCGAACTAGCACACACTTCTTTTTCCCCCTTTCGCTACATTATTCAATCGATGACCCTGCAAAAACAACCACAATTTCACACTGACTGCACCAGGCAAACTGCATCATATCACGCACGGCTTCGGCAAACCGTATGTAAGCCATCGCTTAACTCTTCGTTTCGTGTTTTGTGTGTGTGTGTTTTTTGGACCCACACACACACACACACATGCAAACAACGATCGACTGTTTGCATTTTCGCATCACTTTCGGGTACTGTTTCGTTTGTGTTAAGCTGTGTTCTCGACGCTCTTGAGCGAGCTGGAGGGTTTTGTAGCGTGAAGTCGTTTTGTAAAGTGGAAACAATGTCTAAAAATTCTCATTCTCCGAATTATGTTTGTGTGTGTGTTATGGAGGAGGTTTTATTTGATCGCACTGGCACTTATGCATTCATACAGCCAACCTACCAACCCAGCACGCGTACCATCGATTCACTCAATTTCGTGGAAATTACACGGACGAAACAAGCGCGATCGGGAGTTTTGGTTTTCTTCATCCGGGAAAACGAATCCTGCAGCTCACACGCTCTGAATTTATGGTTGATTTCGACCGGGAAATGGTAACCATGAGTGCTAGCGGCTGATCGTCGGTTGCAGTTTGCATTTCCATCAGGGCGCCTGGCTGCCATTTGCAAAACCAACAGGCCTTTCCGGGATAAAGGTTAGCTCGGTTTAACTGTACTGCCAGTAGCAGTAACATCAGCCACAATGCACATCATTCAGTTGGTATAAAAGAGTTAACACACACACACACAAACGACTCCTTGAGGCACTCATTGAGGAAAATAAAAAACACAAAAATCTGGCAGACAAACTCTGTGCAGTTGATTTTTCAGAACTTTGACACAAAAACGAAGTGAATTTGAATGGAAAACTTTACTTTCCCCCTTTTTTACTACAATGCTTCAAACTTCGAACAGTAATATTCACTCGCTTTGTAACTTTCTGCTTTGCCTTATCGTACGCTGAACACTTTTCCCGCCCGTTAATACGGTTCCTTTACCTACGACGGAACGGAAATGTAACGACACTACTAGCGATGGTGGTATATTGATTTCCTGCTGTGTTTCCTTTCCCGCTTTTCCGCCTTGCCCGTCTCGCAGTAAGCAAGGGGTCCAAACGTCACGCACAATATTTCGTAAAAGGCAAAGAAGCCCGCTACGGTCGTTATGTTTTCGATGTTGTTGCACAAACGCGCGTAAGCGCAAACCGTAAATCACCGCACACGTGTAACGCTCTAAAGTACGGTTTTGAGGAACAACTCTAAGCCCTCTGGGAACTATCGTTTGTTAGTGTTTTTGGAGGAGGGGGGGATATAGTTATGCAGCTACACAAATACACAAACGATTTGCCCGCGCAACGGAGTATAGCCGTGTCTTCCGCGTTAGCAATTTCGTTTCTACCTTGGTTATGAATTTACTTTCGTATTTTGGTTTTACCACAAACGATCGATTCCGGCTGCTGATGATGATGGGTGACAGTTGAGTAGTGGAGATTCCCGGTGCCTCGGTAAATATATGTGAGTTACGAAAATAGCACGCAAAAGCGAAGTTAAACGGGTTGCACATAAAACAGACAGCAGTGGAACCAAAATACACTTAAAATGACAGCTAAAATTTGTTTGGTTAAGCACACTGGGCAAGCACACTCCGAACCACACTCCAGCACTGTGGCGAACGGTGGCTTCAACTGAGCTTTATATTGTAGCACAGCTTACAGGCAAATCAATTTTCAATCACATTCACACACTAGAAACACTTCACGTACGGCGTACTCGTTTTCTTATTTCAACAAGAGAAAATGTTTTTCACTGCATTTCTTGCTCGTTGCTGCGCGGAGAACGTAAAAACAAAGCGTTCTTGATTTTCATCCCCCCAGATTTTCCTTTATTTTCGAGCTCGTTTTGTTGCTGTGAACCGGAAACAAACGGTGACCGCTGCCGAACCAATGTACACAAACACTGCACACCAGCGACACACACAGGGAAAAAAGCAGGGAAAACGGTGTGCACGGTACGGCACATCAAACCGGATCCCGGACCCGCATGATCGTGGTTGAATAGCTTGCGACCAACTGTTGACGATTTTGCGAGCGCAGTGGAACGAACTGTTGGGTGTCACACAGACGGCGGCGCTCAGTTTCCCCTTCAGTCTGGGAGCTCACGGCCAGGCGTCACTCATCCCGGAACGACAGGGTACGGTTCACAATAATCCCTTGTTCGGAGAAGGGGCTTGGGTGAGTGGCGTGGTGAGGAGTGGTAGGAGGAGGATAAAGAGGGGAAGCTCGGGATACTGTTTGCACCCCGAGCCGAAAAGGTGCAGTTTTCGATGGATAAATAATGCAGCAACATTAATGTGCGTCCTGTTGCTTCCGGTGTGTGGTGTTCTTCCCGGAACTTCGGGGCTTACAAAGGTATTAGCAGGTACGTTTCATTGCAGAGTGGGTAGAGTGTTGCAAAAAGAGTTGCAATTACAAAAATAGTCCTTTCATAATCCAGATCTTTGTTTAAGAAATTTTAAAGTTTGCGTAACATGAAGCTGCTGTCATAGATATTTGTAGATCAAAATAACCTCTCAAAATTGTAGATCCCAACGAAGGCGTTAAATAAGACAGCTTTAAATCGGTTCACATGAGTCTGTTGCATCCGCAGCCGATGCAAATGTATTCTGCACTTTAGAACCTCCACTCAACTCCCGCCGTTTCACGGGAAACCCGTTCGTTTGACGTCATAAAGGATCAACTGCCGTACTGACACCTGTAAGAACTCTCGTCACCATCCACCACACTGAGCCGCCCGCATCAATCTCTAGCCAACGCCACTCAACGCCGGTTTTGATGTGGCACTCGCTTGCAACGGATATGAGATCTTGCGCGCCGAGTGTAACTCACCGAACCAGCTGTGATGGTGAGTGCCGGAGCTAGCGAAGTAACTCCCGCTTTACTCTCTTCCCATAAGCGAACGCTGGAGAATCGGGTTTGCCGAGGTGTCCCAACAACAACAACAAAAAAACCGTCCCCCACTCCCAGTTCAGCAATCCATCACCCAATTTCCATGTACTATTACGTACCTGCTGTTTTCCATTGCTTCACGCTCATAACCCAGCTCAGCGGTGCATTGCTAGTTAGGAGTTTGTTTTGCTACCGAAATCCCAATCCCGGCGAGTGTTAAACAAACTTGGAACGGAGAGGATTGATATCTTCGGTAAGAGTTTGACACGATGGGGGTTTTATTCTCACTTTTTTTTATGTTAATAATATTACGCACATACTTACGGCAGAAGAACAAATGGAGTGCATCGTGGAAGCAAATGAGTATTTATCGACTTACCTGAAAGGAGAAATCAAAAAGAATGCAATTAATTCATTTATTTACAGGGCTAATTATTTAAGATTTATTTATGATAACTTAAGGGGAAGAATATTTTCGCCAGAGAACTGTCAACTTCCAACCCTTAAATTCAATTAATCCAACAATTTATAACTGTCATCACTCGAACCAAAACCCCTTCAAAATCACAACCATGCCAGACATTTACGGGCGAGGATTCTTCAAACCCCAAAAGAAGCAATAAAGACGAGCGTCCGGAGCTCTCATTAACCGAAGGAAAGATACGCTACGTAAGTGTCCCAACCAACTTATAAATTATAACATTTTATTGCACCCGCAAGGACAGCACACTACTAACCGTGTGAATTCTGGTGCGCTACTTGAATCGCGCCCACCGGAACTGCGGTGCGTGTTACTTCCTTTCGTGGACACTGCGACACAAAAGGTAGTAAAGTTAAAGGACGGAAAAATAAGTAGCAACACTGGTGTGTGTGTGAAGCATTTCTGTTACTTTCGATGTTTAATTATCAAACAATGGGTATTTTTACACACCTCTGATCTTTTTTTCTTCTACTAAAAAAGAGTAGCTTAGTTAGTATCGATAGTACGTGACGACTTTTAACAGCTCGCCTTAACTAATTCCCTTCACTTTCTCGCTTCACATTCAAGTTCTTCGTGTAATGCAAAATCCGATGGCCGAAGGAATGCGCGATTCTTCTTGATTCATAAATATTCATACTGCCCGCACCGTACCAGGTATTAAATGGAACGTCTCACGGGGGAAAATCTCGATTGCCCTGCCACCCCTCCCCCCATTTGGTTCGATCGTTTGCACCAACATATTTTATGCACGATCGGCCACAAAATGTGCTAGTGGAAAAATCGGTTCGAAAAAAAAAAAAAGGAAACTATAAAACAAGTGGAAAATGCTTCTCGGTTCTTGTTTTCTGTTCTGTACGGGAAGTGTCTAGGTAGCGGATCTTGGACAGACAGCTTGAAACTCTCGACTTGAAATCTACTTGACCAAGCACCTCGACGTGCTAATCTCATTAAGCTTCGCTGAAGCTGAAGCCCAGTTACCTGAGGTCGCTTTGAAGCGTTTCGGTAGGTTTGGTGGAGTCTGTCCGTTCGATAGCATCTTCGAACTTGCTGGGCACATTATGGAAAATTATTGTTTAATACTTTCCAATGCTTATAAAACGAACCGATAGCTTGTAAACCACTTAAATGTTAAATGGTGCTTTAAATAATGACATTAATCCATCGTACTGTTTTCTGTGATTTATTTACCGTATGTACATTCTATATAATGTCATTTTATCTTTGAAGTGTTACCTATGTGCTTCAATGTAACACAATTTCTTTCCCATGTGAAAGCAATTGGAAATCAAAGCAAAAAACCATCCTCAACACTACAATTGATTCCGTTCTGGCCTTTGCTCAAGTGAAAATAGGTACTTATTTCATGATTTTGCGGTCCCGATTGCAAATTACGTATTGTGTTTGTGCAATGAACCGTACAAAACCACAGAACAACCTCGAAATGGATTTTTTACGAGCTGTAAAATGTTATCATTACATACGTTTATTGTGGAGCCGTATAAAAATCCCATAATTCCCCCGTATACTGAATGGGAGGGCCCTTTGTACTTTCACTGTTTTGTGGCTCGAGTGTAATAATTCTGTTCTCCATGGGACGTAAAACATTTTGCAAACAGGTGTTTTAAAACGATTTTTATCAACCTAAATATGTGAGAAAAACAGCCCTTCATAAAGAGTGTAGTCAATTTAAATTACTTTGTTACGCACCAAAATCAGCCGCCATGTTACAATTCCAGCAAAAAAACAACAATGACCAATCGATAATCGAACCTAAAAGCATCGTTATGTTACCAATCAACCCCATTTCGCTCTAAAACCGTCCGTCCGGAGATTCCATCGGTTTCACCGAATACGCTGCTGCGAATCATTTCATTAGCCCGTTTTGGAAACAGAAATAGCCCGAAACGCCACGATCACGTCAGAACGGCCTTTCCCGCCCGGCAGAACGCACAATGCAGCAGCGGATTAAACTGTCCCAATCTCTACCCGCAATTGGTCGGGACAAAAGCTTGACTCTAATTTGACGCACTAAATGGAAATGCATCGAACCCGATGATGCTGCGCTTTTGTGCTTTGGTTTGCATTGTTTGATTAATTATGATAAAATGATTACAAATAAAACAGAACAGGGAAACGTATCGCCTGAATAAAGGCTTACCATAATACTCTTTCCAGTTTGTAGCTGTATTTTCTTTAACAAAGACAAAAGCGTGGAGTCTTTAATTTATTGGAACGTATCACCGCGCGTGTACGTCACGTGCAACGCGGGCAGTAACGTTTGGTACACACTTGAGGCAAACCAACTTCCAGGAATTGGACGGTCACAACATACACAAACCGGTCCGTCGTCTCCGTCTCCACTATTGGTCCAGTGCTCCGGCACTAAAAGCCAACCACCGAACGACCGATCCGGCTTACCGCAAAACGAACAGCGAAGCCGTACGATGACAAAGCCACACTGCACCAACAAGCGAACCTGACGACCGTGCCGAGACTATCGTCCCATCCCGAAAACCACCAAAACATCCCACGTATCATATCAGATGTATCATTCCACCGCCAATCGTTCCATCACTGCATCGGCATCTATGGGAAAATTTGAAATCATCATAAAACAAGCATTAAACCACTGCAACCAAACAACTGGGCGCCTCCATCGACGGGCCACGAGCGAGCGAGCGAGAGAGAGAGAGTAGGCGTAAAGCTCATCATAATAAAATGATGATCGCTGGCACGGTTCGGCCTTCCGGTTCTGTCCGGTGGGATGTTCGAAATGCCGATAAAACCACGCACACCAGCTAGCGGAGGCCAGCACCAGAAGCTGGGCAACCATTTTGGCCCATCGCCCGTCTGTCGCACACTGCCAACCAATCAACCGCAAACCATCCCGAGCACTGATCGGTCAGCTGGTTGGCCGGAAACGAACCGGAAGGAATCATATCAGCAAAAACCCATTACCAGCACAATGTGCGCTAGGTGCGACGGGCAGCCAGTGTGTGAGAGTGAGACAGTGTGTGTGTGTGGTGTGGATTGATTTCACGTTCGCATTGTCAACGTGATTAGCTTTGGCGTGGGCGCGTACTCGGGTTTACCCCGGGCAGGGTGGGGAATTATGCATGAGCCCGGAAATGAAAGATTGTTTCAACAACTTTGACCAGTGATTGTGCGATATGCAAAGCTGGTTGCATTAATGATTGGTGCGCTATCCGGGGGGGTTTGGCAATCGCCTAACAAGCGGTTCAATTGTATTGCATTTCGATGTCCGGTGTTGATAATCGGTACAATTAGGCGAGGAGTAGATTATTTTATCTTGATAACTCGCAATGTGGGAAAATTCATAACATTATGGGACAGTAGAGAAGCTTAGATTATTTTTCCTAGCCTGTGATTCGATGCAGGCGTTAACCACGGTGGCTTTTTCACGGTAGGATTTGGTAATCAATATTGAGAGTTCTACCATTCTTAAGGGCGAAATGATTCCCGGTGACTTATTAATTAAGTGGCCCCGTGACTTTAATGTCGTGTGAAGTGAGTCGTGGTAGGTTTTAGCAGGAAACATCAATACCCTGATGAGTTCTAATTGATGCGAGTTTCGGAATTTTTAGCCAAGGATCATAGACTTGAAAGCATCGAGCGAGAGAGAGAGAAAGAGAGAGAAGATTAGTGGAGAGAGAATTAGGGATAATGAGAGAGAGAGAATGAGAGAGAATGAGAGAGAATAAGAGAAAATGAGAGAGAAAGAAAGAGAGGAGAGAGAGAGAATTAGAGAGAATGAGACAAAATGCGAGAAAATGAGAGAAAATGAGAGAGGAGAGAATTAGAAAGAATGAGAGCGGGAGAATGAGAAAGAAAATGAGAGAGGGAATAGAGAGAGAGAGAGAGAGAGAGAGAGAAAGAGAGAGCGAATAAGAGAGGAGAAAGAGAATAAGAAAGAATAAGAGAGAATAAGAGAGAATGCGATAGAATGAGAGAGAATGAGAGAGAATGAGAGAGAATGAACGAGAATGAACCAGAGGAGCCAGAGGAGAGAGCGAGCGAGAGCAAAAGAAACCGAGAGAGCAAGAAAGAGTAAGAGAGAGACAGAGAAAATGAGACAACAGGAGAGAAAATGAGAAAGAATGAGAGAAAATGAAAGAGAATGAAAGAAAATAAGGGAAAATGAGCAAACGATCGCAAGAGAGAGGGTAAGAGACAGCGAACGAGAGCAAGAGAAAGCGAGAGAGAATGAGAGAGTAAGAGAGGGACAGAGAAAATGAGACATTTTCGCCCATTCATTTTCTCTCATTTTCGCCCATTCTCTCTCGTTATCTCTAATTTTCTCTCATGCTCTCTCATTTTCTCTCATTCCTTTTTCTCTCATTTTCTCTCATTCTCTTTCTCTCGCTCCGCTCGCTCTTCTCTCTCCGCTCTCTCATTTATCTCTCGCTTTCATTCGCTCTGATTATCTCTCTCACCTCTATCTAGCCAACCTTGGTGCGAGAAATTGAAGTCGTGGTAAAAGTTTTTCGTAGGTTTAGCCTGCGAATAAAAGACCTGAAGATGATCTTTCTACTATCATTCTACGAACTTTCTACAATTTTATAGCAAAAGTGACCATTTTTCTCGCTCACTCAAATAAAATCTCCTCCAATGTATTGGCAATCGTTTGTTCAATTGGCTGAAAGCTGAAACGATCAATTGCAACGCTACTGCTCTCGTACTCAGCCATACGCCGTACGACACAGACACCTAACAGGCACCATTAATTGAGATTCATTGCGTTCAATCCATCAGCATTGCCCGCTCGGAATACTAAATCCACCCCGCATCCGGCACATTACTGTAGTACATCCTGGCACGGAATTTACGGTACAAAATTACATCAGTGCACCCGATTGCACCGTTGCTCACCGAGTCGAAGTGTCATTCGATTTTATGTTGAAATTAATTCCACAACGTTTCGTACGAGACAGCACGCCTATTGTGTGGATGCATCGAATGTGTACTAGCGAATCCTTCCCCATAGAAGAAATGGCCTGTACGAGCAGAAGCACGAACCACCATTCCACACACAGCCGCCATATCCCTCGAGGATCGCCACCATGCTAAAATATTTACCATTTCTCAAATGGCGTTCATTAAACAACGATTAATTTAATTAATCCAATATTGCATCCGCCATCCGGTATGGTGCGGCCAACGCCAACGCACGCACACACACACACAAGCCGCACTTAGCCAACACAGTGAGAGAGGAATAGGTTAATCGTAACGTCTACAGTAAGCCTTACGCACCGTACGCACGTCGAGGCTGTGAATCCGGGTCGGAACGGGTTGAATAATTTAAATTGCTTTTCCCACACATACATACACACACATCACGATAGAGTTGGGAATGCATTTTTTTCCCCTCCAGCACAAGGAAAGCTCACACACAATCCCAAACAACCCATTTAGCATATTTCAGCAGAAATAATTTGCATGTGACGAAAGAAGGAATTATTGATCAAACGAATAATTCCTGTCGCGCCGTGACGTGGATGGGTATTTGTGCCACACAAAAGCCGCACACTCACACAAGCTACCTGGGAAGTGAAGCAAGGCTATTATGAACAGCAGCCATTGGCTTATGAAGCGTACGGAACTGTTTGAAAGGGCAGATTAATGCATTTGGGATAACAATATTTTTAAACATTGACGTGTTTTCCTTCAAGTAGACAACGGGAATACATATTTGATCGCGTTGTACCATTCATGATCGTACCGTTCCATCATGGGTTTGTTTTGATTTATTTATTACCCACCAAAATGGGTGCCGGCTTACCTTTAATGTCGGCTTTAATCTTTGCGAAGCCAAATTGCACCCAGAACAACGCAATTAAACGTGCCAGATGTTATCTTGTCCAAAACTTTACCTTTCTAATGTTTCTTCCCCAGTCACTGACCTCTCTTTCTCCCTCGTTCTCTGTCACTTTTTTTCTTTTTTCGGGTCTTTGGGGAATTTATTCGTAAACAACAACAAACTAGCTGCCAAAAAAACATCGCACACCTGCGCGACAAACCGTTGATGTTTGCTTTTTATGGTGCCACATTACAAGCGGCGTCACATTTCCAACCCGAGCCAGCATTCAAGCATTCAAGCATACCGCCCGCTCGCCCTTAAACAACCCCCAACCCCCGGTAGGGTAGCATAGATGATAAAGGGAGAAAAAAAAGCCGTTGGCCATCATAAAAACCGAACGAAACCACCGAAACGTTCAAACTTGTTCCGAGTTCCGAAACAAAAAAATCACTCACACACACACACAAACGTTGCCATTTCTTCGGGAACGTTAGCGTGACAATTATTCATATCCATGTGACCCAATTACTGCCTTTTCCCTTACCATTTTGGTCCTGCCACTCCGTCGACCCATTCGCCCACCTTCCCCCCGACAGTGCCAGAATCGGAGTGCCGGAAACCGTACAGGGTACATTTCCGTTACCGACATCCACCGAAGGACACCGGGTATGGTTTGTGTTTTGCTTTTCCGTGATGCATGTTTCATTTTCTTTACCTTTCTTTTCTGCTTTCATAGCAAACAAAAACAATACCGTGCGCTGCTACCGGAGCTTCCTGCCAGGTGCCGAAAGAAAGTACACGATTGAGCAAATATGGCGATCGAGAGAACCGTCACTCACACACACACACTCACACCTATCTAGTCGTATTGGTAGTGTGACCTGCGTTGGAAGGGTTGGCTATAATTTTCATTTATGCATTCTAACGCGTCATCAGGACATGCTGGTTGGTTGGTGGCAGTGTGAATGAGGTCATGACGGTTGTATCTACCAGGACACAGACAGTTATGGTGTTCGCGCTAATTAAGATTAAAAGGTTTATTTTTGGTTTTGAAGTCGCTAGCTTGCTGTTGCTATAATTATACAATTTGTATTTTTTGCAGGGTTTTTCGGCATGAAGTGCGGTTGACCATGAATTATTTGTGCTATACGTGAAGGCTCACAAGCTTTGTGACGTTGAGTTTTTCACTATGCACTTGATTACCGGCATTACTAAATGCCTCCATCGAACATCACATATCTGCACGTAATATTGGAGAAAATGTTACATCGTCTTGATGTCCTCCAGCACAAGCAGCTCGTGTACTATAACAGAGGCTATCAGGATGATTCGTATCGGTCTGCTGCAGGAACTCAGCAAGATCTCAACCCGGAGAACCAATGTAGAACTCGGCTTTATACTTCAGTATCGGCTGTGATCTTCGTGGAGGAGTTTGATAGCGCGAGAGGCAGTAGATCACCGATGAAAGATGCAAGAGTCACATTAGCTCTTCAGTGACCAACGGTGATTGAAGTTAAGACGCCCGACAACCCTCCGCAAGTTGTCACAGTGCCGGGTTAAGATGCCCATGACAAAAATGGTCTTTAGTACTTACTTCTCACTGTTATACGTTGGTTATCTGAGAATATTTGGTGAAAGGCTCCAGGAGTTTGTATTCGGTAAGAATCTGGCAGCCAATCCCAATGAGTGGTCATACGGGTCTCTATGAAGATTTCCTCTTCGGGTATAAAAAATGAAGCCAAGTTTTATCAATTTCAAGTTAAAGTATATCTTGCACTATGGGCTCCTTCGGTTTATCAATTTTTTTAAGATTGTATCTTACCTGAAACGCTTCCCAAGCGTTATCAATTTTGACAGTTGGAATGCCGCAAAACCCTTTCCCATTTATCTCAGAAAAACCCCTGTAAACAGCTTCTCACAATAGAATCTGGCTACGATTTACGGTCTAACATGATCGTAAAATATCCGGAAACATAAATCACGCCTTCAGATTTAAAGACACCACCGGTACCGGTGCTGGCTTGCACCAAGTAGCTCTATTTAATTAATGGTAAACCCACTCGCACGCTTTACAGCAAATAAAGATAATGTACCTTTGCGAAAACGAGAGAGCGAGAGAACGAGAGATAATGAAAACGGAACGACGGAACTGCAATCAATGCTGCGGAAAAACATTTCTGACCATGTTGCACTTGGCCTTCAAACCGAAAACCGATGGTCGGTCGGTCGTCGGGATATATTGCAAATTGAAGCGAAATGAAACCCTCCCCCCACACATACACCCTTGGTGATCGGTACAAAAGCTCTCGCCGGTAATTAAGGAAAATGTGTGTGAGTACACACACAGCCACACTCAAACGGAACGGTCGTTGTTTGTTGCAGATTCAACTGGTGATTCGCTTGCACGCTCGTTCGCCTCGACGATTGACCGGACCGGTGTTGTAGGATTATTATTACTGCACTCGTGTGTCCCGGTACGCTTGAACGGGTTTTCCGAAAGGTTCACATTTTACATTCCCCGTTTCCCTCTGCTTCTCCTGCTTCTGCTCCCCATCCACAAGGGAGTTAGTATGCAGTTTCGAGGTAAAGTTTGTTCCCATTCCCATCCGGAGGACTCGGTTAGCCGAACTTCATTGAACTCTGCTTGATGGTTTTGTTCCTGCAATCGACGTACAAGCGGCAACACGCATACACGTGCAACTACAAACGTTTGTCTCTCGTTCTCTCTCTCTCTCTCACTCTCTTTACTTCGATTTCCATATTCCACGTGGGGCGGGTTTTCGGTTAATATTTAAATCAATCGATAAAATGCAACACTAGAGTCAAGGGGGGAGAGTGGCGAAGGGAAGTTGAGGAATCAGGGAATCGTTCGTACAATTACAATTACATTCCCCATGCGTCGAGGCAATTGAAAACGATACGAATCAGAACTAGGGTTATGAATGCAAGAGGGACACCAAATGTGATGGTTCCGTTTTTGGTAAGGACTTATTGGGAAAATTCATCCCAATACATACGCTCGTGTAGTGGTGCTTTAATTGAATTTCGGTTTCTTTGCCCTCCAAAAACACGTACTTTACCGTGTACAACAGCATGCATACTTACACAGAGACGTGGTACACAAAGCACTTGTAGCCGGCCGGACGCTCGAGGAAGTTGTACACCTGGCCCTGGAAAGTTGCCCGCCCGGCATGTCGCCGCTGGGCCTTCACATAGCTGCGGGTCGCTTCGCCCCACTCCTGCGGTCCACCCCGGTCCACCGATAGCTGCAGCCCTGCGGAGTAGCAACAGGTATACGTTTACCCGTGCAAGAGAGAGTTGGAAAACGAGGAAACAAGCGTGCGATTAGACATCCGTACATCCTGGTTTGCCGCTGCATGTTATTTATTAAGCGAGCGCAAGCGAGAGACTTAAGATTCGAACACTCACTTCGAGTTAAATATTTTAGAACTGCACTTAGTGAAGTGCACGGGTGCATACGGTACGAATAGCTTACCGCGCTCGTGAAACTAACTTCCTGTACATAAATCATTCGCACAGTATGCACCGGTCGTAGAAGCCGTTTGGTATTCATGTTATCTTCTTGCCGCGAATTATGTTGCTTATGTTTTAATTTCGCTTCTCTCCTGCTGTTGATTGGAACGAGATCACTCGCCATTTGTTTGCGTTTCATATTCAAAACCTCTTTCCTATTATTCGTTATCGCACCTTTCGGTTTGGTGGAAAATTGGTTGACAGGCTCAAAATAAAAGAAGGAAACGAAAAATTGCCACAAAATTGCCAACCGTGATGGTGTTTACTTTCAATTTCAGCTTGCTGCCAAAAACGGTACCGAAAAGTTTCACCAAACTAGAGATGAGAAAACTCACTCTTTTTAGTGATTTAAATCAGAGTAAAAGAGTAACTATAACGATTCGAATCTTTAACTCACTCTTTAAAGATTCATTAAAAAATAATTTACTAAACAAAATTTAATAACCTGCTTATAATCACTCTCTGTGCCGACTTCTTACTCACTCTTTTCGGTTTATACTCACTCACTCACTCACTCACACACTCACTCACTCACTCACTCACTCAATCACTCACTCACTCACTCACTCACTCACTCACTCTCTGTGCCGACTTCTAACTCACTCTTTTCGGTTTATGCTCACTCACTCACTCTTTTCATATTATAATTACTCTTTTCGGTTTTAACTCACTCTTTTCATATTAAAATTACTCTTTTCGGTTTTAACTCACTCTTTTCGGTTTTAACTCATTTTTCACATTATTTTCAATGCATACTTTTCGGAAAATGGAAGGACAGAAGTATGACTTCCGCGCATAGATAATCGATTGCATCGTATTGTTCGTTGTATTTTTTCTAAAATAATTGCAATCAGTTGTAACTGCTCAATCTATAAAGATTCTTAAAAATTTTGATGAGTCGACCTAGCATGTTTCGGCGCAGAAAACAGTTACACTGTCAAAAATCGGATTACTAATGAGAGTTCTATTAAAACATCCAAAAGGATTTTTGGTGGGTACAGAAAACTTGGAAAAAGAAGTAAAAATGCTTACAACGAATCTCATCAAGGGACTAGAATCTCGATTCAACGATTTAAAAAATGATCCACTTATCACAAGGGCAATGATTCTGGATCCGCGACTAAAAAAACATGCGTTTGAAGATAACATTGAAGGATACCAAGCGGCATACGACAGTTTGGTAGTCGAGCTAGAAAAGCTATATCCGGAAACAGTATCGACTACTACAACACAAAGCACTGTTGCTTCGGGTTCAATTTTTTATGATTTTCTTTCGGGCATTAACGAAAGCGAAGAACGGTATGACACCAGAGATACTGCAGTAGCAGAGTTTGACCGTTATTTAAGAGCTCCTCTGTTAGGATTCGAAGAAGATACTCTGCTTTGGTGGAAAAAGGAATCTACTAATTTTCCAAAGCTCCACATCGTTGCAAAAAAATTGTTTTGCATTCAAGCGTCGTCTGTTCCCTGTGAACGACATTTTTCCAAGGCAGGGCAAATATATCAAGATAGAAGAAATAGATTAGCCCCAAAAAGGTTACAAGAAATTCTTTTTATTCAGCAAAACTATGATGCATAATTTTTGTTAACCATTTTTTAAATTTAATGTTATGACGGCCAGGCCAAATATATTTAGTTTCTATTCCTTTAAAAATAAATACGAAACCTGTAACTGCTTGCAATTATTTTCGAAAAAAATATAACGAACAATACGATGCAATCGATTATCTATGCGCGGAAGTCATACTTCTGTACTTCCATTTTCCGAAAAGTATGCATTGAAAATAATGCGAAAAATGAGTTGAACTGAAAAGAGTGAGTTAAAACCGAAAAGAGTAATTTTAATATGAAAAGAGTGAGTTAAAACCGAAAAGAGTAATTATAATATGAAAAGAGTGAGTGAGTGAGTATAAACCGAAAAGAGTGAGTTAGAAGTCGGCACAGAAAGTGAGTGAGTGAGTGAATGAGTGAGTGAGTGAGTGAGTGAGTGAGTGAGTGAGTGAGTAAGAAGTCGGCACAGAGAGTGAGTGAGTAAGTATAAAGAGTGAGTTAGTATAAAGAGTGAAATAAACTCTTTTTGCTGATTTGAAACCATACTTTCACTTGCTTTATTTAACTCACTCACTCACTCTTACTCAGTGTACACATCTCTACCCGGTTCCACTGTTAGCACATCAAACGTTGACGATGGAATGAAATAGCTAGGGAAAGATTTATAAAAAAAAGCTGTGCTATTCCTTGTCTCTTTTTGTGTCCCTGTGCGGGAAGTAAAAGTTATGTTTCTCCTCTTTTATTTAGAGATCGATTGTATTCTTTTATGTTCATTTATATTGATTTTTGCATTCTAACGCAACGAGGCTTACTTTCTTATTGTTTTAAACTTCTTCTTTCTTCTTGCTTTTATATGATTTTTGTAAATAGTATTTTTTCGTGTTGTTTTGTTATTTTTCATAAATTAAATCAGAATATTCTATACCAAATTATGTTATCTTCTTCTAAGCTTTGGTCTACTGTATTACTTCTATTGTCTTAAGTTTGTTATTTATAAGCTTTCTATCATTTGTTTCCTTTTTGTTTGGTGTTGAACTAACCAATCAATATTTTCTGACTTACTTCTGCTTCTTCTTCTTTCTATCGGGATGGGATTAGACCAGTGGATCTGCCTTGTGGAGTGGTTCTTTCTTTACTGGCTCACAAAATATTTAGATACCTTATTCGACAAGTATTTACGTTTGTTGTGTAGTTTGTGGTGTTACTTATTAATGTGACAGATGACAGATGGAGTGACATACATACAGGGTCTTGTGTAGATTTTTCACTGGGCGAAAGTAGCCCACTATCTGTCACATTCAGAGCTAACTCCTCGAAAACCACAACAATCGTAAACACTTGTCCAACGACTTCTCTTAAACTCGTGTAGTCTTCATCGCAAATTTAAGGTAGGTAAGTAAACAAGTAAGTAAGCGAAATTTAAACTCAATTATACGAATGTTCGTACATCATAACAGACACTAAATCTCAACAATCAATTAGCTACTGCAATCTCATTCACCTCACAGCATACAGTCTTGTCTAGAATCAACTTCTATCGATTCGAAAACAACTCCATTTCAGACCAACTGCATCCAACAGCTCTATACACGAGACTTTCCTATTTTTGGCTAGCCGATTTCCATTCAATGCACTCAATTCCCACTCCAACAGTCAGCCTCAACAGCCGAACGAAACGGGAATGCATGGATGCACCATCGAGAGCCAAGCTACCCACTAACAGCTCGTTATTTCGCTTTTTAGCGTTTGCAAGGAGCCGGAAAATTGCCCCACTTTAATGCAATGCCCTCCCCCTCAATCCTGTGCAGCGGAACGAATCGAATTGAGCGGAAATCTCAACCCTAAACGCCACCGCTTCATCTCCACTTCACTTACCGATAGCATTCAAGGACGTCTGTTCGCCGGACGCCACCATCGCAGCGGTGGCCGTCGACTTGCGCTTGAAGTTTTTCTGCCTCATCGCCGCATGCCCACCGCCGCCCGCCATCTCGACGATCGTTACCGCGGGCGAGTTGGTTAGCAACTTGCCACCGACCGCCCCATACACCAGCTGCTCGTTGAACGCAATGCCAAGCTCCTCCAGCCGGTCGCTCCCATCGCCAAAACTTCCGACGCCCGGACTGATGCCACCGGCGCTCACCGTCGCACCATTCCCGGCACCGACATTCCCGCCCACCAGCATCCGTCCGCCCGGCGTTAGCTGACCGGCGAGTGGGCCGCTAGCGTAGCTACCGTAGCTGCCGCACAGTGCGCCCCCACTGCCGCTGATCACCTGCACCGAGGCGGTCCGATCGTGCAGCAGATTCTCGGACTCGTCCAGCGCCATCAGCTCCGTGATTTCGCCGCCCTCGCTCATGAAGGACGCGGACTGGGCGTGCGAGGCCAGGTAGCTGAGCCGGGGCGACCGGTTGATGTTTTCCGCCAGCGTCGGTATGCGGTGGTGCTTCGCCATTTTCACCGCGCCCCCGACCGGTGCAGTACCCTTTGATCTGCGCGTCTCGGAGGCGAGTGGCCTGCGCCTCGCCGTCTCTGCCGTCGCTCCACCGTTAATGGTTGGTGCCTTAGGATCCGGTGCACCTGACTTCACGCGGAGCCCACGGTGCCACTGGTGGTACGAGCGCCGAACGTTGCTTTGCCGTCATCGGCTTAAAGCTGACGGAATCGTTTGATCCCGGCCGTGGTTTGTGGGCTGCCGGGCTGATTACTCCGTGACGGATGCATTTCCGGGCGCTCGGGAAAACAACGCACGCTGCAACGAAAATGAAACAAAAAACCCCCCCGGTAACCGAGATTAGCAAGCGTAAGGAAGAGGGTTGAGCTTTGATTTGATTAATTCCAGGAAAAATGCCCCGTATTGATCCGCACACCGGCCGCACTGCTCAAACAAAGCCCCTGTTCTCGGCATATCACCCTTAATTACTGAAGTAAAAATTAATTATTTGTGCAGCGAGTGTGTGGCGCGTTCAGCGATTTCCGAAAATAAGTCGATAAATTATTAACAACTC
>KZ061649.1:201639-225727 GCA_002091835.1 Anopheles maculatus
CTCTCTCTCATCTGGCGTAATGATGCAGAAGTTACAACGGGTTTCGACCAGGTCAAGGATGCAATCAGTCGACACTTTCCGAGTGGTGTGACGTTAGCGTTGGGACGACTCGTTGTGTGACTGCAGGTGGCAAACGATGACCACCATTTTCGTAACATCGATTTGCTGCATTCATTGTGCGCTTTTTTGGAGGTTTGTTTGCTTGAAGGCGTAATTAAATGCAGCTGTTGGTTGAAATCATTCAAATGATTGCATTGTGTTGGTATCAGATATTTACTACAATTCCGAATTTGTGAAAAATCCATCCACAAGAGCAATCAATTCCCACTCACTCGAATAAATCATCAACTCTTCTCGTGATATCAAACACAGTACCATAGGTTACGGAGTAACAAATCACCTTTTGCGAACCTCCGTACCAGTTATCCGTATGTAATGCCACATCCCGGCAGAAAAACCAGGCATAAGTTAAGCAGACTAGCATGTATAAACGATCAAGAGGGTTAATGCGCCCAACACTGTTACAAAGTACAAAAATGTGCAACGACCGGAAGTTCCCGGTGGTTTTCTTACTGCACGCTCACTCCCTCTCTCTCTCCCCCATCATTGAACGGTGAAATGGGCCAGAGAATAAATCACTTCACAGCTCAGACCCGTCATAATGTTCGTGCTGTCCGGGTGCCTCGCAGCACATTCTTGCCGGATGCAAATTGCTTCACCACCAACGATGGTGATTTCTTCATTTTGCCCGTATAGGAAAAAGGAAGTCAAAACAAGAAAAAAAAGGAAAAATAATTTTCACAAAACTTCACCCCGGATGTAGCGTGCCGGTAGAAAACTCCTGCTCCGACAACGACTTTTTCCCTTCATTGCTTCCCTTTTAGTGAAAGCTCCCCCGTGCCCGCTGTACGTTCCTTTTTGTTTGCATACGCCACCGCTTCCTAGTTTGCATAGAAATGGATGACAACATTTGTTGATGATCATAACCGATGGTTTCCTGGTTTGATGTTGATGATGATGGTGATGGGGATGCTGATGAGATTGTTATGGCTTTCCCCCCCTACCCCTCGCTCCTTTTTTCAACAGGACCACAAATCGGATGTTCACATGCATGAACGTACACAGAAGTCGGGGAAAGCTTCCGAAATGCTTCCACACTCACTGTGCAAAGTGGAACATGAATTTGGGTGTTGTTATAGCAGACGAAAGAAAAATAAAGTTGTTGGGAATTGTGGAATGATTTCCGCACCAGCAGCATAAACATTATTGTGTCCGGACAAAACGAGATGGATGTGATTTGTCAGCCAGGGTTTGAATGTAACGGAAACTGTTGTCATGTTGTTTATGGGATTTCGGGTTTTGCAACGGTTGCATACAATAGGCAAGATGCATTTCAAGCTATTGAAGAGGGTCTATAATAATGAAGGTCAAGTGAATAAAATAGTTAAACAACTGATAAACATCAATCACTCTACGTTACTTTATACGCAAAGGAGTTTATAGCAAAGGAAAGGGTTTTTAGGCATGAGATCGTTTACATTCCAGCATCTCTAAGTTGAAGAGAATTGACAGCAATGTAGGCATGTCAATTGAGAGTCCATAGAGTCTACTAAACAAAATTCTTGTAAAAGGCTTTTTTCAGACTCATATGTGATCTACTAGATGAGCATCATATTGTGTGCGCTTATTCTAAGATTTGGTATAGACATTAAGACATCTTGGGTCCTGAAAGATATGCTTCTGTCGCTTTATAAGTCCTAGGTATTTAAACGCCTTGGTTGTTATTAAATTTATGTGCTCCTCCTGTTAATCCTGATAAGCGTTCGAGTTGGAAAATTCGAAGACCATCTTCTATAAGTCAATCCAGATTTTACCCTACATTGATGACATCATTTATGTAAGGCTCTCTTAAGTAGCAGAAGCTTACCAAAAGATCGAGCGACAGCTGGGACTGTATAGATCATGTTTAGTCCCTATACTCACAGACGCCTTTGAGACATGGACTTTGTCTAAAAATAAAGAATTTTTCTCAGCCGCGATCGAGAGGAAGGACGATCGAGGAGCCGATGACGGTTCATCTATTAGTTCATCTGTGATGCAAAGCGCGTTGCATACCTTCAGGCGCAACAAGACTTATTCTCGCTACTCCTGTCTTTCATTTGACAATAAAATAAACATCAAGTTATTGACCAAAAGAACGAACAAAACCATTTTTCCTTCTCATTCCTTCATCCTGGGTGCATTTCCCCCGGCTTAATCCATGGCTTTCTTTTACTTATTTAATTCCACTACCCACGCTATATTTTTAGTCGCTTTAGTGGTGACTTTTATTTTTTCATTGCTCTTTCCTAATGATCAACCCACGAGACTTAAACTGTTTTTGTTTCTGTTAGTATGAGTGTGCGCTACCAGTTGGCTAAGGTCGTTTTTTATCCTGCTGTCTATCGAACCGTCCAGCCCACGAGTACGTGAAGCAATTTTTCTTCATTCAACGTGGCTCAACGCTTACCAGTTGCCGACTCCCAGCTGATCTACTAAGAAGCGAACACAAAAAAAACACTACCAACAGCCTGCAACGGCCTATCCCAAACTGGTGGAAAGAAAAGCCACCTCATACGACTAAAAGCCGTACAATTAATCATCCTCGAGTAGAGCCGAGCGGGCTCAAAACCGTGTGGCCTGTCGCTGTCGGGTTTTTGTTGTTGCCTTGTGAACGATTACGCTGCCTATACTAAGACCCTGCCTGTGCAATAGTAGTAGCGCAAAAAAGAGCATCCTTTCTCTCCCAACTGTACACCATGAAGGACACACAAACGTACGGCGTCGAAGAATGGCGTCTTTCCCTGTACACGTTTGCGGGTGTGAATTGTCCAACGTTCAACATGTGCGCCTCATGTTGCCCTATTGTTGCTTCTGCTGTTGTTAGTTTTATCTTTTCTTTCCCCCAAAACGATACTTTTCCTTCGTTTCGGTTTTTCTGCTTAATCATGGCCGCATATTTATGGCCTAATGTTTATTTCTATTGTTTTGCCTGTGGATACTGGGGGAGCAAGCGTCCAGGTTTTTATCATACCGTCCTCTACCAGCGTTATCATTTTCTATCAACGTCTTCGTATCAACAGCTGGTTTGGTCGGAACTTTCGCAACCACCTACCAACCGAACGAACGCGAACGTACCGGGCTAATACTGTCGCTAGAATTGTAAATTTTCATACCCTGTCGGCTTTGCGGTGGCTTTCGATATGGGTCCGTGCGACCACTAGCAACCGGGAATCGGTCTTTTCTGGGAAAATAAAGGAGTGACTGAAGAGTACTGCTTCTGCTTCGTACCAAAGCTGTACAAGGTGAGGTGAAGAATGTTACAGTCGGCAAGCAAAAGGTTGAAAAAAGTAATACAATGACTACCAAATGAGAACAAACGCGTGTTAGTGCAAAATATGTCTCATCCTTCCGTGCTATTGTTACAATCTGAAGGATCACTAGCCATAATGAATCAAATTTTTATAGCATTTTTTATTTAATTTCAAAATAACCATTAAATAATGATTGCAGCGTAAGATAGCCTGAAATTATTTGTTTTTGTAATTGAACTCATCTAAACTCTTCAACATACTTTTATAGACCCATCAACCGAGGCCAAACCACTCATTCTTGGATGTGAGTAAACCAAACCCCCTGTAATTACTTTTTTATAGCGTTATGTTTGATATTATTGCTTTTAATCATGCACGTTATGGAAACAATTATTTTAATCAGATAAAATAAATATTTATGATCAGGGAATTCGTTATTCCGTTAAGTTACTGAAGATTCATCCTCATTTCATGACTATCACTCTATCACAATCACATGTACTATAATTATTCTTTTATAGCATTATTTTCTTTCAAACAAACAGTAATTGTGTTTCTTGTTTCTTGTTTTAAAGGGAAATGATACAAAATCCATAAATGAAAACAAAAATCTAGGTTAATTTTTATAGCATCTGTTCCATACTAAGATCCACTCATGTCAAGATTGTTATGATTACTTTGCTATGTTATCGTTTATTGCTATGAATTGTTCACAAACTGATTTGGTAAACGCACCAATTAAAGCATATGCAAGAAAAAGGCCCAGACAAAGGTTGGGCTCAAGCTCAAGAATATTATGAACCTTTGGTGTTGTAGACGATCGCATCCTTAGTCAACAACATGCTATAACTTTTATAGCTTCATTTTAAAATTGTTTACAGTTTAAAAACAAGAGTTGTCAGTGATCATAACATGATGGTCGTCCTTTTAATCCTGGATATGCATCGAGCTAAGACAATTATTAAATTACCTTCTAATGAACAATTCATGCGTCTACAAAGTCGCACAAACTCTAAGCCGCTGGCTGCCAAATCTGTTCCTTTAATTTCATTAGCCCATTCATACCGACCACTAAACAAACTCACCACCTAAATTAAGATGCTCTGTAAAGGCAAGCACAAAACACCCCGTATTAAATTAACCACTGTGACCAACTGACAGAGTCCCGCCTGTCCGCTACAGTTTAAGCTTTTCTCTGTTGGATTTTTTTACTGTCTTCTTCCTTGTGCCACAGCCGAATCGTTACCTGTTTTTTTTTGCTTTGTTTATCCACCACTCCATGTCAACAAACCACCCAATCCGGGTCCCGGGTCCCGATTGTACCGCACCATCCTGGCCCGTGGCTATCGGGGTTCCGTTGGCAGCAATGGATTAGTAAGGCAACCCAGCCAACAAATGCGAGATTTTTGGTACTTTTTGTTCTTTCGTGCCTTCGAGATGTCGTTTTACGAAACATAAATCAACAACAAAACCTTCCTGCGACAAACAAACAAACAAAATCCGCTGCTCCTCTTCTGGCGGTAATGAGATTAATAATCCAGCTTTATATCTTGCTGGTGGTGCTGTTTTTGCTCGACTTTCCGGTTTTTTTGGCGCATAATTTTAAAGCGCTTGACAGCTGACCTATTTTGTGGAATGGCTTAAGGCGTCGTGATGGTTAAATAATTTAGGAAGATTAGGTAAAGTGGGGCCATGTTTGAAAAAGCAGCTTTTTTACCATATCTAATGGAATTATTCAGATTAGTATCTTAAAACCTCATTCGGTTTAAAATATAATAGATTTGAGACCATTTAACGCTTTGCTCCGTCGTCAAAGAAGTAACTAACAGTTCCTCAGTGAGTCTTGTATAGAAAAAGGTAGAACATTATTCGTATTACAAAAAAATGCAAATTCCAGAAGATCCGACATTACATGGCCGGGTTTTATTTCATTTCATTCATTCAACCTGCACCACTCTGGGTATATCTTGCACTCAACGTTGCAACAGTAGCAAACGGATGCACCTGTACTGTTACTACACCTGCAGCGAGGATACTCTGCCAGACGTTCCATCGTACCGGTCTCTCCCATCATCTCTGCCTCCGTTTTTCTCCTTCAGTTAACCAAGGATGATCTTTTTCCGAAAATCTTCCTTTGGACCGCCTGTGAACCACCATTTCCAACCTGCCCCAGGGCACAGGAGAGAGGCGAAATTGATTTTCATCAACCCGCTGAGTATCACCCGCTGCGAAACAGAGCCATGCATAAATCGCCGGTAAAGCAAATCGCCCAGAGGACACACACGCACACACTCTACGAGAGCAAAATGCTATCAGATCTTCAGGCATCAGGTCGTCCGGAGATGCTTCACTTTTCCCACCGAGCTTAGCCTCGTTTCCTTGGCACGCGGCAGGAGACATTTGCTGCAAATTAATTAGAACATAATTGGATATCAGTTCCATGCGCGATCAGTCCCGGGGCAACAGTTGCCCCGGTTGAGGTAACGTGTGTGTGTGTGTGTGCCGGTTGGTTTAAGGATATCGGTTTCATCAAACACGACCGCAAATCGAATAAGCCGATACGCAACGTTCACACCATACTGTGTATTTACGACGATAACAAAGTTGCCGCCGGTCGGCCCTTTAATCAATGTTTTCGGATACACTATCGTCGGCAACACGCCAGTCAGGGTCACGCTCCCGGAGACAATTGAACCGGTTTTCGGAGGTTAAGGGGGCGAATCGAATTTCATACGCTACACTCGGTTATTGTTATTGGCTCTTCAACGATGATTAGAAGCATTAGTGATGGATAACGTACAAATCAATTATTTTAAATATAAATTCAATCTTCAACATTGCGCTTGATACCACAGCCCACAAACGACATCTTAAATATGTTGATGAGCTTATCGTCTTGTTATGCTCTAAATGGGTATGTGACATGGCTCAATTTCATGCCTATTTTAGACACTCATTTAAATAAACATTTGCCCGTACTCGTCCTGTCCCGGTACCGTATCTTGTTACACGTGTCACAAATACAACTCTAATCTGCTTGATGCTGTACCCAAACATGATCCTCGCAGTGACAGAAAGAACACCGGAAATACACTCCGTACGCAAAGCGCAAAGAAGCCATCCCCTTGTTCAAGAATGTGCTTCGTTCGGTCGTGCATCAACATTCCACACACAAAAAAAAACATCACATCTTCTATTTCTACTCCACTAATGAGCTGATTTCCAACACATACATGCATGTTTGCTTGCTCCGCTCATAAAACAACAACACCACACGTTTGTTCCGTGTGTATTTTGTTTGTATTTCAATTTCGCTTTTTCGTACGTTCCGAACAACAGTTTGCATGGCAGTGACAGCCGTATGGGTAACTTAATTTTCTTCCTGACTGAAATAACAAGCAGCGACGATGCATACCGCATTACCGATGATACATGGGCTAAGCGACATCGTAGCGGAATCGCATTTAAAAGTTGTCGGAAGTCGATTTCGTGCTGTGTGTGGAGGGAGGGTTTTGTTTTTGTTTTTGGTACAAGAAAAGAAATGGATGCTTAATCAAGTGAGTAAATGTGCTCAACGTTTGGTAAATTTAGGTAAAAAACGAAAGCTTAAAGACTGTTTTCGATTTTTTTGTATTCACTATTCGGAATTCATGATCATGAATCGATTCGTGGTGAATATATTTATTCATGCTGCTATGCGCGTTGCCTAACTGTAGGCGTAAAATTTAAAATTTTTGTTTTGTATAAAAAAAATAACGTAAAATTGCTTTCTTAAGTGTAAATCTATCTTCTCGAAATGCACACTCTCCTTAACAAGCTTATTTTGGACGTACGCTTCTTCATCTATAATTCTTCTAGCCTTAGCTTTCACCGTCCAAAACTAAGATTTACTCCCATCACAGCCCAGCTTGACAGCAACAACCGCCTGTAACACCAGAACCTCAGGTGAAGATATATTCGAGCGCCCGGCACCCGAAAACCCGATGAGTGGTTTAGAAAGTAATTTGTGTCGTAATAAATATTTATGGCCTTTTCGGCCATTTTTTTTAGCACTCCGAGCCAGCCTGTCGGCTAACACAACCTTTCCGAAGCCTGTCACCCTTTGTTACACGCACACTTAGCATTCTCCCCCCACACACACACGCTTTCGGACTGACAAGTGGAATTTTTAGTTTCATCTGGCCTCAAAAATCAAACTGCTTCACACCGGCCAAAAATTAAGCACCAACAGTTCGACCGAAACACAAAAGCTCCCATCATCCGGGTCACTTGTGTGTTGGGCAAAGTTTTACCCCGGCCCCCCCATTAACTAATGGTGAAATCATAAATTATTCGATAACCTTCGACAGCGTGGTTGTCCGGTTTATGGGGGTTGCCAAACTTTTGTTTATATCCCAACCGGCAAGAGCACCCCCGGGGGCCAACTCTGCCCGGCCCGGATAATCCATGCGGCTGTTTGGGAAATTTGGGTTTGTGCACCTTTGCATCTACTGGTGAGCAAATTAAAGTTTTTCGTTAATCTTGCCGACTCAAAATGTCTGTACGGATATGCGTGATTAGGAATTTTATCCTGTTTTTCACAAAACTAGTCCCAACAAATTTATATGGGAATTTAAATCCGTCTCAGCCGGATCATTTTTTACCGAGAAATTGAAATTATTTCAATGGGGAAACTAAATTATACTATACTATTTCGAATAACAGTTTTCCACACCAAACGCTAACGCAATGCGCATTTATTTTGGATTATCAGACGTTCATTTTCTACTACCCAAAAAAAAAGACAAAACAACACCGAACCTAAACAACTATATTTCTCGTGGGAAAACTAATTTCCAGCCATCTGTTGGACACTAAGGCAGACTATGCAACAGCAACAGTTCACACAGTGGCAACAACCACCGCCCGTGGAGACTGTTTACCACACCGTCTCGTGGGACATACACGGTTCTCGGTTCCAACGACATTATTGCTCGGTGAGTTTTGTTGGGAAAGTCTTTTTCTGCTGACTAATCGTTCCCAGGACGATTGAAAACAGGGAAGGTGTATTATAATAAATGTGTTTTTTCATTATCTCGTGGAAGATTCATAGAAAATCATTGTATTTAAATTGTTAAACAGTTTTGTTGAGTAAAACATTAAGGTTTTAGCACATTTCTTCTGATAAAAGATGTGTCACTTTGTGACTTGCCTAGCGAACCAACTGTCAACTGCTGCGAATGCTCAAATTTTGACAGATGAAATCTTAAAATATTCAAATTTTCAAGCTGAAGTCAGCATTGATCCCATTAATATTTTACCTAAAGGGTAAATATTCGATAACTAAGCCAGCTTCTCTCGCACAAACCGTGACAATTTAACCCTGTCGATCAATTATCTGTGTATTGTCTTCTCTAACTCACAATCGCACACAGCTGAGGATCAACACAAGTTTCTCCAATTTCCTAAGGCCATGCATGTTTCAATATTTGGCCATTTCCGAATGTTTGCTTGCCATAAATGAATGCTAATAGCCCATTTGCTTCATGATGTAGCCACTGTGATAGGTTGGAAAATAAAACACAATCGTGTATCGCGAAAGCAGCTCCACCCGGAAGACTAGTGTTTTGATTCTTGTGTCACTTTGTGACTTGCCTAGCGAACCAACTGTCAACTGCTGCGAATGCTCAAATTTTGACAGATGAAATCTTAAAATATTCAAATTTTCAAGCTGAAGTCAGCATTGATCCCATTAATATTTTACCTAAAGGGTAAATATTCGATAACTAAGCCAGCTTCTCTCGCACAAACCGTGACAATTTAACCCTGTCGATCAATTATCTGTGTATTGTCTTCTCTAACTCACAATCGCACACAGCTGAGGATCAACACAAGTTTCTCCAATTTCCTAAGGCCATGCATGTTTCAATATTTGGCCATTTCCGAATGTTTGCTTGCCATAAATGAATGCTAATAGCCCATTTGCTTCATGATGTAGCCACTGTGATAGGTTGGAAAACAAAAACACAATCGTGCATCGCGAAAGCAGCTCCACCCGGCACGGCAGACTAGTGTTCTGATTCTTCCAAGAATGGAATTCTCACGATTCAGAGAAAAGGATCCGATCAGCAAACCCACCGCAAAACCCCTCTCGGAAAAGATGCCTCACGGCAACAGCACGTGCTGTGGCCCACCGGGCTATCGTACATAAGTGATGTCATCGAGATCATCGTCTGGATGCGATTTAATATTCATTAAATGATTAAACTTTCAAACTACTAATTTCCTCACACGTCAGCTCGTGAGCACCAGTTTCGGGGTCCGGAAGGGATTTCCGCCGGCCATCCGTCCTAAACCGCTCAATCCGATGACTCATGACGGGCCCGTGCTCCATATTAAGCCTCAAGCTGCCCTCTCAAACCTTGTTTAACGAATGAAAATGTTTAAACTTCTGAAGCTCCATTCTCGCTTTCTGATGCTATGCTCTCCGTGGGAGGTCAATGGACGGAACACTAACGTACGGCACGTGTACCCGAAAAAGGATAACGACGGTGCTGGCGCGTGCTCGAAGCTGTGCACTTAATTCTGTCTCCCAAAACAATCATAATCCGTTCAGCCACCGAATCGATGACACTGGGACGGATCCATTAACCCTCGACCGTCTAAGTACGGGGGGGCGAGATTTTAGACGCCGATGGGCCTAAGGGTTAAAGGACACTAGGCGTTTACGGTGGTCGGCCCACGGCCCACTGTACAAGGTGCTCCTTAATTAACGCTTGACGAACCGAGGACGAACCGAACCGATGATCTACGCCGTGACGATGAATATCAATGAGTTTAATTAAAGGGAAGGAATTGGTTAGCGTCAGGAACAGTTAATTTGGCCTGTTACGCATTGAATAGGGTAAAGTTAGGCTTCGTTAAACTCACAACAAGGCTTAATAAATAGGCTGGATTAATGGTTAGGTAACTTCATAAAAGATGCTATTTTACCTTTCGCGCAATAGGTTATTTAAAGGTTAATTGTTTATCTCTCTTGTCTAAACCTTTATATTTTACTATTTCGCAACCCAAATCTCAAATAACCACAATTCCACAAAAACCAAACCATGATAACGAATGCGCGCTCCCCTCTAATCTATAATCTTATGCTTTCTACCGCTTCCCAACTCAGTAAACACGATAAATATCCCGATAAACGAAAAACCGAAATCTGCGAAAATCATATCGCCATAACGTCTTAACCTCGATTTGTTCATCTCCTGTTTGTTGCCAATAATTTTTGGTACGCTTTTGGTAGGGTGGCTAGGCCACCGTCAAGAAGCAGCAAGATCGCAAAGCCACAAAACGTTGTAACCGACAAACAGCCAACAAGGAGAGGCACTCGGAAACGGAATTATTTTTCCCACAAACGAAGTCGAAGAATTTGTGGCTTACACAGGCACGTTCATTCTGCACCTGACGGACGAAACGCACGTGTTATTGCTTCTTTTCCATTTTCCCTTTCTTCTTGAGTTGTGATTGGAGTACAGATTTCCGAGTCGTTCTGTTTCTTCTCCCGATCGGAGATTTTATCCATCAATTTTATGAATCAATTACAGCCGAATCAGCATTATATTTTTATTGACGATGAAAATCGATTAATTCGTGAGTTTTATAAGGCACTAAGCTGTGTCTAATGAAATTAACATTAGAAATTGAGAACTCGTGGTTCGGTTCAGGAAGCATTCCACCTGAAAATCAACCGTTTAAGAGGATTTATCGACAATTTAATATTCATTTCGGATCGTTATTGTTCTCTCCCACGTTCAATCTTCATTAAAACTTTTAAATGCTCCTTTGTGGTGCTCATTGGCATCGAAAAGTCTCCTTTCTGGTACAGCATTCATACAAATTTACGGTAATATTTCATCATCAATAAAAGGCACTATTTTCGGCTCACTCGTAACAAGCACCAACCGAACAGTAGTATTCCATTACATCCGATCGTCTCCTGTTACAGTCGGTTGCACATTCAACCAACCGCTACCATGCCCTTGACAGGGACAAAGGCACCGTCAACCCTTTCATCCCTCCGGAGCGGGAAAACAAATCACAGCACTTCCTACCCCCCCGGGTCGGAAATCCAAAACCCGAAAGGAAAAAGGACACTATTCTCGACCATTCGGACGTGATGCTGATGGTTGAACATCGGCAACACCACAAACAGGTGAAGCAGCAACTAGAAAACTTGCTTAAAAATCGGCACTACTATGTTTTACGGCACATAAACACACCTACCGACAGGCAGACATCCGCACAGCGCACTCAGAAATCATAATCAACAGTGTACAACAGTGTACAGGAAATAATATGTGACAGCTGGAGAATGTTGTCTCACTGCCACTTCATGTTCCACATTTTACGTACAATGGTTGGCTGCCGGTGAAGAAGCTGCTTTCTGCACCCCATTCATACAAACAGTAGGTATTGTGCACCGAGCACCACATTTTGTCTTGTACGGTTGAATGCGGTCGACACACAAAAGCATCGAACCGCACCGTGCCGACATGTTTTTCTTTACAAAAAGCAAAACCCAAAGCGTGCATGTGTTTTAACTTAATTAGTCTGTTCGGTTGTTGGTAAAGATTTTAATAGAGCCAGGTAGAAGGTTATTTTTCTGCACAAAAGTATGTATTTCGATGCTGAACGTTTTACGGCAAATGTCTCTTAAGAGCGTTTGTTGATAAGTTTCCTGACCGATACCGGGCACCATGTGAAATCGAACGTAACCGACAAACATTTTCAATTTCTAGCTACTTTCTTCCTTTTCTTCCACAATCCACAGCAAATCGTTTACCAACGATAAACGCTACAAAAGACCGGGCGCCTCCATCGGGATCCGCTCACGTGCTTTTATTCCAGGTTCGATTTAATCGATTCAACCAACTACCAAGCGGTCACCGGCAGCATATAAAAATACAAAATCAATTGCAATTCATAGCTTATCGCTGCTACCGGTTTAGTTGTGATCAGTGTTACACCTTCCACCACGACGACCGGAAGTCGCTAAAAGGCCACAAGTCGAGAATGGTCGATAGTGGCCGCTCGGCTTCATCACGGTTTTCCCGCTCGATTTATTTCTTCTTCAATCGTCGATGCCAATGGCGCGGGACTATTGGAACGTTGGCATTCACTGCTCTATCCTGTCGCTAAAAATAGGGAAATAGACCAGTTTCGAGCGGGAAACCAGCGCGGCTGCTAACCTTCGTCGTTACTGGCGATAGGTTTTATTTTGTGCTATACGTGTTACTTTATCGAGTCTACTACGACAAAGTGACTGTGTTTTGTGTTAATGAACATGGGGGTTTTTCGGGTATGCTGCCCTACACTACACAACACAGATGTGATATCAGGTGGGTGGTCGGTGATTAAGCGAAAGTAGGTCATTGCAAGCTCAAATCGGTGCGGTTTAGCATTTGCTCAAGGTTAACCAGCGGAAACCAGCGGGCTGGGTTACGGAGAACCCGACAAACGTGCGGGACAAAACAAATACCGAGCCCATTTATTTACTCTTCGCCACGTGTATCGAACCTACGCAGCACAGGACCCAGAACTGACAGACAGAACGGTTGTCGCGTCATGTTTAGCGAAGCCATGTTTAGTTAGTTTCATTTTTTCCTAATGTTTATGGTATGAAGAATAGTTTTCCTCGTGTTTTCAAGCTCTTGAACGTTAGCTCAAATAACTGTGGCTATAAATTATTACTGATTGTAAACTATTCACTGCGAAAAGCGCTCAACTGGCAATGCAAATAACTAATAACTGCACTACTGTTGATTTCCCTATATCAGCTTTGTTGACTTGTACTGTGACCCATAATGAAAGGCAAACACATTGGTACGTTATGTTTGTTTAAAACATTAGGAAAATGCTTCCGAAACTACATGGGAACACAAAAAGTACTCCAGACTTGAAGCGTTCACGATCACAATCACAGCCACAACTAACCATACGATTTGTTTTCTGTACAAATGCAACTATATACGACGGGAAAATAGAAACAGAATCCTGTTGAGTACCCCTTAATAAAAAACCACCCCACTCACTCACACAAAATTCCATGATCCGCTTTCGACTGCACAGAGTGTGGTGAAATATAAGCCGCCTGGGGAACATCATCATCATCTCGTTAAAACTGTACGCACGATGGATTGCATTATATCCCTGTTTTCTTTGCACAATTTTTGTGGGCACCGAGCCCACAGACCGTAATCGATTCCATCTCGCTTAGCTTAACCGACCATGCTTACGTACGTATGCGGTATGCATACACGATTGTGGTAAAGCTAGTGAGCATCGGTAAGGCTACTACAGACACTGCGTACCCTTTGGGGATTAAGGGAATCCTGCTGTATATCTCTCTGTCTGTGTGTGTCTCTCTCTCTCTCTCGGTGTATGTCTTTGTCTGTGGGTGGAAAGCGAAGGTTTCTTGCACGGTTATTTTTGCTTCTTAGGGTTCACAATCCCTTTTCGTCACATCGGATGTCATCATTATACTACTGTACTAATGCTGTGACCATAAAACTTTTTTGCGCGACTTTATCCATACCCAAACGAAAGTGGTCTCTGTCGTTGTCTGTAACAGCTGCGTGAAAGTATGTGGAACGATGAAAGGTACAGCATCTTTAAAACAAGATAGAGGGAGAATTTTTGAATGTCCATTATGATAAATTAAATATAACAAATTAAACTCATTTTAATAATCGAATCGTTCAGGAGGAGTGTAATATTATGGTGAAGATAAAATTTATAGCAAAAAAAGTGGATAACTAGTTAAAAGAGTAACTTTTCTGGACCAGTAATCAAAAGAGGCCTTTATGGCAGACACACCAACGACGTCACTCCATCTCAACTTGGCCCTACCATACCTTCTTTATCCATGTGGACGAGCTAAAAGGACTTTAAGGACTACTTCTTCCGATCTATTTCTCATGATATGGCCAGCCAAGCCTTCTGAGCGTCTTTTTCGTGAACGCAGTTAAGAGAAATTCGTCTATTTTGGACAGTGCCCAAGTCTTAGAGACATATGTAAGTACTTGAAATATAAATGTTCTTTTTAATTAATCTTCATCCTGAGATTTTGAGCCGTGTGATTGATCCTTTAGAGAGCACCTATTAGGTGGGAAAACCTTAAACCTATGAAGTCTATTAACGTATACTAGGATTGATTTATGGTCAGCAAAGTTTCCACCACCGAGTCTCGCTTTGGCTCCAGATTAAAAAAAACGGGCGAGTTCGTCTCCTTGGCGTAGATCCTTGGAGGTATCAAAGAACTCAGAGAATTTCCCACACACCTTATCCTGACATGTCATGTTGGACGTATAGTTTTAACCTGTCTATGCTGTCATAATACGTTTTTAAAATCGATGAAGAGATGGTAGAACGGTAGCTGCTGCTAAGCCATCTTCTGCTAGATGTGTTGAATGCTAAAAATACTACTGAGACTAAACCCAGTGAAAAACCTTACACATATCACTCTCAAGCGTATGTAGCCCTCTATCTGTCAAATTAAAAAGCTCGTACAATCAATACGAATGCGCGAAACAAATAGTGATTTATTTTCAGGATGATCGAACAAACTATTCGGTCCTGGTGATATCGATCTGCCACTTCAAAATATTCAAATACTATTTAACATCAGTCAACCGTACATTTCTCATATATTTTTCTCCGATGAAAGCCATCTGGTTGGAGCAGGGAATTAGTTTGCTTAAGCTCACACATCAACTGCGGCACGATTCGACCTTTTCCGATTCATTAGAAATGGAAGCTATTTACGCCACCGTCATCATCACCGACAGCCACCACTCCTTATCTCTTTCGCTCTTATTGCGAGTTAACACCGAATGGTTAATTAGCCCCAATTCTTTGGATTTTGCGTTCGATGGGATGGGTTCGGTTGTTTGAGAACTCGGTTACTATTACCACCGCCCATCGCTCTGCTAGCTGCCAATTGCCAGCTACTATTTCCTTTTCCGTTTCATTGACTCGTATACTGTATACCATACATTGCCCATACGTTAACCATTGGAAACTTCCCTTTTTCCCAATACCGCCATTCGCTTCTTCCGGCTCAGGTGACGATAACGTTTCGCTTTCGTGGTGAACGTGGCCAGCCGATCTCGGGCGTCACCCGATTGGATGTGGTGGAAGCTAAATTATGGAACAATAATTTATCTCTAATTAACTTTCAGCTCGATCGCCTTCCGGTCAGTTGGGTTGAGATGGGACTTTCAAACCGATGGCGTCTTATCCGATTGGTGGGTGTTGCTGTAGCTGTTGGATTTAAGCTTTAAGGAAAAGCTTTGCTGAAACACAACACCCAAAGCCACAGCTGAGCGATATTTTCTTCGATTGTCGGATACCGAAGCACAGCTGAACGAACAGAGAGTAACAAATACAAAACTTATTTAATTTAAAGTTTTGTATCGTTTTGCTCGATAGCAATTGTATCAATTACCCACAGGCTACGATCGAATGTTTTAAAGCTTCAGGAATGAGGATAAAGTTTTGCTTTGGTTAGGAATCGAGAGCAGCAAAAAAAAAGTTTCAGAAAAATTCTTGAAGTATATAGAAAATCGAAAACGAACGCATTAACTACTGTTTTAACCCATTCGCTGTTTTAAACAATTCTGAAAGCGCTCGGAAAAGCTCTTTGTGCTTTAATATCCCGCAGGAATTCTTCAAAAGAATTTGTGTTCTAAAAAAGGTGCTTAAAAACAGACTTGCAAAAGTGTTTTATAGATTTAATTAACCCAACAGCCTCCCGATTCTGTAACTAATTTCAAACTTTACTTAAACAAATGAAACTTTACTTTCAAAACTGAAGAAAACAGCTCTTTTCAGTTTCTTAGCGCCATAGACAGCTAATGGACCAAGCTACAATCTCATTTAAGCCTCCATTCGCACAGCTCAAACAACTTTAAATTCATTTCATTTCCGACTGACCAGGCCCCGGATGGCCAGCGCTCGATTGTGTTGCGCTGTTGTCTTACACTAACCGGCATAAGCCATACGCAACTTTTTTTTGTCTTCTCTTCTTTACCAGCTACCCTCATCAAACAAAAAGGCGTACATTCCGCGTGACATCCATTTCGCATCCATTTGTCCACACCGAACTGCTCATTATGCAAATTTAATGAAACGAATTCTTTCGCCACCAATGGTTGGGATGCCATTTTTTTTTTGCTACAACGAGTGCTGCAAACAAAAGCGACCACAAAAGGCGTATGCAGCAGAGAGAAAACAAAAGAGGCCTCGCAACGAAACGGTTTGACATTCCAGTGCGAACGGTTAATCCTACAGTGCATAAAGCACTGGTAAATGTTTTCTTTTTACTTTGGCGCGATTTTTTCTTTTCTTTCACTGTGTCAAGTGGTTCCGTTCAGGAAGCTGCCACCGTTGCCGCCTAAGCCAACGATCGTTCTTCATTTCATTTCCGACTGACCAGGCCCCGGATGGCCAGCGCTCGATTGTGTTGCGCTGTTGTCTTACACTAACCGGCATAAGACATACGCAACTTTTTTTGTCTTCTCTTCTTTACCAGCTACCCTCATCAAACAAAAAGGCGTACATTCCGCGTGACATCCATTTCGCATCCATTTGTCCACACCGAACTGCTCATTATGCAAATTTAATGAAACGAATTCTTTCGCCACCAATGGTTGGGATGCCATTTTTTTTTTGCTACAACGAGTGCTGCAAACAAAAGCGACCACAAAAGGCGTATGCAGCAGAGAGAAAACAAAAGAGGCCTCGCAACGAAACGGTTTGACATTCCAGTGCGAACGGTTAATCCTACAGTGCATAAAGCACTGGTAAATGTTTTCTTTTTGCTTTGGCGCGATTTTTTTCATTTTTTTCACTGTGTCAAGTGGTTCCGTTCAGGAAGCTGCCACCGTTGCCGCCTAAGCCAACGATCGTTCGCTCGCTTCTCGTTAACAAATTAGCGTTTTCTCGGCTGAACGGAAAGCCTGCGCTATGCTACGCATTATCTCACCATGTCCCATTTAGCATTCACCATCCCGCTTTTACCCCGACCAAGACAGACGATACGGTCCCTTGGCGGCGCTTTGATCCTCGTCGTCAGCTTCGTCTGTGAGGTGTGGCGCGATTTTGTTTTTTTGCGTGGTATTATTTAATTAATTATGTCGCCAGGAAAAGGAAGATTTATTCCATCGAACCGTGGATTTTTGCTTGTGGGAGGCTCTAGTGTCTTATGTTCTTGTGAAAGTAGAATGAAGGACTTCTTGGAATGTCCTTGCAATGGAATATCCTTTTTTGCCGTTCGGTGCTGTTAGTCTATTCAAACAGGTAGTATGCGAGGACGTGCAGTTCATAGCTCACGTGTTTTGTGTAAGAAACGTTCGAGAAACTAGAAAATATGACCCTATTCGTCCTATTTAATGCGTGATTTCATCATGAAAACTATTCGCCTTGCGTTCTGGTTGATTGCATTTAATAAAAATCTTATTTTTATGAAAAATTGGAACACATTAGAGGTTAAATCAGTCGCAGACATTAGCTTGAAATATTGCTCAATCTCTCTGGACTCTTTACATACCGAAGCTGACCCAAACTAATCAAACAAATTAACAAAACTATAGTATAAGTAAATGTAACCTATAATGCAAAAATGTAATATAGAAATCATTTAATCTTGCATCTTGCAATTCTGTATTTGCAACATTTCTACAATAGAATCTAGCTCAAGAAAGAAGACTGTCAAATAAGTTTATAACACATTTACAGACTTAAATTACACATTACAATAACATATTGTAAAGCAAATACACTCAAATAAAAATCAACACATTGTTATCAACTTGTAACTATAACCTCAAATATTTTACTCTTCATTCTTCTTTCTTTGTTGGCCTAACGACCACTTAGGTCATGCCTGCCATTTCTGGCTTACTGGACTTATTGTTACCGCATATTTGGATAGTCAGTTCTCACTATGGGGGAACGGCCCAGATGAGATTTGTACTCCGGTCCTGCCGTGTGAAGACTGGCGCCTCTGTCGCATCTACCACCGGGCCGCCCTTACTCATCATCAATCGTAATTAATCAACAGTTTACGAAATTATGGTCTATTGTCGATGGGTTTTGAGATGATTTTAATATTGAATAACAGATATTAGCATTTGTGGAATCCTGGAAACCATGGTGTATGTCTAATCACCCATTAATGAAAACATACTCCCTCATTTGCTATTTTACATTTATCGGCTTTGCCTCTTATCATAACAGATACAACACGGCACATGCAAAAGCTGTTTTTTGTAACGATCCTTCTATCAGATTCAACCGAACAAATCTGATTCGTAGCATAAAATCGTCTCATTTGCACAAACGTTGTAAAATACAACAAAACCAAACTAAAAACACACCCTCGTGCCCGCGTAATATCAAAACACAATAACTGTGCCCCGTGACAGGCCGTTCCTAACCTCCTGGCTGGCAGTCGATAACGATATTATTATTTACATTGAGCTTATTTATTAGCATCAATAAATTATGCTGCCTTGTACCATTTCGCTCCATCTCGCCACCCAGTCCTTGCTCTTTTCACTCCCCCACCCCGCCCCGCTTACTACGCTCATTCCCCCTAACTCTCTCTCTCTCTTTCGCTCTCTTTAAATCCATCAGCTGTGATTCATTGCATCCCGAGTGCTCTGGCAAACCTTCTGCTCAATTCAAACCCCTTTTTGCATCCCCATCCACCATCGAAGGGGGTGCATTTCCGTTCGACAGTATCGTCGCAACAAAGGCAACGGAATTAATTTTATCATTTCTTACTCTGCCAATGTGAGCTGGAAGTGGTGTGCGGTGGAAGTGCGCGATGGGAGACGGAGAAAACTTTATCTACCGCGTTTGTTGGCCGCGTTAAAGCAGCGCGGTAGCGCTTTCCGGTAGCGACTGCCAGTGATCAGTGTTTTGAAGTGCTTTGGATCGATGCAAGGCAGCGAAATCTTTTTGTGACACTTGTCGGAAACCGGCGAAAGAAAAAACAAACACCGCAAAAGAAAGAAGGTAAAGAAAGTGAGCAAAATATTATGCTGCACGTTGGATCGACGACGAGCGAAATGATTAATGGGAAGTGAAATGAGAAACGAAGAGCTAAGCTTGCTTAACCCGGAACCGTCTCGGTGGTAGCTGTGACCCGCAAGACTTGCCAGATTGCGGGCAGATTTCAAGTCAAGTTCAAACAATCGGCCGACCAGGTTCAAACGGTCAGCAAACAACGCAGATTAGGAATAATTTATTGTGCCACGTTTGTGCCCGTTGTGTGCACTTGTACCTTCTTATACATTATTTGTCTTACGAAGGGGATGGAAAATGGCGCCTGTAGTGCCGAAGGATGAGGTGATTTGAAAGTTTTTAAATATATTTAAAATATTATATTTATTTAAATATTATTAATAAATTGAGGGTTTGTTGTTTTGGAACTTTAAACTATCACCAATGGCGGAGTCAATTGTTTTTCCTTGCTTTAAGCACGACTTAGTATCCAGCTACTGGTAAATCCAGAAAGGCAGTTCGTTCAGGCCAGGTTTTCTTCAATTGATCATGCCTTGTTTGATCAACAATCGTTTCAAAATCCAATAAAAGTTTACTTCAATCCAAGCAATGGCTTGTTTATCGCATAAGAACGCAAATTTGTTGTATTCCTCTCATTGTTTTTCTTCATCTTCTTATTTTTTTTATCTTTTTCTTCTTCAACTTCATACTTTTCTTCAGCTACTTCTCCATTTCTATTGTTTCTATCTCTTCGTTTTCTCTTTCTTCTACTCCATTTTCTGTTCTTACTCTTTTTCAAACTCTTCCTCTATTTATTCTTCTTCTTCTTTTTTCTGCTTGAGCACTGCAACTTTGAAAAGCCTGTTGTTGTCTGCAGCTATAGACAATCCTTCGCACGGAACTTCAATTACAGTGGGTCCGAAAAGTAATGCCTCAAAAAGCTGAATTACTCTGGTGGGACCAAATCTATGTTGTTTATCATGAGCTGCTGGTAGACTTATCTTAAGCCTTCGGTAAAATTTGCCTAAAAAATTTCAAATGACTGGTTTACTAATGTTTTTATCAATCATCTTATTTTTTCTTAATTGATTCATTAGTTAAGATTTCTAAGTACAGACAAATAACATACTTAAGCAATACTTAAGATGAGTAATTGAATTATATGAAATAAAAACATAACAACTGTAAACTATTTTTATGCACACTTTTTCCCAACACATACACTATTGTTCCATCATTGTATTGTAATTTTTCGCTCAGCCACGTCGACTGTAAAACTCAACCGTTACCGATCATGGCATTTACTACTATCTTCACCCACACAACCAACCACCAGTTCATCCGATATCTAACCTAAATTGACTTTCTTCTGCCCAGTGATCACTTTCACTGATATTTATGTACATTCACCACCTCCTCCTTCCGTGTGGCCTCTTTCTACCCTACGCCCAGCACTACCTCGGACGACAACAACGATCCAATCATTTTATCGACCATGTAATGGAATCTTTCGCCACTGAAGCGAAAACCGGTTCGATAAAACCGGCCACCATCACCGACCGACGGGTTCGATCATCGGGTCACCATAGTAAAACCTTTAATCGAAAACTAAAACCGATATGCTTCGATGCTAGTTTCTCGTATCCTAACGTCCGGACTGCCAGTGAGACGACACCTTTTGCGATTTGTGTTTATTTACTTTACGACCATGTTTAATGCCACCGGTCAGGAGATGAGGTTTGGTCCTCAAGAAAACATCACTCTTCGTGTTAAGCCATTGCTTCGGACGGAACACAATGCCACCGCCCAACGTGCCACCGCAACACACAATCTACTATTGCTTCAACCCCATGGGTAACATCCCAGGATTGCAATGATTTGAATTAGTTATCGTAAATTATAGTGCTACGAGCCCTGTGAGTGAGAAGGTGTGAAAAGTGTGAATGCTGCTTTATGGGCAGGCTTCGAGTAGTGAGCAAAATAATGTGTGTGCGTACCTTTTGGAAATGGAAACGTGACGCACGCAAGTGCCTTTTACCGGTGCTGAGAGGCTCGATGTTATCGATTGCATTATCATTTTATCGAATTATTTCACGATACGTATGGGAATTGTATCTCGTTAATCGTATCGCAATCGCAATGATAAAGGTCGTACCTGCTAGCCGTGTGCGCTTTCTGTTTGTTTATTAAAATCAATCACTTCTTGGATAAGCCACGACATTCCGTTTTGCAAAACAACGTCACTGCGAGAAGAAGTTTTTTTTTTCCAAGAACCTTTTTACCATTTTTACCATCTTAAAAAACAAACCCGCAGTTGTTTACCATGCTTTGTGCGTCACATTCGCTCGCCAAGCCCTTTTTTCTTCCTTTCTTTCCTATTTTCGCAGAAACAGAACGCACCAGCGCTGATGAAATACGATAGCAACAGCATAAAAGTAAAAACCGACGGAAAATCCTTTTCACGCCCCGGGGTAAATGGTCGGCCTGTCCTATCCATAACGCGAATAATATGTTTCGCGATACTTTAGCAAACCCGTTCTACGGTGCTCTACCTGGTCGCCACAAAAAAAGGATCTTTATCCGGAGCGTAAACCGAAAAACACTCCTTCAAATTTGGATGGCATACGTTTGTTTGTGTACGCAGGAAAAATAAATCCGATCCGTAGCGGGCGATGTTGCGAGCGGGCAAGCTTTAAGCTCTTCCACAGCATAATTGAGTACCGCGCAAGGTGTTTTCGGCTTCAACAGTTTGAAGAACCTTTGCGCCCATGTGTGAGTTGTGCATGCATTTCCCGGTGTACGCTCTTAGGTACAAATATTTGCATACGGACGGCGAGTGGAAAAAAATGAAATGGAAAAGAAAATCCGTCAGTAAAATCGGTATTGGTCACCAAGAAACTCACCAGCGAGCCAGCGTACGCGCACGTTTAACGGTCGCTAAATATTTTAAAAGGTAACACGCGTCTACGCTCGAGCCGAACTCCCTAAGCCGAACGATAAACATAATTCTAAGCCTTCGCTTTCAAGCGAGAGATGCGCGAGAGCGAGACTATTTTCCACCAACCAAGGGAAAATTGAATTAGAAATGCGATTCCACCCGAAAAATGATGGAAAGGTATGGTGTTGTTGCGAAAACACACCATTTTAAACCCAGCCGCCACAGCCACAAACAACAGCAAAGCCCTGACTTCGAGCCGCAGTACTTAAATCATGGCACGAATGGATGACGGCCACCCGGGGCCGGGGAAAAAAAGGAAAGGAAAAGTATTTTTCACCAAAAAGTGAGCTACCACAGGCCGAACGCTATGCAAGAAAGATCACAAAATAACATGACTCAACACACGTCAACAGGAAAAAGCTCGGCCTGAAAACATGCTCGCGTAGAAGAAGCGTTGGACAGTGCACGACGCTGATGCTTCGCTGCACTACACACCCAATGGACATATAGACATAGCCCGAGGGCGAACAGTACGATACGATTTGCGGTGAATGAGTGGTGAAACGGTGAAATAAAACAAACGTTGCCCGTTGTGTGAAAATTTGATGGTGCATGTTTTCCATATTTTTGGCAACGAGAGTTTCTACCTTTTTTTTCTCCTGACATAACCGGCAACCATTGCTCCAAGCTGCGACGTCCAAACGACCAAACTGTTGCGCCGGAAAATAAATAAAATAGAACGTATCTACGCGCGCGCGCTGGCATAGCAAAGGCAGGTCCGGTCTGACGGTATGACGAAAAACAGCCGACGTGGAGGTGATAAACCGAAATGGAAAATTGAGACATATGTAACAACGGCTAGCACCGGTGGGCTCAGAATCATCACGGACACGGACACACTCTATCTGTGCACCAACTGGTAGGAAGCGAAATTTGAATTTTGGATAAATTTTTCATAACTGCCCTGCTTATTCGCCACAACCGTAACCACACGAGCAACGCAATCAAACGTGACCTGCAAAACCTTCTGGCTCAGTCTCTAGTTTATCGTATGGGGAATTGGGTGGCGTTTTGAGAGGGCCGAAGTTAATGAAACCATTTGTAGACACGCATCCAAAATTGGATGCCCGCGATGCCTCGATGTGAAGTTGCGCTCAACATCCATCTGTTGCGTATGCCTTCGATATATCCGTAAAGGCCACTAAACGAGCTTCAGCTTGAGTGAATGGTGGATTTGAGTTGAAGCATAAGTGGTTGTTCATTTCCATACACAATGCAGGTATGTCCGGATATTGCGCGGAATAGTTTGATTGGAATCATTTGCGTTGTGCCTTTTTTGATTGATTTTAAGAATTGGTCTATTACCGATTGGTCTATGAGAGGTTTAGTGTTAGAGTTGGAGTTAGCTCATGAGCTGAGCCTCACATCTCGTTAGTTGATTGGGTAAATAACGAGAATTCAAACTTCGAGGGCCAACATTAAATGTAATTCTTTTTCACATAATTGTAGGCAGTGGCGGATTTAACGGTACGCGGACTGAGCGGCCGCGGGGGGCCCCGAGCTCGCAGGGGGCCCCGAGTTAACAGATCTTCCCATGAACTTCCCATGAACTCTGCAACTGTGACGGGCTAAACGGTGGGCGAACTAGAAAGCTGCCTAGGGCCTCAGCATTTTAGGGGGCCCCGAACAACGAAGGCCTCCCCCCCCCCCCCCCCCCCCCCCCAACATATACAAAACTACAAACAAACCACAC
>KZ061649.1:225779-286949 GCA_002091835.1 Anopheles maculatus
CCCCCCCCCCCTTAATTTTTTGAGAATTGTAGGGGCCCAAACCTCTCTGCCGCTTAGGGCCCCGAAGGACCTAAATCCGCCACTGATTGTAGGCAAATGTCTTGTGTTGTATTCATTTACTCACGACATGATGAGTTCAACGGAACCTGGTTAGTCTAATTGACAATGACAAACTTTATCCTTTCAATTATAAGAGTCCACAAATGCATCTGAGACTACTGTTCAAGACCGCGATTAAGAGGATTTCGCCAGTTTTGGACCGAGTTCATGTCTCACAACCCCGAATTCTATGTCTGGGACTATAAAGGATCTACAAAGTTCCAACTTCACTAACTGTATCTAACATTTTCGATTTATAAAAACCCACAAAAGTAGAAGACAAGAACACAAACAACAGCTTACAGTATCAACTTATTCTTCAACATGTTGCTCGTTTATCTTATTTCCGCTTATTGCATGTTTAGACCACTTCCAAGAAGAAAATGACACTTCTGTTCGCTCTTTAAGAAGCTCGTTTGTTTACCGTTCTACGCTGGTTACGCCCATAGAAAAGATTCTACGAACTGTTTGTTCAATCAAGGCGCTGTTTTCGCTTTTATAGCACTTCAAAGAAGCAACCAGAACGAACCAGTATAATTAATTACACAGAAAACACAGCGAACTGCAACTTGGTACTTGCTCGCAGCGCATACTCCAAAAGCGCCCACAAATTCATCATAACAGCAAATTGAAACACACAGGTGACATAATGAAATGAAATAACTCGGCGCAACATAACGCGCTAATTGAAAAACAGTGAACTACGACCCCCAAAAGCATACGGGTCGTCATATACGCCGGATCACAAAAATGTGCCATCTGCATGGGGAGTGGGGGAGTTATGGCACACGCGAAGGGTCATAAACATGTGCGTTGCACAAAAGGTTCGAATCAAACTGTGCTCTACCCTATGTGCTGCTTTTATCGGTTCAATAAATTCCTTTATTCAGCGAACATTCCCATACGCGCCGGTGCACGCTCACCAATGCAGTTGCCGGTCGCTGACAGGAACTCGGGCGGTGCATTCTGCATTGCGCGCGGATGCAGCAAAGAGCCCGTTCGTTCGTTCGAACCAGTCCCGTATTTAGTTTGCTTAATCGAGCGCGCGGACGGAGTGAAACTCGTAAAAAAATTGAGCAGAAAAACGAATGTCACCCCGGCACACGGCGCTCTAATCTCAAACCGGAACATCGGTCGGGGCTGACCCAATTCGTGACCGTATGTTTTATGTGTATATTAAGCTGCACACCGGTTGCACTAGCGTTTTTCGCCATTTTTGCAATGGGATTTTATTATCGTTGCTAGTTTTTTTTATAACCTTTTTTATAGGTTTTCAAAAATAAATATTAAAACGTTCTATCGCTTCCAGTAACTTGACCAGACAGGTAAACATTCTACGTTTAAATTAATTTCATACTCACCACTTACCACCACTGGCTAGCGACGATATGATTTTCCTGAATGCGTCGTTATCTAAATCCAATCGTTGCGAAACTTCCTTTTCTTTCGCCGAAACTTTGATCCGGTACTTCAACTTTGCGTTTGAAACCATTAGAACAGGCAACGCACGAGCAAAGTGTAGGTAGAGCAATGGGTTCACTTGAATAGAAAAACTTTCCGCCCACAAATCCACAAAGTAGCCATCCAAAGTAAGGAAAAAGTTTCAAAACCCACTAGCAAGTGCTTGGGGAAGAAGCATCGAAATTGATACAACTTTGTTCGATCTCGGTTATCGCTCGGCTTACACAATCCCCTAGTACAGCATCTTTAAAACTGGACCTGCACCCTGTAACCACATGAATCGTGTGCTTTAACAGGTTGTTTTCCCACTGGACCATCTGGTCGATACCTTTCGGTGGTCGTAAAAGACTGTCCGTCTGTCCGGCTAGATTAAAAATAAAAATTGAATCATACTCACCACCAGCTGTGGAGGTTTCACACGCAGATTAGCTATCCCATCAAAACAAACATTATTTTTAAACCGGTGAACCGGTTGGATGGGTATCACAGCACCTTACGTGTGGCAGTGTTTAAAGGCAAGCTGGTTTATTCATGTACTCTGTGGACATTAGCAACGAATTGTGGCCGGATAATTCCACATTATAAAGCAGAAATTGAATGTTTGTGTTTATTAGGGTAATAATGGAATGTTTCAATTACCTTGTGGAACTTTGTAGTTATACAATGGAATATTGCATACCTCAAGGAGTATTATGTAACTCGGATGTTAAACCTAGCAAGCAAATTGCAAAATGAGAATGAAAATGTAAAAATTTGTCGGAAAAGTAGATTAAATCACTTCTTTTTTAAACTACATCTGATTGAAAAATTCTCTATCGTTGCCAATTTCCCCTCAATGAATGCTAGATTCCATTATATGGCTGCAAAGTTCCCCAATGAGCCTGCAATATCGTACTATACAGTTGAAACATTCCCTTAAATGATTCAACAATTAAATAAAATGTATCGAAACCCTGTAAAACTTAACTACAAACACTCGATCGCAAATAAATGGTTGAACAATTCCTCATAATATTTCACTTACATATTCCACAATCGGTAACCTATCACGAATCGAAACAGTTGCCCAAAGCGTGTCAAGAACCACAACGCTTGCCATTTTCCAACGGCTCAAAGTTTCTTTATTATTTCTATTGGTTTGTTATTTTTCAACCTAACCTTTCAACCGCACCATATTTTTGGGGCGCCAAAAGAGTAATTTTAAATTCAATTTACCAAACTGCGGCCCAAGACAAAAAACACACGTACACAACACACAACCCAAAGCAACATACATACAGATACACATTGCATAAATAAAATATTCATATGTTGCCATGTGAGCTTCTCAGCACACACACACACACCACCTGGGTCGCGTCCTGCTGAGCTTTCGCATTGCTCTGGCTGCCATCTGGTGCTCGGTTCGGGGCCCCATTATTGGCACTGCCAGTTATTCGTGCCACTCGTCACAAAAATGCGGTACACACACACACAAACGAGAAGCAGTGCACAGTACAAAAATAAAATGTTTAGGATAAATCGGAAAATCGGCTCAAAATTGTTACGATCACTTCATCCACTGTCAGCACCTTTTTTTTTTGCGTGTGTGGTGCTCATGCTAACGTACCGTGGGTTCGAAGGTTTCAAGTTGGGTAACAAACAACATCAACAAAAAGAAAAGGTAAAGTGCTCATCGCTTTTCGTCGGTTTTGGTGTGTGTCATTTCATTAAAAATTTCACACAACGTGCGCTCACTCGTTCGTACGAAGCAAATGGGCTTCAAATGAAATGAAAACGGAGCTCACGGATGGAGTTGAACTTACGGACGGGGCACGGAGCTTTCTTGTTTTTTTTTTTTAAGTGGCGTTCGCTACGTACGGTTCCATTTAAAATGCAGCTGTGTCGCTAAAAATAATACCTGAAACCCATTGTTTGCGCGAGTAACGAGTTTCATCAAGTATTTATTGTGCACCGGAGAGAGTGTGTTTTTAATTTCCGATTTGGCCATTTTTTTCAGCTTTGCTTTAGATTTGACATCGTTTGCTTGAGGAACAGCTTAATATTTTATTTGATATGTTCGTGCTTCGTTTTGTTCTTCGTCTTTCAACGTAGAACCTTGTTAAACGAGGCTTTTCCTTTCGTGATTTGCGAAGAAAACAGAAACACAAATAGATGGGAAAAATATAAATTCTTTTAGTAACAAGAGTTGTTGTCATTGCCGTCGTTTCTTCACTTCTTTTTACTAGTAGTTGGATTGTTGAATATATCCAACTTAATCGATTATTATAAACTTTGTCTCTAAATGTTGCAGATGTTTGATTAGCGTTGTTTATTCAAATTTGAAACTATTTTAACGCCTTCGGATATGCGTTACCGTTTGCTGATTTCGGTTTCGGGCATCAAGGGCATCATCTCAAGGTGCCTAGTGACGACTGCTATTTGAACGGTTTCATAACACCAATTCCAATAAACTGTTCGTCCAAGTTAATCAGTTATCAAACATCAGAAACTAATAAAAAATCGTTAACACTAAATATTCTAATAAAGATAAAAATATATAAAAGTATCGAGCACGCTCTTAAAAATTATTACCAACTGGCCAATAAAAAGAAAATCAAGGATGATATTGAGCTTCATTTTTTTCCTCTTCGACTTAGATACTAATCGGCATCAGCAACCAAATGACCCGTATATCTTCATCCGGAACCTACTGAAAATTACACTTCAAAGACTTAACCTCAAAACCCACAAAGTTCACAAAGCCAACAAACCACTATCTAAGGATTCATACTTCCGAATCCTTCGCTTCATGCCCAGACCCAGATACAATCCCACCTAATCTATTCTTACTTGCAAAGTTGTCACCCTATCGTTGTTCCCAATCCGGGGGTGGAAAAATCTTCCCACAAAAACGGTTATTCGCACGATTATAGAGAAATCCCCAAGGATAGCCATATGTTTGGTAGACGGTTGAGAATATTCTTGACAAAAAAACACACACAAACACACTCGCTCGCACTGTGAAGAACTTTCACCGGCCATACATCTTCCAGTGGGTTTCTTCGCCTGTTGATTCGCCCGGTAGAGAAACGCAACCACAGCGATCCTACAAAAACACGGTGTACGTGACCCAAAGTTCTGCTCCAACAACATCCGCTAGAAGCAACAATTTGCTACCACCCATAACTACTCACCCATGCTGCGTCCCTTTTCGCATCATGTCAACTGGTGGTTTGCGAGAACCACTTCCCCTTTATACGTACGTACGTATGTGTGCCAGGAAGTTGAGATTGCCGTTTCTAGTTCCGCTCATTTCCTTCGGCTTTCTACTCCTCTTTTCGCGGCCGGCTATACTTTTCCGGGGCATAGAAATTGTGAAGTTTTCCGGAAAGATGCTTCCGAGAGCACTCGCCAACATGGAGCACACACTTACTTACACCGTGATGCTGTGCCTGCTACCGGCTGAAGTTGCTTTCATAAAACAACTTGTGTCAGATAATATGCAAAAATCTCTCGCCCTGCTTCGCCCGTCTTTCTAACCTCAAAAGATCAACAGAGCGCACGCTGATCGCTGATACACCCTTCACGCGTGTAAAGTGTGCTGTTGTGTCCTCGTTTTGCAAGAAGATTGGTCCCCGCCGAAGGACTTACCGCGAGGTCTGTAGGGCAACCGAATCCACCACCTTTCGGGATAGAGCGTCCGACCGGGTGCGGGTGAAAAGTGAAAAGATAACCACAAAGAACCCATCCCAGCGACACCTCACGACCTCACCGAAAGTGCCATGTTGTGCGGTGAAGGGTGTTTGTGTCCCCGCCGCTGGCAATGATTATCGATTTTACAATTTACGATGTTGGTGAGCCGTGTAGCAGTGAAAACTTTCCGTGTAGTTTCAACCGACAGCGCTTCCGAGATGGGTCTTCGCACCGGTTTCGCCGGTAGCATCAGCATCGTTGTCACGACTCAGGGATCGTTTTGGTAGTGATAGCTGCTTTCCTTATGCGCCGGGCATTCCCACCCTTTCCTTCATTAATATACACACACACAATTTGTGCCAGGTGTTTTTGTACTCCCGGTCGTACCGATTATGGGGTAGTGAAAGATGTCGGAAACGTGCTCCTTGTTACATCCTTCACACTGATTCCGCACTGTCGTATGCAGTAAACGAGCCGGAAACGATCAATGTTGATCGAGACCCAAACCCACACCTGGTTCACTTACAAATCATAATTTTGTAATCAACATATTTTATCATTCATGGCCGTAATATCGATGATAGTGTTAATAAGCTACCTTTTAACGCTATTTGAAGCATTTAAGGGCACTCATAAAGTATGGATATTTTTTTCAGAAGCTCTTAACGATGATAATCTGCCATTAGTGCGATAGTGAAGGGCAGAAAAAAACCAAACTCTGCCTAATCATGTTCCAATTCTCCTCAAAATTGCACGCTCTATGTAGCGGAACATTGACACCGTGTCACCAGCGTCGAGTTTCCAACTCTTCAAATTAAAACTTTACCACAGCTAGAGGCATACTATTTTCCAAACAGAAAAAACGAACGGTGTCAAGAAAAGTTTGGACCAAAAATTTTCATTCACTTAACCCCCTTTTTCTCTGTCTCTTACGCTCATAACCTCAGCCAACACAAGGACAGTGTGCTATCGCTGACAGAGAAAAGTAAATTAAATTTGTACCTCATTGGCGGCGGTAGATGGTCCAGGGATCAGATCGGTGGCTTAAATTCACCAGCACGGGGTCTGTTGTGGTTTGTTGGTACGCTTCGTTCGTGTCTAACTTTCGCTCCGAACGCTAAAAATGCTGGAACGCAACCGGTGGTCTCAACCCTGCAAATAGAAAGCCCTAAATGAAGCGACCGTTAACAGATAGCTTCGTCGATAGGATAACTTGCACAGACCGTAGGTGCCTGGGTTAAAAGAATACTCTATTCCTGGTAAGGGACAAACTTTTGAGCTTATTTTTATATTATGTACTTCCTTTCGTTCGCATTTTGATACTTTTTTGCATATGTCGGCTTAGTGTCATAACGTTCTTTCTCTTATACTAGGCTAGTAAAACGTACGTAATTCTTTCTACGGAGAGCTGAAGTTTTAAGCTTCAATTTTTGAAGCGAAGCAAGAGCAACATCCAGCAAGAGAATAGGAAAAAGTGCTACGATGTGCGTTATCGTAAAAGATCTTGTTTTTACCGACACAATACGAATAATTTCCGAAACCTATTTGCACGCTATGTACTGAAATGAATCTTGTTAAGATTTTTTTTCATCTTCTGCCTACTTGATTTCACCATCATTACGATCAATAAATTAATTAAGTAACGATTATGGAGACGCCCAGTGGCTCACTTCGAAATTATACTAAGAGATGAATAAAATTAACATTAAAAGGTCTACAATAAGCTTTCATTTTTAAAAGCCACTGAATATTATGATATTTTTAGCATCTTTTTACAGCAACCAGGATTAAGGAAGGACCAGGAAATTTAATACAGATTATGGAGGCGCCTAGTGCTTTACTTTTGAGCAGCGTTTTTTTATTCGAAATAAGCATTTATAAATAGCTCTAGCAACTGTAAAATATTTCCCAAATATACAATATAATTATTTTCTCGTCACAAAGTAGCCAGATGTTTATATAAAACTATGTATCGACATTTTTACATACCATACGCAAACACTTTACACCACGAGACTATGGAGGCGCCCAGTTGTTCATTTAAATAATATAGCATGCACTACAAAAGCGCGAACGTACTTTAAGCCACCGCCACAATCAAAGTACCAAGCACACCGCTCATTACAAAAGAGTCGAATGTTTGCAAAGCAATGGCCGCAATTTATGGTCCATTAGCAAACTACTAAATCCCTCCGCACAGCCAAATGATTTCCGATCATCAAATACAACTTCAATCTTTTGATTGCCATTTCCGTACACCCGTTTATTCTCGCGTCCACTGTATTCACTGCCAAGCGAAAAGGGTAGCATTGCATACACTGAACCCCATTACCGAACGAAGTCAATTTGGAAACGGATTTCCTGCCAGCCAGCAGTACACAACGCATGATCGCATCGCAAACTCGCCGTTCAATGGTACAATAACAACAGGCACCGAAATGTTTTCCTTTTCGGTACATTTTTCTTTTTTTGTTTTACACTTTATCATCCCGTTTCGTATGATAAATTAATAGACTGGAAATACATCAACGCAGAACCACATCCCGCCACGAGTGGTGAACGGCAAGGGTGAAAAATAAATACATCCAATCGCAAAACGCTTCATCGCTGGCAAATTAAATATCCCCGTCGCGAATGGTCGATGAATATCGCTGACCGACGCTTAACAGGCGTACTACGCTAATGAATTGTGGATCAAAATGTGGACGCGCGACACGGCACGGTGGTACGAATACTGGACGGCAAGGAGTACGCCGTACTAACGACGGGCGCTGTGCAAATAAATCGTTTGTTTTCGTTTATTTATAAACGTGGTGGTGGTCCAGTTTTGCGTATTTCCCCATGTGTTTTGTTGTCTGTTTTATTTTAATTCGCACCGGTTTGTTTCACCCAACGCAGCAGGGAAACCGAAAACCGATTGTTGATGATGATGACAGTGGGATTTTTGTTTTGTTTTGTGACGTGGCAATTTATTCGTCGGAGAGAAAAAAAAAATATGGAGCGCAACATAAAGAAAACACATACTGTATTTATACACAGATTTATATGAAGCTCGTTAACTGATAAATAGTCAAACCAAAATTAATCCATTTAGTTAATTGACTACAGTGATAACATGTACCAAATTTGCTGCAAAATCTTCCAATGTATTTGAGTACGAAGCCAGAGCATTCAATCATATAAACGAAACTACAAACAAGCTTAATTATTTCACACAAATCTTGTTCTATTGATTAACAATAGCATCTGTTGCAGCTCTAACTCAATCAATCCACTACTCTCAATCAAGGAAACAAACTGGAGGATAGAACAATCAGAGCTTCATCTGACAGCATCACCATCATCATCGCCAGTTACTCACGCTCGTACATCCGTCGAGATGCATCTACGTGTATGGGTAACGTGTGCCCGTCAGAATAAATGTTAAATCAATTACTCACCAGGTGATGCAATTCATTGGCCCACACCACTACCATCAACATACCATAAGAGAAAGGATCAATATTTATCGGCCAACCGATGACACCTTTCGTTACCTTCACAAAGCTAGGTTGCAGAAAGAAAAAAATCATACTCTACCACCATGAACGCGTAGCGCTTTGTGCAAGTAATAGAACTTTATGAGGCTGCGATGCCTACGACAAATGCACTTATGTGCACCGAGCCTTATGCATCTCGGTCACGTAGGTGTAGAAAATGTCACTGCAACGACCAACGTACGCCGGTCGTGACGTTTCGTACAGCAACTCGAAATGTCATTGGATCCAGTTTCATTATCGAGAGCACTCACTTTTGCCTAATTGAACAATTCATCCGGGCCTTTGGGGTGAGACGGTACGATGGGATGCTATTAAATGCCACCTTCACAGACTCTCTAGGCCTTCTATTCACGCATCGCATCCACGTGGGAAAATGTGGACCTTGCCATGATGACAACATTAACCGTAATGTAGCAGAACCTAGGTTGGATTAATACCGCCTCTAAGCTACAGTTTTGCAATTCTACGTGATTTTACGACTATTTGTGGGGCACAGTTGGTGTTACGCGGAGCTGGATGTAACTACATTCTAACCATTTCATTGCAACAAGCAGAGGATAGACATCCGGGAGATAACTTCTCGTTTGACCTTTTAAAAGGAAGCATTCATTTAAACACCCTGCCACAATAAATAGAATTTATCTATTCGACGCGATCATACGCAATGAATCGAATTGCTCATTGGGTTTTGACTAGAATCTGTCGTAAACGGTAAATTCGACGAGTGCTCTAAACTGTCAAAGAAAGACGAATTATTTGTAAACATTTAACCGTCGATCAAAAATTCTATCCTTGTCAAGTTTTTCTGGAATTCTTACATATTTCATAGACATTGAAGCACGTACAGCTAATTTCTTTGTCATCTCTGATGAATGTCATACCAAAAACAATATTTTGTTCATCTAAAATACTGTTGATGACATTGACAACCTAGACGCAATTATCTAAGACAAGTTTTTTAAGTTTCGAGAAAGATTTTCTTAACGTAAATTTCGGCTTGCAACACAGAAACATCCACAAAGGCCTGGAATTAGACTGCTGCTCCGACTCGAACACAACATTCATTCATCAAAAGGGGTTGCTCGATGAATGTTCAATGTTTGGCAGCTTATCTATCCTCACATACACACGAACTCGTGCAAAACATATGTCCAAAACTAAATAAATACACATTATCTTTCCTTCACCATTGGTGAACCTACACCGTTGATAAGCGGTTTGCTTGTCTGGTGACATGATAATCCACCAGAATCTGTCCCCGCTCGGGGAAACCAGTTTCCCGGAACAACAACGGAACAAATATCACTGTGAATGTTACTCATTATTGTAACACAATGTACGGCTGAAATAATACCGATTAATAGCACGCTTCACGTGAGTAATTTCGCTTTACTGACAAGAAACAGAAGCCGGTGTGTGCTTCAGTTCGTCGGAATTTGAACTGAACAGGTGCAGGTACTCGAAGGGAAAATCCCGTGCACGAAAATACTTTAGATTTTCCGCCGTTCCCACGCTACTATACCTCTTTTAGGGAAAATATGTTAATTCTACATTGATTTTCAGACCGTTCCCTACCGGCACTTTGGCAGATAGCAGCACCGTATCGATCGAATCGGAACGGAAAAGCCAAACATACCTAAACATTCCACCATCCCAAAATGTATGACGGGAGCTCAATTTCACGCATGGTGACGATAATAATTCCTAACCACGAGCGAAGGAAGTCCGGGGTTTTAGCATAAAACAATCTCTCTAAACCGTACATGAGTGGAGGCCATGATTGAACGTCAATTAATTTATGTGCCAAACTAGATGGAGCATGTGTTTTTGTGAAGCGCTTGTAATGGAGGAACGAATTAATAGTACTGCAATTAATGTTCGTAATTCAATCGGGTAAATTGGCCAGCTTTGAAAAACGCAGTAACATAATAAAATATTTACTTTACGCTTTACACTCAAACAAACTTTAAGCTCCGTGAACAATTTCTACTTTTTGTGCCGCTCGTCGTAATGATACGCCGGGGTTTTCCTGGCACGTGTTCGATGTTGAAATTTTGGTTCGATACTCTCGAAACAAAAGCAAACAGCTTCTTACTCGCCTTAAATTCCACGGAATATGATAATGATATTCTAATTTTCTATTCCATGTCAACGAAGCGCTCGCAAACTGTCCACCCAGGCTGTCGTTATCGAAGCAGCTTAACAGCAGCTCGTTACAGGGATGACGATAATGTTATTCCAATCAGCATGGGGTTTTTTCGGGCCCGCAAAAACTGCAACGACATTCACTCAAAACATTATGCAAACATATTACGAGTGGATGGAGTTCAAGAAGTAAAAACAAAAAATAATTACTTTTCGTCTTTCGTCTATCGGTGGTCCGTTTCTTTAGCGAGCGAGCGAAGAATTGGAATTCATCAAACTGTCATTATTTGCTAACATTTGTTTTCGTTGCTTTGTTTTACGCCTTTCCGAAAGGACTTATTGATACCACACGGCACAAAACACTCCACATTTTGTCATGATACAGTCAGCTTTTGTTTGCGATTATGACAGCGCACACTTTATCATTGTAATTGCAGAAAGACTAGAGTGAAAAACTCAAACTGAAAACCTCCAACGCCCAAGGTACGCGCAGTAAGCAATAATCATCAATCGTTCGGTTAGTCCTGAGTACTTGCCGTTCCCACGAACAAAGTCACTCGACTTTTTCGTTATAATTCTGCTCTCTCTCTCTCTCTCGCTGTCTGCTCATCCTCCTTCTTTTAATGGCACACAAATTAGTGCTGGCTGGAATGACACCGCCCACTCGATGTGGGAGACTGAGCGAAGAGGTTGCAATTGCCGCCAGCAACACCTCTCGACCTGGGATGATGAAAATGAATGACAGCCTGCCCGAGTACCGGCAAATAAATGCCCAGGACATTAGTGGCAGCAGTCAGGACATCCGCACGGACTCGCTCGCTCTCTCTCTCTCGAGTTGGGACGACGTTGGCAACCGTAATCAATTAATTTACGATTGGCCATCGAAAGATCGTGACCATTGGTGGAAGCACGGCTTAAGCTGACTTTTGCCGATCACACTCCATGCCCATGGATGGCACGTGGTTGAACGAAGCTATGGTTTTGAAGATAATGGATAAAACTCCACTTAGCACCATTCATCATTTCGATGTCGTGGATGTTTTGTAGATTGTGTTTCTTTTGTCCTGTGGTACGCCACTAAGGGTACAAAAGGTTGTAATTCTTGTGGTGTACAATTTATTAACAAAATAAAATACTTCTTTTCGTGAACAGCGTGCTATCATAACTCTTCATGCTCAAATTGAATGTGATAGATTTCACAAATATCCTGGTCACGGCACCAAACGTTTATAATTCTACTACATATTTCAATTTAATACACAATTTCCCTTAAGAATAGTTTCAATATTAAAGAGTTTATCGAAATCCTGGTCATGGCACCAAACTTTAATATTTTTCTCTACGCTCTACCTCGTTCAAATGCCCGAGTTTTGTCGGATTTCATGGAATTAAAGTTCCACGAAAAACACATTCTGTGCACTAACTTAACTTGAATCCTGGTCATGGCATGGCATGAATTTATCTTCCCAGTGCCTGATTTTTGAGAGCTCAATGCTATTAAAGTTCTTCACAAGCAACATCAAAATGGATTCATCATTATTTAGCAATCAATACCAAGATTCCATCACCGAGCGTCACTTTTGATGGCAAAGCTATTGCTGGACCATAAAAATTCACTTTAGATCGAAAGCAGAACCAAAACACAACTTCATCTTTCCGCACTTTAAAGACGAAGCACAAACTAACTGAGCTACCCTTTATCAAAACGGTATAGAACAACTCCATCAGCATATTATAGCGCAAAACGAAACCACTGCATCTAATATCGACGAACGAAAGTACCATAAAATCGAAAGCAATCAATCAGTTTCCAACTTTTTTTTTATAGCCATTATTATGAAACATATTAGCAAACATAAAATTTTACCAACAATCGATCATGAAAGCTCGCACAACAAAAGGCGTTAATAATCCTAACGAGATCCCCCGATCAAACTGTGTACTTGTGCGAGTTTACGATTGCTCCACGAACGCTGCCGATTGATACCTCATTTCCACTTTCTAGCCCAATGGGGAGGGAGAGAGTGTTGTGGGAAAACGGTGAAAAATTCGCACAATCAACCGACGAAAAATCCCCCGTTTTCCATTCCCGCCATAAAATCACACTAAGTAGGTTTGATTTTTACGATTATTTCTTCTTTTACGACTTTACGATCCTTCTCACTTTTATGCCACTTCCAGTCAAAGACGGATCCAGCTCGCCTTGGTCTGCCAACATCAACGCCCGGAGAAGATAAAATTTACATTAAACGTCATCCAGCACTGTTCACTGTCCGCGGGAGGGTGGATATTTTTAGACACGCTTTACATAGATTTATTCTTGCGCCATTTCTTTCTGTCCGAGAAAGTTTGAGTGACATGTAAATAATTATTCATTTAAGAGCAGAAGCTACTATTTCCGAATCGAAATATTGAACTGTGTTACAAGCACGTATTTACATAGCTTTTTCTCTGCAAACAATCATTTAAATAAGATTGGCGTAAAGTAATCACAATCAAAGTAATTTTCCCATCTTTTGTTTCCCAGCTACTCCGGGAATGAATTTTCCAACTCTGCACTGTAACGCTGCAGGAAAATTTTCATCAAAATTCACTCAATAGTAACAACCGGCAACTCTCCCCAGGGGAGAGAAAGGGAGGAATGGAGAGGGCATATGGCTGGCATGTTTACTTCTCAGGTTTACACCGAATGTTCCCAATCATCATATCGAGGAAAGCGCTCTCCAAACACACACACAGCTTGCAAGCTCATTGGGAATGCTAAACTGCTTGCAGCAGCAGCAGCAGCACCAGCGGTGCATACAGCAGCGACTGCACGGTTCCCCGGGCTGGATGGAAACGGCAAATGCTATCCGATCTCCGGAGGGATTTACCTCCGTGCTGTGACCTTCGTGATGGTTCTTTGTCCAATATGGACACACCATGCAATCTGGCAAAAGCACATGAAAATGAGCCCCCGGGAAATGGAGCGCGGAGAGCCTGCCTGCTCGTCCGACAAAAACGGTTCTATGTAATCAGCATTGTTGCACTGGGAAAACGTGCAAATGTGTTTCGGATCGGGCCGTTCTATTATGATATGAAGTAAAAACTTTGCTACTAAAGTATCTAAACATTCTTTCTACGGACTTCCTTTAAGTGATTTGAAAAGAAATAAAGTCCAATTGATTGAAATAACATTAACAACCCAAACGACGGTCGCTGCTTCGCGGAAACAAACCCATTCCAGCTCGGCTATACACCACCGTTCCTTTATCCATATTTAACAACACGTCGTAATGAACAGATTAGCCTGTGCAAAGGGTGGTGGAACTGTTCGACTTCGGCCACACCACAAAGAAGGACTCTAACCGTGCAACAAAGAAAGAACGTGAGCTCGTGCCAATCCCTGTCGGCTCGAGACAGTGCTTCCGGACTGGTATCGAGCAGCAGCAGATCCAACTTTGCCCAAGAAGGAAAACCGATATCTTGACCGCGGTTAACAGAAACCGGAATGTGTCGGTGGATTGGGGCACAGTACGGAAGTATAAATCAATAATGCCAATCACGCTCGACGTTCGAGAACTTTGCCACCCAAAAGGGACAACGACAGTGTAGTTTAACGTTTCTTTATGTGTGTGTGTGTGTGTGTGTGTGTGTGTGTGTGTGTGTGTGTGTGTGTGATAAGCACTCTGATTAAACTCTTTACTTCGTTGATTGTTTTCAGGTGCAATGTTAATTAATCATGTTTACTACCTTGCTCCAAACTTTTCCTGCAACTCATGCTCTCTTGAGGGATTTTTTTGTTTGAAAATGGAAGGCCTTTAATAGACTTACCTTGACGCTTAATTTTGTACCAACCAAAGCACCGGACGTTTGGACTTTATCGTTTGGACAATTCGCTTTCAATGGCTATAAATTTTCTTCCAGCACCAGGCACCCAGACACAGCTGAATTCGACAGTCGCGATTCGGATTCTCTCGTGCGACTTCTGTTACATCCGCTAACATTCGGGCTATTGTTCGTCGCCCGAATCAATTACTGAGTTGCCCGCTTTTCCGCTTAAACCATTGCCAACGTTGGAACTAATCCGGCACGACACGTTCTTACGGTTTAGCTTCCCGAAAGGTAAAACCTACCCAAACGAAGACTCTCCGAGCTTTGCTGCCCGGTGTTACGAGTGTGCTTCTTTTCTACCCAATTAACCGCAACAAATAAACCTCACACAAACAGGATACTGATTTGTTGACAGCACGAGATCCACACTCTCACACACACACACACGTTTAAGAACGGATTAATGGGGCGCGATGATGGGTTTAAATCTCTTCAAAACGCTTCACAACCGGACGACGATACCGCCACTTCTGAACACATCGTATTTATCACTCGTACGGGCTTTTCGTACTGCCTGCACTGACAGCAACCGCCACTACTACTACTACTAGTGCTTCTTTTTTTCTTCACTTCACTTAATGCAACCGCAAACGCATTTGCTTTTGACAGTTCGATCGATCGACCTGTCACATTTGACATTTATTTATCTCCGGCGCGTCGACCGCGGTACAGATTTGCACACACACACACACCGCCCGTTGATTATTCATCGTCGAGGTACACTGTATGCACTGTCAGCACTCTACACTGAACTACTGTAAGAGGATTAGTTATTTAAGTACAGCAGGTAGGCTCACTTGCTCCTCTTAACTGTGCGAAAAAAAAGTACAATAGGTACGCTGTAAAAGAGAATTGCACCACGAGCAACAATTGTTTTCTATTCTGAAAGTGAAATTAATGTTCCACCGTTTTGCCTTTGTTGCATTATTTAGGACCCACTCATGGACGCTTCTACCCGGTCTGGGTTCGGCGTGCATTAAAAGCTTTCTACTTTTTAATCATTAGCAAGTCTCTCTGTCCCTTTTGGTTGGCACTGGACACTGTTGGTTTGCTAAAGTGTGTATGTTGTGATGGATAATAAGTATTTTTCTTTATTTCTTCATTAGGCTCTCTAATTGTTTAATTAGTTTTTAGTATGTATGTCTTTAGACTTTCAAATATATCGAAGATATAAGGAAAATTCGTCCATTATTGTGAGTACAACAATGAAATGATTGCTTGTCTACGCTCAGCAACATACCTTTCTGGAGAAAAGCTTTTGTTTAATTTGATATCTGGAAAACAAATTAGTTTTCAAGCAAAAATTAACCTGGATCTGGACCTGAGCACCAACAGATTGCCTAAATAAGCTCTTAAACTATTTTTGGGTCCGATTATCGTCATGTGGAAATCAAAAATTTTAGACTAAAAAGTCAACATATTTCTCGCACACAGAAATGTCACCACAAAAACTCCAATTGAACAGTATTTATGGCCAGTTTTAGGTGTCACTTTTAATGCATTTTTATCATCTCAATCGCGTTTTTTTCTATTTTTTTCACGTCTTTCTTAATGATTTTTCCTCGAACCCTCCCGAAATGGTGCTTTGTTGTTCATTTTCAATCGGGCTGTGCCATCGTGTGTTGCGATCAACCGTATTCTCATCAACTTGCTGATGATGCTATCACAACGTAGCATCATAAAAGAGAACTGTTTTTTTGCACATAAAAACCGTTTAATGTTTTCTACTAAATGAACTTCCTTTCTTTTTTACAATTCGGACGGGCTCTAAATCGAGGATTTGTTTTCTTTTTGTGTAGCTTTTCTCTTTTCCAGTGAATTACAGACGGGAACGACTAGCATCTGCGGAATAGCATACTTTCTCCATCGCCGAAAGTAGAACAGCGTACGAGCGTAAGAGCAACAGGATATCAGGAACACCAACGGCAAATCGCAATCTTGTTTCATTTTCATTCCACTTGTGCCGTCCATTTTCCTCGCCAAAGACACGCTACAACTTTTCGCCACACTTTTCCGTCTTTATGCTGTCATAAGGTTGGCACGAGTTGAAATGCGGGCAACAAAAAAAGAACGGAATATATTGCAGACCCGGCGAATAATTCTCACGCGCACTTTAGCAGAAGCAATAATTTCCGTTCAGTTTTCTTTTTTACCGGCCTGTTCTGTGCAACAACAACAATCTACGGGGATCCCCAAACACGACACCAACACGAGAATACCGACACACACACAGTCACATACTACCCCCAAACAACTCTCAAGATGAAAGTGGAAACAAGTTTGAAGCACACGGGATGAACGATTTATCTTCCGTCACACTGCTGCTTGCTGCCCGTGGAATGGACAGTGGAAAAAAGGTATGCAACGCAACGTAGCAGTACAGCAAACAAACAGGAAAACGAAAAACGTAAAATACATTTTCCATTCACGGAAACTTAATCAGAACTTCTCACATTCCCAGACTCTGCGTCACTAGTGCGCTAGTGGTGTTGTGTGTGCGGTGCTGTTTTTCGGAGATCTCATCTCACCACTCACATTACTCACAGTGCACTCTGTTACACACACATACAAACACAGATGAGACCACCAACTACTAAGACCGTACGACGATCGATCTGTCAAAACCGTTCGTTCGCACGCTCGCTCTCTTGCTTTCTCACTCTCTCTCGCTCGATTCCTGGGTCGGTTTAAATGCATAAAACACATGTGCATTCTGGTGTACGGGTAAGATTTTATCCGGAAGCACCAAACAGCAAACTACCCAGGCTCAACGGGGTAAAGATTGAACAAACAATCGGTCTACCAACCGGTCATCCATCCGGGAACGGAAGAAAAACAGTCTGCACTCCGGTTTCCCCGATGTTTTTCTTGCAGCACTGCCGTGGAGATCTCGTTAGTGATGTGAACGGCCGGAAAATCGTAACAGTGGAATGGTAAACGATAAACGCTAGACGGACTGTTGAAGTTCAATTGACTAACAAATTGGAAAATCGTTAACAAAAATTGGATGGCAGTTTGTGGCAACTTTAGAGTTTAAGTCTGTACTTGAAGTCTAATCTTTATGTCTGTAGCCACACTACAACTGCAGCCACATTCTCGTCGATATAATTTGCTCGATCGATTGAACGATTTTTTTTCTTCAATTTCTCGGTAAAAACAAAACCGTACACCACCGTTTGGCGTTCAGCGCCATTGCATTATCCGCCTGAAAGCCTACACACGCAGCCAAGTGTACACGGGTTACAACTTTACGATAATACTTTATGCTGCACGTGCAGTCCGCTCCGCAGACGACAAGATTATTAAGGCTTTACTGCAGCTTTCTCACTCTCTCTCGCTCGATTCCTGGGTCGGTTTAAATGCATAAAACACATGTGCATTCTGGTGTACGGGTAAGATTTTATCCGGAAGCACCAAACAGCAAACTACCCAGGCTCAACGGGGTAAAGATTGAACAAACAATCGGTCTACCAACCGGTCATCCATCCGGGAACGGAAGAAAAACAGTCTGCACTCCGGTTTCCCCGATGTTTTTCTTGCAGCACTGCCGTGGAGATCTCGTTAGTGATGTGAACGGCCGGAAAATCGTAACAGTGGAATGGTAAACGATAAACGCTAGACGGACTGTTGAAGTTCAATTGACTAACAAATTGGAAAATCGTTAACAAAAATTGGATGGCAGTTTGTGGCAACTTTAGAGTTTAAGCCTGTACTTGAAGTCTAATCTTTATGTCTGTAGCCACACTACAACTGCAGCCACATTCTCGTCGATATAATTTGCTCGATCGATTGAACGATTTTTTTTCTTCAATTTCTCGGTAAAAACAAAACCGTACACCACCGTTTGGCGTTCAGCGCCATTGCATTATCCGCCTGAAAGCCTACACACGCAGCCAAGTGTACACGGGTTACAACTTTACGATAATACTTTATGCTGCACGTGCAGTCCGCTCCGCAGACGACAAGATTATTAAGGCTTTACTGCACGACCACCGCACGTCATCCATACAGGATCGCTGAATCTGTACGCACCACACTACCAACACCAACCACGAGCGATTTGTGATTTTGACACACGTCGACAACAATGCGCGACAACACCGATTGATTGCGGTACAACACGGAGCATGCACTGGTACACCTCCAGCACCGGGCAAGTTCGTTGCGAAACTGGAACGCAGTGTGGGAAGCAACGTGCCACAAACCGCTGTTTGTGATAGTGCAAGGGCAGCATTCGAATCACTCTCGTAAGCGTGAGAGCTCTCACTCTCCGTGGGTGCATGGGCGAGAAACAGCTGTCGATTGGCGGGTGCTGTTCCGGTTGGTGATGCATTCCTTTGTGTGAGGGTGTATCGGCGATCGTGACGCCAAGACGGTGAGCATCTTCTGCTGCTTCTTTGGTATCAGATTCTCGAGAGATCTAGGTCTACCATTTCTTGTTTCTTTTGCGTATGAGAGACATTCCCGACTGGATGAGGCCATGACAAGTTTTCTCTCTCTCTCTTTAGCTTCTGTAAGAAATCTTTCCATTTGATTAAGATAATTCAAGTGAAACATTTAAAATAAACGATTAAAATTGGTCAAAACTCTCACAGTTCGATCCCACAGTGCACATCGTTCTGTGGTGAGCGCCCGTTTGAGTGCTCTCTTTCCCGTGAGTGCCCAACGTGAACGACCATGCGTTCGATGCCGGTTTTCATTGATTCAATGTCAAGGAGCACCACCCGGAAAAAAATACAAGCGCCAACACAAACCCGTAACTCGCATCTCACAGATAGATTTCCGGTGTGGTATCTGGTCCTCGTGGAAGATTCTCTTACCGTGTGAGCGGAGCCGAATGAATCGATTCCATTGATTTGAACCAGCTGGTTTAGGTGAAGCGTTGCTGCTCGTACGAAAAAAGGGGTACGAAGTTTGTAGGACAGTTTGTCGACGATCGTGTGGATAGATAACATACACACTGAAGCAGTTGTACCGACTCGTTAAGCTAAATTGACTTCCTTTTGCTATGGGTTTTTGTGCTATTGCGACTGCACGGACAAACAAACGCGTGGTCTTCTCTATATCGAGAACCCACCGGTTAAACTATTTGTCTTATCAAATATGCATACCGCAATGAGCGGCCAATAAATCCATGTCCGAACGAGTTGACTCCAAATCACTTGACCGGTGACGTCGCATCATCGATTCTGTTCGATAATTCCGCTGGCAAAAATGTTGCCAGTACCATTTTTCCGTGGTTATTCCTACCACACAATTCAACAGTGTCCACAGTAATGTCCGGTGGTGTATGACGCATCAGTGCGACGGTCAAACGTTATGTCTTCGGTTGTTCGGTGTCCGGCTGGCTACGAACCCTACAGACAAACCAATCGGACGATGAACTGTAAAATGATGTAAGCAAATGTGATTAGAACAAACTTAAACCTTCCTTTCATACGTTTAGCAGCGGAGAATGTTGTCTGATAAATATCTGAAACACTTCCGACACGGTACCTGTAACGTGAAAAGTAAATTATTAAACTTTGGTAAAAACAACCACCTGCTTGCTGGCAGCGCCATTGTCCACACAAAAAAAAACCACGCGTCACAATAAACCGAACAGCCAGCTCTCCGTTATGCGATGTACAACATCGAACGGGAAAAGGCCGCTAAATTCATTGATTTTTCACCATTCTTGCGCCAAACACTCCCCCGGACCGACCGACATGTGTCTGCTTTTCCACGAACGCAAGACACTCCCGGCGACAAACTCCAATTCCTTTGCGTATCCCATTTTCCCGGTCGTCATATTCTTCTTGCCGTTTTTTTTTTCGTTTTTTCGTTTACTTACTTCCCGCGTCAAGAAACTAGTGGCCTTCTTTCTATCGGTTCCGCGTACCATATTTTTTACCACCACCAAGGGAAAACGGGGAGAGAGAGGAAGGGAGAGTTGGGAAGGGGGGTCTGAGCTGCTCCACCAGAGCACCGTTCGTCCCTGCACCACAATCTTGTGCTTTGCGAATGTCAATTGGATTACAACAACCGTCTGCCGATGTGGCCAACGAGGCCTCAAATGTCATTCGATAGGCGCGTGAGCAAAGGGAAGAAAGACCGCTTATCTTTTCCACTGCAGGCAACTTGACAGGATCGTAGGAAATGGGTAACGAGAGCAGGTACAGTAGTGTGAGCAGGAGTTGGACCAATTTGTCTGTGCTCCAAAACTGGAACGACTTTACAAAAATGGGGACTGATTCAACTGGTGCGATATTTAGTTCATTTGGTTGGTGGCATGTCTTTTTTAACATAAAGGTATTTCTAGTATTATAGTCCTAGAACGAGGATTGAAGTATGCCGAACCAGAATACGAGAATTTCACTTTAAATAAAAAAAAATCATTATATTTCATAATATCTCAAACATTTCTTGGAGTAACAAAAACATTCTAATAGAATATTATTTGTTGTGTATAGCAACCATGTTCCGTGCTCCATAGATATTACATAAATATACTAAGAAGCAAGCCTACTGTCATAAACGTTGTTAGGTAAGTGGATAAGTAGCGAACCTGCTGTCATAAACGTATCCTGATCTTCGCGTCGTTTGACTGCGACAGTTATTTTGTGTTGTCTATTACTCTTACTATAATTACTGCTTCTCTTCGTGTTCTACTTCTTCTTATTTTCGTCTTCTTCTTCTTTTTTTGTTTTCTTTTTCTCATTTGACTCTGCACAACCTTCATCAATACCCTAAGCGATTACTGGTACAGCACGACTTTAAATATCCTTTCTCAGGGCCAGTGATGACTTCAGTAACATAGCCTGAAAACTTGATTTGCGTTGATTTTCATAGTCAACTCCTGCGTAGGGATTCTGATCTCAAGCCATCATATGAACCTACAGACCCCGATAGAGCATTATTGTTTTGAACCATGCTCTTACCGACCTTACCTTTGTACTAGCTACCATATGCAAGCTAAAAGATGTCCGCTTAAGCTTGTTTCAATACAGAACTGCTTATCGATTTTCGGAAACAGATTCATCGACACACTCATTTTCTCTCACCAATAATTTAATTACATCTTAAAGCCCCAAAAACCTTCCTAAATAAACGGAGTTTATTATTTTTGTCACGGTCTTGTTTGAAAAAGAACAAAGCAAAAACTTGATAAGACCGGCCCCAATAATCTAATGGACTCGACCGGCGTCTAAAGAAAACAAGCGCCACAGGCGCCGGATCGCACACGGCTCTGCTTCGCCGGTGGTGGTTTCAGGTTTTCCAGCAAATAACACTAAATAAATATCGCATTACCTGCCGCGGCCTGCAATACTCCGAACAAGGGATTGTTGCGCCGAACAACAACGTTACAGCCCAGTCATAAACGGTCGGAGACGGCAATTAAATCACTTGGAAATGGTGATTTCTATCACTCTTTTCTTTCTCGCTCATCTTACGCAAAGAGTTTTTGGGAATGGTCATCCCTCATTATCGATCACGGCAAACGCTCACTAAACCCGTCTCCTTCTTTTGCAATATTGAACGCCACTTTAATCCGATTTTTGTATCACCATAATCCTATGTATCGCCATAAAATTAAAGCATTTCTCCAATATGAAAGTATAGACCTGTCATGTAAACTTTGTGCAAACTAATCATCTTCTGACTCAACCCTTTCGATACAGCGATCCTTTCTCCGAACCATCAACATTTTCCTGTCTACCATTACTATTAAAGCATGCATGCAATCAGAACCCATTTAACGTCATGACAAGGCATCTAGACATCACCAGAAGGCGAGCCTCTACCATGTGCAGGATTTAAAAGACTCCTGCACAGTCTTTAGGCTTTTGTTTACCTTTCTGTTTTATTACTTAATCTCCTTCCAGTCACACCTTAATGATGATAACAATAACTAACGAAAGAAAACAATATATTTGTGTCTTTGGAGCATGCAACGGTACGGTAGCCCTTTCCTAATCCATTCGGCGCTAAGAATATGCGTCTTGTTTTTCCTTTAAACTTTGACCCAATTCGGTCACAGAAAGGTGGATTTCTTTCGAGCAGTTTATTTTGTCCAATCGGCCGGATAAAGCGCAACACCCTGTTTAGTCCTGCTGGAAGCACACGCTAAAGGTGTGGTTCAGCACCTGTGTCCCGAAGAGATGGTTCTGCTATGAAAACTAGATCAATCTACTCATTTGCTCAACGGGTGGAAAATAAACGTTCGTCGCTAGTGTATGGGGAGTTGAGGAGAAAAGAAAGTCCCTATCCCAAACAATGCACAAACACTCCCATAAAAAAGCGAACGAACGACCGAAGATCCTCATGATACGGGTATCCTTCCCGGAAGAAAGTTTCAACCTTGCTGTCCTCACTTTCAAAACACGCTTCAACGTAGCAGTACAGCGAACCGGATTGGTAGAGCTTGCAGAAACGCTTACCGTCGCTTACCCTTCCAGGAAGTGCATATCGAGCAAAACGGCTATGTATATCTATGCTTCTTCGAACTTCGAACGAACAAAAAACAAGCACACGAGACAAACAATGGCCAGAAGAGGAGCGAGCTTAAATAAAACAACAGCCACAGTAACCGGTAGCGAGAGCAACAGGAGCATCGTCAGACCAACCAGTGCACGGAAGCACATGATACAATTCGAACTTTAAAAGATGCCGATGGTGTGGTAATGAATAGCGCGGAAGTGGTAAAATGGAGGGCAGTGGGAAAAGAGTTAACTTTAACCTCCAGGTTTATGTTTGTTTAGCGCGGAAACAATGGCCAACCAGCTGCAGTTTTGATTGCACCATGCCGTCATACGCCACTAGTAACATCCCGAAGAAAAGCCGCTTTTCTTCCCAGGAAAAAAAGTAAGTTTAAAGGTTGCGCTTTTCACTCTCTTTCTCTCTCTTTCTTTCTTCTCTTCACAACTCAAAATAGCACCAGTTTGGTGCAAGGAATGGGTTACAATTTTTAACTGCAAAAAGAAAGGAGTGATGATGAAATCTTACAATTTCTTGGATCCCCGTTTTACGTCATCCGTCGGTTCGTTTTTGTACCGACGGAAAGTGTGCGAAAACTTTTAAGGGTAATTTATGCAGAAAGGCACTGTAAATTGTTCCGAAAAAAAACTTGTAATGAAAGATGAGAAGTCATATAGTATTTAAATTAGCATTTCTGTGTGTGTGTTTTTTTTTCTTGTTTCAGTTTCATCTTTACTAGCTTTCGATTGCTTGCTTTAGTGAAAAGAGACTTTAGTGAATGTTTTGCGAGTCTTGTAATGTTGTTTTAATTTAAATTCATTTGTTCATAATGTTTATGCTAAACATTTTGAATTTTTTGTCTTATTGACTGATTTTTGTACCATTTTCCTTTGTAATAGTTTCAATTGCATATTTTATTGATTGTGTTTTCTGTTATTTTTTCTTATATTATTGTTTTATTCGTGCGTTTTAATCGTTGAACTTTATTCTCTGTGGTACCTTTCGCTTTACATTTCTGTTTTGTCGAATATTATTTCTGTTTCTATTTTTATTTATACTTTTTTCTTTTTTTAAAATTTCTTCTTCTTCTTCGCTGGCACTACAACCTCTGTAGGTCTTGGCCTGCTAGCAATTGCTAGCTCTCTATGACTTAGTTTTTACCCGTAGCTGGATAGTCAGTCCTGCGTACGGGGAGGCGGTCCGCCGGGATTCGAACCCCGGTCCTGCCGTGTGAAGACCGGCGCCGCTATCGTATACACCACCGGGCCGCCCCAATTTTAAAATTTGGTATTTAATATTTTGGAATCTCTCTTTTCATTCTCGTGTTGTAGTTCAGCTTTCTTATTTCTATTTTGATTTTTACTTTTCATACAATATTTTTCTACATTGTATTCTATTTGTTTTACACACTTGCGCTTCTTTCCTTATTTTAAACATAATGTTCAAAGAGTTCCAATAATCTCCTACCTTATTTAAATACCAACTCTTGCTACCCAAACTCCAGTTGACTCAGTTCCCGTCAATCGGCTGATCCCCGTGGGCCTTTTGTTTGATGTTTTTACAATTTTCACGCCGGCTTGCGATAAGATTATCGCTACTCAATATCTGCCTTTTTATCACCTTCTCACCAACAGCATCCTGGTAAAACAAAAATTCACAGGAAAGGTGCGAAAAATTCCTGCAAACCAATCCGTTAAGCCAGGAAGCGACCGCTTTTCCGTACCGTCGTGCCGTGTTGCTTTATTCATAAAAATCGATGACCCCCTGGATGATTGCACAAACCGAGAGGTCACAAAGCTCAGTCAATGGGAAGAACGTGCCGGAATCGGTATGATTTTCTGCTTAATTATGTATCAGCTTCTGAGCTGCTGTTCTTCGCTGCACATTTCACGACGTTTTCCATTGGACTGTCAGTTTACCGGAGCTATACTACCGGTTTCTCTTCTTGTAATCTTCAGTTGACTACTTTTTATAACTGATTGGTGTATTAAAAACATCAAAAGAGAACGTTAGCATTCAAATAAAGTTATTTAAATCATTATTTGTATTAAATACGCTTTCCATCTCCTCGTTTGTTTGTCCTTGATGCAGATTACAGAAAGATGATTCAACAGTCTTCCAGCGGGAAGGCAAAAAACCCTAGCGCTCCAGCTGCACATATTTTATTGCGTTTCCGGTGTCCCAGTATTAGAAATTGCATACAGACACGCACGTACTGGAACTCCCATATTTCCCTATTCTTTTCCCACCAAACCTGGACGTCTGGTGTACGGCGGCAGACGAGTCCTGGATGCATAAATTATGGCACATCTAACCCTAGCTTCCGTTTGAAGCGACAGAAACATGCCACCGCGTGGAGAGGTTTGTCGGTCGCGAAAGGCTAAAAGCAATCTACTGGTAGACTAGCAGCAGCTAGAGTCTCAACATACAACCATTAAACGCACGCCCTCCACTGTTTGATGTGGGCTTTTGTCAAAAGGCTTGCCTGTCTGATGGCGCTCCAGAAATCAAGGGAACTCTAGGAAAAGAAGACCAATCCAGCCCATTCTGTGGGACTGTGTAGGGTTTTATTATATGGAATAAATTTGTACCGCTCTATTCACTCGCCGTATCGGGAAAAGGGATCACGCCGAAGTTCGATAAATTCCTTCGAACGCGTTAATCGGTGATTTAAGTAAATATATCACATCCCAAGCATGCTCTTAATGGAGCGATTGCATTCCATTAATGGTGACGGAATTGGTGGTGGACCTTCGATGCTTCATCCAGATCAATAATGTGCCGTCATGAGTGTCGATTAATGGTGGATTGAAATACCGTTGGGTGTTGGCAGCTTATCGCTTTACATTTGGAGCATGTGCAATTGCAGGAAAGCTACGCAGCTGGTTAACTTCAATAATAAAATGGATTAAACTCTCACTTGAATACTTTTTTTTTCTCCAACTCTTTAAGCAAGACAGAATTTTTACATCCACATTCCCCAGTTGTTTACGCCTAAAAGTATGCAATGTGATTAGCAAAGACTCAAAAGAACAAAATGATTCAAATAGTAGATAGCAGCATGAATAAACAGACGAAGATCAAGAGAGAGAAAGAGATAACCTTCTGCTAGAGTAATACAAAGCTATCGGACCAAAATCAACCACGAAGCGAATCCTAAAGTATATCCATCCAAAGAAAGGAATCATCTTTACCGAAACATTCCTATACAGCATTAGGCTTCGGTTTAGTTTTTACAAAACATACCACCAACAGTCAGCTGAGTAAAAGTTTCCACAACCACTAAGGCGATGCTTCGGCGTACCACAACGCTATAAAAACCCGGCCCAGAAGGGAGCGAGAAAACTATAAAAGTTTTTCAATTAGACAGCATGATTAATAACGAAAGGAAGAGAAGCAACAGTAAAAGAACGAGCCTGTAATTCATCCGTTTGGTTTAAGTAGTAGCGGCAGCAAGCAAGCAAGTAGTAACAAAACACAGCATTAGTCTGAGGTTAGGGATTACTTATTGAACCACCGAGAAAAGGTAGAAACATAAGCAAATTTAAAACCAAGCGAGAGCTACAGGTTGCTCTGTCGTGCTGGTATTAAAGTTCAAACGATTTCCATTCTCGGCGGACTAAATACAGAGCAATATTATCTTGCTCAAGAGACGAGATCCAAGGAATACATGTTATCGGATAAGATACAGCGCTCATAAATAAAATAATAAGTAAGTAAGTTATTTTGCGCACCGACTTATTTATCTTTAAAAACAAACTCCTCCGGGTGTACAAAATAATTGCCCCAACTTCATCATACACACTCAAATCCATGTCCAGATGGCACTACGGGGCGTCGGTAAAGATTACGTGCAATACGCACCGGTACACTTAGTGGGGCCAAAACTTCCAACCGAGGAATGAATGGGCTCGAATTACTGTTGATAAATGTGTTGCATGCTCCAAATTTTTACCCCTCGAACATTTCTTGTCCGGTTTTTTTTTGTGTTCCAGAAAAATGTTCTCCAGCAGGTTGCTTCTTCATGGGTAGGAAATTATAAGGACAAATCTGTAACTTTAAGCTAAGCTTGTCTATGCCGGCTTCAAATTAAATAAAAAGCTTACGGTGGTTTCGGTTCGGTTTGGGTGGTTTGGGCTGATGCGAACTTCAAATTCTTCACGTTACACAAGGTGTTGCGACCAAGCGAACAAACATCCTATTACCGGCACTTCAATTCGGGCTGACATTTTTTAAGGTTTTGCTTCGGCAGAAGGCAGCATAAAAGCACCATAACCAAACCACTGACAAAACTTTCGATTAGGTAAACCACTTACCTTTCGTTGAATTTGGTCCCTTAACCTTGGGGAGACGAATGTAATATAATAGTTTTGCCACCTGTCTTTCAGACTCCATTTCCTTTACCAATTTTATTATGCTCCCGGGACTATCTAAACCACTCCGAGCCAGATGGCGTAGGGAACGCGGTGCGAAAAAAGCAAGTAAAAAAGTGCAAGTTTATGACCTCTTCCTCTCTCTAGTTCGGTAGTTCCTTTATCACTTATCCTCCGTACAAGAACTGTTAAGACTTTACACAGTGGGCAGGTAAACAAGTCAACCGGTTTGCCAAAAAAAAACAGCAATCAAATAGATGTAGCTTCAAATTTAATCAATAAAATAAATTCCCTTTTAGAGCGGTGGGTCACAACCCATCGCAACTTCCTGGAAAGGGTTGAGAACGTCCGCAAGATGTATGAACTGGAACGTACAGTCTTGTAACATTTCCGCTTCCCCAGGAGTGTGCCCATAAATTTGTACGCTTCTACGCTACGTAAATCGAAAATCGCTTTCCTACTACTGTTGCCCCGGAGGCCGCACGGATGCGCCCGAATGGTAACGCTCTTTGACAAACGATTGCAGCGCCTGAAATTGATCACTGACTGACAGCCGTCAGTTTAGCTTGATGCGAAACGAAAACAGGCTTATATTGCTAACCGGTTGAACGGTTGGTGGCGATGCTGGTAAGTGAATTGGGGTTGGAGTTGGCAAATTTGTTGCAAATCGTTTCTTCCCAACCGACCCGTTTGCTCACGCAGTATCGTTCGTACAAATTGATGCAACATCTTACCCCAATGGGTGAGTTAAAATTTGTCTCTCATCTCTTGGGAATATTTGTACCATTAAAAAGTAATAAGTAAATTCGTTTCCCTAATGAAACATAGTCGGTTTGTGTTTTGAGAATAAGAATAGCCCCTAAAAGTTGGCAATAACGTGTTGTGCCCACTTCAAAGTGATCCTAATGCAAATGATTGCATACTTTCAGGAGCTGCTAATGCGAATCCCAAGCAGTATTAAAGCTACGGCTTTAGAGCAACTAAACACTTGCTCTTGGTTTTTGCTACAATACACTTTTTACTGCTAGCCATTCGTCGTACTTCCAGAAAGAAAACCACAAGCCTGAATCCATTGTTGTTACGTGTGACAGCTGTTTCGTGTAAGCTGCTAAAACCACGTACCGCTGGGCGAAAATTCCGGCAAAGATTCATCATCATTCGTTTTTTATCATCCCGAAGGTCAAGTTGTAATAAATCCCATAAAGCAGAGAAGCGCAGCTACTTAATTCTAACCACATCATCTTTTCATCCTTTCCCTAACTCACACTCACATGGGCTAATAAGCTTTCGAAACATAACTGTGGCATGCTTACCTGGTTCAAAGGACACCGAATCCTCCTCATTCAAACCTCAGTACCAAGGGGGGAAAAAAGCACTAACACACACACACGCTCTTTTACAGTCTACTCCCTAACGATTGTATCTGTCATCCCGAGTTAAACACTCCTCGCTGTCATCGGATTCCGAGATCCGTTTTATCTACCTCCATCAAAGAAACGGACAGACACATACCCAGGCAATACACAACAAAACAACGACGCAGCAGTTTTTTGGGTCCGAGTTTTTTATTTCCCTCTCTACTCACGCGACTCCAATGTTCGGAGGCCAGATTTTTGTGGACTAAAAACGTGTTGCCACCGAATGATTGTTTTCGGTATTGTTCTGTGGGTACTGCTGCCTACCGCTGGTATCGTTGTCCTGACAATGAATGGAATGAATGGTCATCTTTACTCAGTCCACTACCAACGATGACAGTTGCGGACGGATTAGAAGATACATTTCACACGATTGTTATTTGTGTTTGGTTTTATTATTTAATTCGTTTTTTTTTGGTCTAACTCAAACAACAAAATCCATTGCACACAAAGAAGCGATGATGATGCTCCAACTACGTGCTAACATTGTTTTGTCCCATCTCGTTAAGGCTCGATTCAATTGAGCAGCTTTCATTCCGTCGGTACGTGACCGTGAAACTTCGGTTCGATTGTGCGCCAATAAACCGGACACTATTGTCTTTGCGAGGTAGGTAACTTTTATTCAGAATAGAAAATGATTTAACCAAAATGTACAACACACAGACTGTCATCGATCAACAGGAGGCAAATAAACGTACACCCGAGTGGTTCTATTTTTCAGTCTTAGAGTAATAAACTGGTTTCGATATACGACTTTGTTTTATTATTATTATTACTTGACGATCGTAAAGGGGTTTAAAATTTAGTTTGGTTTTGTATCATCTCTATTCTATGCCTGTCATAATTCACCAGTAATTATCAGTAATTACCAACCCTTCTCATCGTCATTGCACTCGTTTCCCATCCGCTACGAACCCTTCCATCGCGATGAGCGGCGATATAAAGTTTTGTCAGTGCAGTTTTTGTGGATGCTTTTGCTTTTAATGTAAAGTAAGTGTTACTCCATATATGCGTCCCCGGTAAAAAAAAAAGATTTCAAGAATCGTTTTGATTCCATCCCCAGGTTTGTGCTACGTAGAGTACATTGAACACATGCGCTTTGTGGATTTTGTTGCAACTTTTGACGTACGGCAAAAACGGAAACACTAACTTAAACCTTCAACCTGAACACATGAATGAGCGCACCTAGCAGGGAAGATCCGGAGGCGCAATTTTGTGCGAATATGCCGTTCTTTTTTATATTTGAGACATCGTTTTGTATTACTGCTTGTCATTGCAGGAACGGTTTTTAAGTTAAACTAAAGCATTGCTGAAATTACTTGAAAGACGAGGAAAATTTTTAAGAAATGAATAGTTAATATTAATTAACAAATTAACCCAAGATGAAGTAAACATCTGACAACTCCCGTAAAGCCACAGTTCTGTTCAAAGGTTAGTAAAATTCAGCTGATTAAAACGTGACTAAAACAACTAATTTTTTCATGCCTCAATTAATCCACGCATCTATACGATGCCTCCTCTTTTCCATACCCAACTGTGCTAAAATACACGTAGAAGAAAAAAGTTACCTTCAAAGCGATTCAAAAAATTGTTTCCTGTTTTACACACGCATTTTGCACAACGGTAAAGGAAGGTCCTTTCAAATTCATGTTCTCCATCTTTTCTCGCTAGCCCTAACCTAAACACGCCCAAAAATACGTCCACTTTTTATTCACTTATAAATGCTCTTACAATAGTGTGGATTATTTACCACGTGCTTTGTGAATGCTCGCTTAACCACTCCGTCAGACTACGCGGCGAGCGGACGCTTCACATTGAGTTGAAAATGGTAGTAACATTTATGATTGATCGATTGTTTCGCGTTTAATTAGTCTCTGCCGTGTACCTCAAGTTTTGCTCAAGTTAAATTCATTTGGTTGTGTGGTTACGTGCAGAATACGTTCAAATTTATCGTACGAAAATGGATTAAACTAATCCAAAAATATTGGCATGATTGGCTCGGACATGTAGACCGTGCGGTAGCTTTCTACCGACTTTCGATAAAAGTTGGCTACAAAGCTTGGTACGAGTAGAAGTAATATTCCTGATGAATGTGTCTTTTATCTGTAGTTGTTTAAAACAAAAGCCTAGCTTCATACATAAAGTTCAACCGTCCGATCTGGCCGGGTGCTGTGTTTCTGTTCCATTCCATATATTCCTCAAACACGAACCGAACCCGAGCGTTTGCTGACTCTGTTTACATTATTTGCTACTAGATGGCGCTAGTAGTTTTTTTTCTGTGCAGGTTTGTCAAACCATCCATTTTTTCAGTTTTCACGAAAGGAATTCAAACGTTGAAACACTTCATTCGTTTATGTCCTACTTTTAATGATTTTTCGATCTCACAAACCAAACTTCTTGTCAACTTAAACATCACTGTAAAAGCTTCGAGGGTTTTACATAAAGCCAGCTCAAATAATTGAGACACAATGATAAGATTAATCCATCAATACGAACATCATTTCATAATTTACATCTTACATCAGTGCATTCGATCTGATTGCATCCGTTTTAGCGTTCATTCAAGAAATCTTCCATACATTTAACTCTTCCATCTACTAGTGTCGCCGAAGTTGGTAAAATGAATAACATACAATTGTGAAAGCAACATACAATTTTGAAACAAATACACACACACAATCGGTAAATGTGTCGTATCTTGATGATTGTTATGCCTTCAAGCAATAATGCAACGCTTTCATATGCTTATGCTTTCGCAACCCCATGATTCCTTGTCATCCTTCTCGCATTCCTATTCGCTGACAAAGTTTGCCGTTACAAATTATTAGAAATTGTATGTTTGTGTGTGTTTAATCACGACATTTGAGCAATATCTTCACCGTCTCTATCTTTTCTATTATTATTTTACGAACGAAGCTTTCGTGCATACGTTTCGTTCGCTTACAAGCTTCACCTCTCCATCGTTAGGAATGTACCATGTAGATTTTATCAAATAAATAATTATGTACGCAAAATCTCGATCCGCTACACTCTTTATTTCGAATTTAAACGAACCAATATATATACGCTGGAGCTTACAACGGTATTGTAATCCTAAGTATGTTATCCCGTCATTGGTAACGGGTGTAACGCATTCATCCTCTACCCAGTATGTGCGCATCCGAAGCATCTGTTGGCTTCTTCGTGTCGCTTACTTCGGATACGTAAATTTCCCATTTTCCGGGGAACAAGAAAAGCGTAAAACCGCTGTTTCGAGTGAGTGGTAAAAGGTTCTCAGTAAGAGTGGATGCACGGGTCCCGCTTACTTACTAACACTGTCCCTGGCAAATTCGTTGCTATTGCCTTTTACACATTAAACTATAATTAAACAGCTAGACGAAAGCATTCATGTCATGCTCTCTTCTACATAATACTTTTATCACGCACTTAATACTCGTGATTCGCTCTTTTTCCTCGCCCCCCTCTCGCGCGTTGCATCTACACCATCGTTTCTACGTGTTTCCCCGTCTCCACATTGCAGTCTGAGTTTTTTAATCGCTTTTGTCACACGCATTACATCGTAGTCTAGGTTTTGGCATATGTTTTCTCTCTTCCAGCGGCTACGCAGAAGATAATCGATCGTCGGCTTTCAAAAACATAACATAATTCTATCATAAGAGTTTTCTGACGGGGTGTAAAAACGGGTTCAAAAAATGGGCGAAAGAAAACTGCTTCTCATTTCCATGCGTTTACACTACTCGATTTGTTGGAGACGCAATAGCGACCGTGTCAGATAACAGCAAAAGAAACAAATTAAAAAACGGAAGGCAAGCAAAAACTGTAGGTCCTTTTACCGTGTCTGATTCTTGTAAAATATCCGCACACTCTGTGGCGCATCTTCTTTACTCGTAACATAAATCGGTAAAGCGTTGTTACACGATACATTTCTTTACTAAAAGCTCTAGCTACACTACCTAAAATGATATTCAAGAAAACACACACTGGATGATCTCTAGGCTCGTTCGATTGCTTTCGAAAGTTTCATCGTTGCTTGCAGAAAATAAATAAAACCCACTATTTCTTGCTCCGTTAGATATTCCTCGCCAAAAAAGGAAACATTTCTTATATCGAGTATTAAGCCTTTAGAATCATATCCGTGGCGGTTTAAAATGATGCAGCAACGAACTCATCGTTGAGCCACTGGTTGTCGTTCCCGCTGGTGCACCGGGTGCCCCAACATTACCACCGCTGCTGCTCATCGAATGATGCTGATGATGATGATGGTGATGGAGGTGGTGGTGTGGATGCTGATGATGATGCAGTTGTTGAGCACTTTGATCCACCATATGCCAATCGTCATCACTGTCGATCAGTTGCCGATCGTTCACACACACGGAAACGATGCTTCGGCGACCCACGGGAATGTCTCCTGTAGATTCGCTACTCGTACTATCGCCAGCACCGGTGCCGGAGCTCATGACGTTATGCTGCTTGGTGAGTAGCTTCTTCTCGTCCAACGATTTCGATGCATACTCGTGCCACACGACACCACCCCTTGCAGCAACACCGCCAGGCTGATGGTTTAAACTACAGCCAGTAACCGGGCACGTCATACCGGATGCCGTACCACCAGAAACCGAGCTCGAGGTGGTCATTGTTCCAGCCGTAGTGGTTGACGTTTGTTCGAAAGAAACGGCCCGCTGTTTTCTCACCCGGCCCGATCCGACTACGATCGTTCCACTCGTCGCCATCGGTACCGGTCCACCACCCGTGCCGCCACTACTATTGATGACCGTCTGCTGTACCGCCACCAGACTGTTGTTGATGATCGGTTCGTTAGTGCCATGATTGTTGTTGTTGGAAGCTGATGTGTTGGCACCTCCCTTGCTACCGTTGTTAGCCTTATTGCGAAAGCTGTTCGAGCGCGAGGAACCATTCTCCTTGTTGCGCCGCGATGAGGATCGATGGAGATGACCGTGCCGGGAGCCACCACGCCGGCTGGAACGCTTAACCGACGACTGGTGAACCGATTCCGCCGATGCACTCAAACCGACGTTTCCCACTGTACCACGGTGTTTTCGGGGGAAGAAGTACACGATTTTTGTTTACGTAAAACAACAAAAGACAGTGTGACACCATTTTTTTCACAAAAACATTGCCAACAAATAACAAAAGGACGAGTAAAAAAAATCAGCACAAACACAGGATGCGCGAAGGACACGGTAACAAACCGCCAATTTGTCAGATTGCATTTTTATACAGGGCACAGAAGTTACACAAACAGACAGAGAGAAGGGGATGGAAAGCAAAAGAACGAGAGAGAGATAGAAAAAAGAGAAAAAGTATGTTTTAGAATGATGTTTCCAAAAACAAACAAAAGAAAGGCACATCTGATTTAAAACAAAATGACTCCTTCGAAGAGCGTTGTTTGCTACTTTTAGCAACATTTACCAATATCACAATCAAACCACATTGTTTATGTTTCAGAATGGGATGGAAAAAGATGCTATTGTAGTACAGTGGGGGTGAATATATTTTTTGTTTAATTTGGATGAATTTTATGTTGGCATGAATGTATGATATACACATATAATACAAAAAAAAGACATCAGGATCATCAAAAACAAATTCTACAAAAACAAAACAAATCTAGCAAATCAGTCACGAACTCACCAACAGACGAATTAAAATGTAATGATTATCAATATTTAAAAAATAACAATTCAAGACATTGTGCACGAGTTAAGACAAAAGAAAACACTTCCCAATAAATGTTTTTTAAAGAAACACAAAACAAAACATATAGCACCATTTCCAATGCAAAACAAGAAAATAAAACACACAAAACTAACGAAAAAAACAGAAACCGTTTGTGCACCACAGATATTAAAGCTGCATCCGACCGGACAACAGGAGCTATAACCCAACTCAAACATCCTCTTTTTGTTACTAATTCCTATGTCAAACACGCACGCACACGCACACTCGAATACAAAACAATCACAGAGTAGTATCATTCGAAATCAACTTAGTACTTGTATTATTATTCGCACAAGACAGTACGGTGCCACGATGTGCAGCACAACAATGATCAGTAACAGTAGTACAACTTTAAATGATAACCAACCAACGAAATATGTTGTGTTATGTATTCGTTCCATAATGCACAATACACAAGTAGTAGTACGAAAACATCAGAAGATAAAGCGTTAAAGAAGACAGAGAGATACGTATAAAGAGAGAAAGTAAGAAAGAAGAAAAGAAAAAAGAGAAAAGAAAACACACGCCCGTTAATAGCCATTACAGCCTTGGTTTCTTCTTCAGAAGGAGCAAACAACAATTGCACTCTCATGTTAAATTATGTATAGTGTAGTATGGTGTGTGTTTCTTTAGTTAATTTTGGGTTTTAAAAACATCAAACTGTGTTTCTTCTTTTTAAGGTACAGCTATGCCAAGGCATTAGTATAATCCGTCAAAATGTTATCTTCTTTCTGAGGTTTTAGCGCGCATGTTACAGAATGGGTGGATTAATAGGAGAGCAGCTGTTTGTCGTCATTATGTTGGCAGTGGACATAAGTTATTAATTCGATGGAGGACGTGTGTTTGTAAAGCGATAAGAACGGACGGACCGATCGTATCGTAGGTAACGCATGTATAACATATGAAATAATAAACAACACAATGTTAATAAATTATATTAAATAAAAATAGGAACTTCCTTTCGTTTATTGTCGTCGGGGGTATCGGTTTTCTCCTGTCATGTTGCTGTCTGTTCCTATGAGTGGTTTAACGGTCTTTTTATTCTAGCGTGAACGGTATCCATATCTTCTTCATACCAAATAAAAGAATACGATCATTTGAAAAAAACTAGCTTTACTGTAACTCCTACGTGGAGCAGAATATATACACCGAGAGCGAGATGCACAAAGCTTAAAGCATAATAATGGACGAAAATGTGTAACAAAAAACGGTTGACTCTACTATGCGCCATCGTGCGGTTGGAATGTGCAGAAATAATCAGAGCTAATAAAGCTTAAAAGGGTGTTCTCCATGATCGGTCTTGTGATAGACAGTGGTAACTCCCTAGAAACACATTTATAAGTATGATTATGTAGCTTTCGAAACGGTGCTTCATAAAACACGATTCTTCATTAGAAATAAATCAAATAATGAAAGTCTATTTCTTCTATGCCCTCTGTCATGTTGTTGTGCTCATTGTTTTGCACAGACTACGCGCAATAAAACTCAATAAATAATACGCCCCTCCTTTCAATCACTTTGTATAGCTAGTCTGAAATCATGTGTAAAATAATGTTTATCTCTCTACTAACGTAAAATAGTTTCTCTTTTCGAAACTTACACATTCGTATTAATTGGCTATTTTATAACAAAAAACTGTAAAAACAAAACGCGAACTGAATTCATAAAACGCACATAAACTACACATACAATCCGTGTTTTGTAACGTGCGATTAATACACATAGATACAGAGAGAGAAATGTAAACAAAGAGAAAGCTCGCATACTTTTACGGCATACATTCTCCCGTTAGAACAGGAAATCCAACACCGAAAACACAATCATCGAAAGGTTGCTTTGGCGCGACAGCGTGGATCCGTTTCCGACCGAAATCGACTGACTAACGTTACTGCTGCGCCGTTTATGCACTTTACGGTTAGCGAGTGTGCGATCATTGTTCGATGCTATCAAAGGAGTTCGTCGGGAGGAGATGGAAGAGGATGGCGAATTGGGGTCGGTAACATTTTTACTGCCTGAAGTAGAAGCGGCAGCAGTGTTAGAATTAGTAATGGTATGCTCTCCGGCAGCTGTCCGAGAGCGTCCGGATGGTTTACTCCTGTTTTCCCCTGTGGACGGAGCAGAAACTGGTCGTCTGGACAAGCCTGATCCACTGGCTATTTCACCACTGGGACGATCGTGCGGAACAGTTGCCATAACGGGTTTGGCACAAGATTCTTCCCTCGGCAGGAAGGATCCCGACGCCACTAACCGATCGTACGAGTTGCGCCGTAGTAAGGCACGACGTCGCCGGCGACGTCGATTTTCTGCATACATATCAAAATGATGGCTTTGGGAGATTGCAAAATCACTCTCATCCCCATCGAGCTCGTCATGCATCATAGCATCATCATCTTCCTCATCGTCGTCCTCGCTACTGGGAGCCATATTGTTATCTTCGTCGGAAAAATGACCGACCGGTTCCTGAGCGGCAAGTCCTCGCTTTTCGCGCGTTAGATTTCGATCCAGCTGCTGCTCCTTCACAGGGGAAGAACATTGAGCGTCGCCATAGGGTGGAAGGACGTGACGATCTTCGTTTGATAAGCACATAACACGGCTGCTGTTACTAGCGTTACGCGATGAAGAGTGTACGATATTAATAGCGGTGGTGCAGCAAGCCGAATGAGAATCACTAGACATTTGCACTTCTTCCGGAGGAGTGTGTTGCTGATGCGCATGTGTGTTATGATTGTAATGATATTGTTTATAGTGACAGTGCGGATGATGATGGTGGTGATGGTGATGATGGTTGTGGTTCTCTTGGTCTTGGTTAACATCAACATCGTTCAAAAGATCTATACTATCATAGGTACCGATTATTCCGTGCGGATGATGGTGGCCGTGACCGATCGCTCCCGGGATCGGCGTCGACGTCACTATCTGTGGATGTATCAACGAGCCGGTACCGTCGTGGCACAGTTCGAGCGAGCTGCCCCGTGCACCGAGGAACCATTCGGAGCGGGTGCGCATCCTTGCCGCTTGCCGTTCGTGCACCTACAAATCCATTACCGTACGTACACATCACGGTACAACACACCGATTTCCAGACAAGAGTGTTGTAATTTAAAGAGAAATACACCGCATAGCAAAACAATACCGACCGAAGAATTGGAGGGATGCGCGAACGGATACCAGTGGATGGAGAAACGGAGACGATAGAGAAGAAAGAGAGAAAGAAAAAAGAATGTGGACAAAGTTCAATATTAATTCTTACACTTTCCGTACGGTAAACACAACAGCCGACAGTACTTAACACATATTACAACTCAACAACAATACGCTTACGTGTGAATCAGTAGAGTGAAGAGTAGTAGTACTAAACGAATAACCAGCCACATGCCGAGCTCTCTACTCTACTCTGCGGAGCGCGCTAAGGTGATTTTATTGCTTTTTGTTTTGGTTTTGCTTTGCTAACAGTGTCTGTGTCTGTCAGTATGATGGGTGGGGTAGGATTAGTGAAACTATACAGGAGGAAAAAGTAAAACAAAACCAGAAACAGAAACAAATCAGCGAACAAGAGCAAATGTGTTATCATTGTTATCACAAGTACAGATGGGTTTCACATAGTCATTACATAGATGAGTTTGTTTGGTTCTGCATCGAAAGCTTGATGGAAAATCGGCGGAACAGAGATGAATGATGATTTTCTTTATAAAAACATAAATTCTTTTTTTTTAAATCGACCAAACGAAAAAAAATACACTATTGAATTCTTTGGAAGCATATAAGTGTGCGCAGTATCTCATATATATCCACAATATAAAAAAAATAAAATAAAAAATTTCCAAGAAGCATATTCAACATTCTCAGAGAAGATACTAGCAACTCCTTCCGATATTAAGTACGCTTCGTTTATTCGTTTAGGATCATCATCATAGTTACGGTCGTGTGAAAGAAATTGCTTCCTTTATGCCGCACGAATTTGTCGTATGCGCACGATTTACTCAATTAAATTTGAGCCATAAATTGTTTGACATCGAACCACTCGAAAAAAAAACATCGCAAGTGCAGCAGTAGTTGTTTTGTTTGCGTCGTGTGTTAGTATATCAATCTTGGTGTTACAATATTACGTTACATTTATTTATGTGAGTTTATAACATCCCGTCAACCTCGCGTCAACCACACACTACTTTCTAAACTATTTTAATCCATTCTTACTGTTCGATGGCTACAGTTTTTATTTCCGAACCAATATGCGAAAGATTCGATTGATTTTGCCCGGTTGCGCATCAAGTCCAGAAAAGATAAAAAGAAATTTATGATCGAATCAATACTACCGTACGCTTTTCATTTTTCAACCAGCTACAGCTTACCGATACCGTATTGCATACGCTCGTATATATATAATGTTCAAAAATGTATCGTAATAATCAAAAATATTCCTTTTCCCTTCTACCCTGCAACAAAACTACACTGTACGCAAATATTTCGTATGTCGGATAGATGATCGCCGTGCCATACACCCTCTTAATTAACGCGTTGGTAAAATGTTGTGCATACTAAGTTTTGTTACTCACACACGTATATACCCTTTCGATTAATGTTCTCCGTTTTTCGTAAACCAAAAGTTTCTCGCACCTATTATTAATCCGAATTTTACCGCCTTTTTTATATGATATTCCTATTTACATGAGCATAAATGTTAATACAACAAACCAAGCGTATGATCCTTTGGAAATGAGATGTTGTTTTTTTGTTTGTTTTGTTTTTAACGCAAACAATGTTTAACCAATCAACAAAGACAAACGCAGAATGTAAAGCGATAAGACAAAGAGATAGATCATAGCTATTATTACGTTCGGGGAAATTCGATAGCAAAAGTGTCGTGTATATGCCACATATCTTCCTAATTTCTTACATTAATTATAATAAATCAAACGAAAGCATTGTAGTGTAAAGCAAAACGAAAGGAATGTGAGTGTGTCTCGGTTTATGTTATTTCATTATATCAGTAGTAAGCTTTGCAAATGTATTACTTTCGAGCCGTGTAAGTGTGTGTGTGTTTCAAGCATAGTGTTGCGCCACCCGCTTTCTCGCGTCTCTAGGCTGTGATGTGACAACAAAACTATGATCAAACCAAAGGGAATATTTGCACTGGCTACACACTACACGAATCCATTCTTTTTCCTATGTTTCAACCGCGTGCGTGCACACATACACACACACACACTACAGTACAAAAAGATTGTCCCTCACCTGAGGCAGGTAGGAAAGGCTCTTGGTACTTTCCGCGTACCGATTAACGGCCCGCAGCTCGTCCATGGTCATGTGATGCTGCGAGCCGGACCGTGTATTGGACGATGACGAATGGGACGACGAGGAGCAGCTGGATTTTTGCACATTGAATATCCCTGGGCCTTCAAGCGACACAGAAAGCCGAGCGCATGATTCAAGCAATGAGTGCTCTGGAATGATGCCGAGAGATACAGCCGAGTTACCTACGTTCGGACCGCCCGTCGTCAATAGGGCCGGTGTTGAGTGCGATTCTTCCTGGGCGACTGTGTGTGCGTGTCCAAATGTGCAGCGACATCCCACAAATGTCCGCGAAGAGTATTGTCCAATGTTGTCCAGGATTGTACAGGCAGATGTTTCACACCACAGCGCAATGAGAGATATTTAAGAGGAATAGAAGAAGAACAGCCGTTAAGGAATGTGTAGGCGTATACATTATAAAACGGACATAATTTTTTTAACGTAAAAAGCACTACCAAAAAAACCAAAAACCCGAAAAGAAATACAATTTTACATGACATTCTGTTACACTACTATTCTACGGTTTGTGACATGTTTTTGTAGGTAATGATCACAATGTTCGTACAATGTTTTATATAAATATCATATGAACCAAAAGAGTATATATTGAAAAGAGTATATAAGAAACATACTTAGACCCCATCGTTCGCATTCGCACTGCAGCCAGGTTTTTTCGGTCTCTAAAGCTAGTTTTACTGTGTCATTAGCAGTAGTCCAGCAAGCGTGATCAACACGAAGAATTACAAACAGTCAAAGAGGGTGGATGATCACATCCGTGTCCAGTACGAAGAATCCCATGTGTCCGTCGTCCGTTTGTTTGTAAATCCACCAACAGTGATGATCCACGACAGTCCCGCGTTGAAAATCATTGGAGTGAATATGCACGCACACACATTACACACAAACACACACACACACATACAGAGATCAGAGACACAATCGATAAGAGCGATGTTCAATTATGCAAGAAGGAAAATTTGAAACAAAAATGAAGAGACACAATCGATAAGAGCGATGTTCAATTATGCAAGAAGGAAAATTTGAAACAAAAATGAAATATAAATAATATAAAATTAAATGAAACAAAGTGATGTGTACATTAAACCGCATGAAAGAGAACAAAACACATGGAAAAAATAACACAATGAAAAGAAACAAGAAGAAGAAAGAGAGCGTAAAAAAGAACAAACAATTAGTAAACTAATGGAGAGAAAATACTTGGTATTGAAATGTGCAGCGAGTGTTTTTGAGATCGTTTCAAGAAAAAGGCTTAATGAAACAATATTTAAGGGGCAAATCGAAAATTAAAATAGCAAACCAAAAACTAAAAAAAAAACAAAACAAAACCAACATTGCCTTATTTCTACTTGTCTACATGCAAAACACTCGCACACATTCCGTTTACAAAATACAACAGAAGAATCATGTTTTCTTCGTTGTGGATCTGTATTTTGCGTCAATTTAAAGGTTATGGTTGTCTGTCCCGAAAGGGTACTTACGTGCATAATGCTGTTGTGCGGTTTTGCCTCGTGGCGGTGGTGGATAACGAAACGAGCATATCCATTCATCTTGTACTCGCAGGACACGCCCGGTTACCCGTGCATAATACTCATAGTTGACGCGTCCGAACAGATCACAGGCAGTGAATTGTTCTATCATCTGTTTCATTATTTTGGTCGCCACCTGTAAACGGCATGTACACAAACAAAGTAAGGATGAGTGAACGAATGCAAACTGGATGTGAACAGAACGAAACATGAACCGTAACAAATGTCAGATTACACTACTGTTAGGAACAAAACCGTCAATTACACGACTGTGATGCTCGGTGGTAGCTTTACTACCATGAACGTAACGTATCTATTTAGAATTAATATAGACATCACTCTATTAAACGATTGAAATTCGCTTGGCAAGGTGTGGAAAATACCATGTGAATCGAAAAAGGGAATACAGTAGGATAAAAGCAGTATAAAGAACAGATATGTGTCATAGTGAGAAAAGAAGGCCCATCAATACCAGGCATCAAACATACAGAAAGCAGATAGATACTACCGAGAAACAAAAGCTACAAAGATAGAGGACATCGGAAGGCTAAAGAGACGCATTGTACGCATTACGAGACAATCACTATAAACAAAGGACATGTATGTAACAGACAGTAGTGAACAAATGCTACATTTGATGAATGAAAGTGTTCCGAAAGTGCTACAAGTTTGAAAGAGTGGTTTTAACATCGTTACGTCGAAAACCAACTGCGAGAGACATCACACGAATGCACAAATGTCATCACATACAATCACACCAGCTGTACACTCGCAAAACACACAACCTAGCCCTAAAGTTGGCGAGTTGGTAGAGAATATCAACATGAAAGACATGAAGAAGAAATAGACAAACTGGACTCACAATAACTACTAGAAATTAAGTAACATACAGTAGTGAAGTAGTTGATCTCTGTAGACACATTACGAATGAAGTAAAGATAACATCAAACAAAAGAAATAGCTGTTTAAAAATACACAGTAACGCCAGAATTGTCAGGTTGGTAGGCAAACCTGCATGCATAAGATCGAGCGGGATCAGCACATGAATGTGCCAACACTATTCAAATTGAAAAAGTAGAAATACATTTTTCCGTTTAAATATTGCTATAAAATATTTTCTTTGCTATGATTTTTGTAATATATAGATGTCAGTGTTTCGCTGTATAATCAACCATTGGCTAGATTACACATGTACGTGTGATGAAAGGTGCAACAAGGCAGATGAATCTAATTCGCTGCATAAAAACATATCTAACTTGTGTAAGTAAAATATAGCCACAAAATTTTAATAATAACAACGAAAGATGTATACATAATGTCATTCCAATCGTAGGTGAACAGTAAAAATTAACTTGCCAATATAGAACAAAACTAAAACCATTAGCGATTTCATGACCAATACACAAAATCAAACTAAAACATGTTCGATACAACCGGGTAGAACAATTTGTATGTATTATTCTTTCTTAAGCTTCACCAACTTACATGAACTTCCGCCTGGTTAAATGTGATGTAGATGTTGTGATGTGTGGTTGTAGTTCGCATTGAGAGTTTTTATTTTATCGTTCGATGTATCAAATTTGTATCCCAATTTGTTTTTTTTTGTTTTTGTAATGGCATGATAAATCCCGATTAAGAGTTGTTTCAATTTTTATAGCATATTTCCACACGCCAACAGTATCAATTCCGGTAACATTTTTGTTTGTGGCGATGCACCGCAACGCAACGTGATGATTTGTTTGAGAGCGTGCGCGTGTAAAAACGATTTGTTTGTTGCCATTTGTTTACCGTGGTTACACAAGTGTTGTGTTCGCCCATTTGTTTATAGCATGTTTTCCCACCGTTTATAGCATAATTCAATAAAGCGAAACGATCTCGATGCACACACGAATCGTGACGAATTGTTAGACATACAGACGAGCGTTAGGCATGTGAGATAGAGTTGGCGCGGGTTGATAGAGTTGCACACGAGTAGTTATGTTTTAGGGAGGTTGAATGCAGTTATTTAGTTTTTGTTTTTGCGAGAAAAGAAAGGAAACAAGAACAAATAGAATTTGCTTTAGAGAAAGGTGCCATCACACACAAAGAATTGCAACAACGAATGATTTTTTTTGTGACGGAATAATGAAGAAAACGATGAAAATGTAATTTTTATTTAGTAACTTGAGATGTAGTTCTATGATGGTAAAATTAAAGTGTAAAAATAGAGACGAAATAAAGCTATACCTATCGCACTATCGTATGTACACACCCTAAAACTAGTTTCTTCATTAAAATTTTGCAACAACAGCTTCCTCCTATATTCACTTTCGCGCTACGTAACCCAAATTTAATCTTCCATGACGATGCCATCACACACACAAAAAGTCGTACGTATAGTATAAAGCGTAAACACGAAAACTGAACGGCTACAAATTCTTGCACCACACACTAGTGCGCGCACCAGAAAACTATTATGCTCACACCGCACATTGGCCCAGTAGAGAAATAGTATGGAATTTGCTAACAAAAACAAAAAGGAAAAAGCATTAAACCAGCACACACAAAAAAAGTATGCAATTAATGAATATATACATCCACCAAGAAGACAACAACGCAGCCGACGACGACTATAACACAACGGAACCCACACAACAGCATTACAACCTTAAAACGAAACAATTATGTCCATTAGCTCATCGGCCACACAGCTTTGTTTTTGCCATTCCTTCATCCACACGAATCGATCAAACGAAAATGAAACTTTTTATGCTCGTTCCGCTCGTTTCCGTTAGCAGACACAGCGGGGGAAAACTTGCATATCTGAAGGCATATATTGATGGATTTTGAACGGGAAGAATTCGAAGGCACATTGGCACACGCGAAGGCCTACACTACACCTTACTCACATTCAACGAACCGTAGCAATAATCGAATCGACACTGGCCCCTGCCAGCTCGGGTGCAATTCTTGCCTTTCCCATCTAACCCACTTCTCACTTCAAAAATTGCATAGTACTGCGCGAGGCAAAAACTGAAAGAGCTGTTGCATTAGGCCGTCGTTGGGGCATTGTGCGCGCGCATACACTTTTTTTTTGTTTTTGTAATGGCATGATAAATCCCGATTAAGAGTTGTTTCAATTTTTATAGCATATTTCCACACGCCAACAGTATCAATTCCGGTAACATTTTTGTTTGTGGCGATGCACCGCAACGCAACGTGATGATTTGTTTGAGAGCGTGCGCGTGTAAAAACGATTTGTTTGTTGCCATTTGTTTACCGTGGTTACACAAGTGTTGTGTTCGCCCATTTGTTTATAGCATGTTTTCCCACCGTTTATAGCATAATTCAATAAAGCGAAACGATCTCGATGCACACACGAATCGTGACGAATTGTTAGACATACAGACGAGCGTTAGGCATGTGAGATAGAGTTGGCGCGGGTTGATAGAGTTGCACACGAGTAGTTATGTTTTAGGGAGGTTGAATGCAGTTATTTAGTTTTTGTTTTTGCGAGAAAAGAAAGGAAACAAGAACAAATAGAATTTGCTTTAGAGAAAGGTGCCATCACACACAAAGAATTGCAACAACGAATGATTTTTTTTGTGACGGAATAATGAAGAAAACGATGAAAATGTAATTTTTATTTAGTAACTTGAGATGTAGTTCTATGATGGTAAAATTAAAGTGTAAAAATAGAGACGAAATAAAGCTATACCTATCGCACTATCGTATGTACACACCCTAAAACTAGTTTCTTCATTAAAATTTTGCAACAACAGCTTCCTCCTATATTCACTTTCGCGCTACGTAACCCAAATTTAATCTTCCATGACGATGCCATCACACACACAAAAAGTCGTACGTATAGTATAAAGCGTAAACACGAAAACTGAACGGCTACAAATTCTTGCACCACACACTAGTGCGCGCACCAGAAAACTATTATGCTCACACCGCACATTGGCCCAGTAGAGAAATAGTATGGAATTTGCTAACAAAAACAAAAAGGAAAAAGCATTAAACCAGCACACACAAAAAAAGTATGCAATTAATGAATATATACATCCACCAAGAAGACAACAACGCAGCCGACGACGACTATAACACAACGGAACCCACACAACAGCATTACAACCTTAAAACGAAACAATTATGTCCATTAGCTCATCGGCCACACAGCTTTGTTTTTGCCATTCCTTCATCCACACGAATCGATCAAACGAAAATGAAACTTTTTATGCTCGTTCCGCTCGTTTCCGTTAGCAGACACAGCGGGGGAAAACTTGCATATCTGAAGGCATATATTGATGGATTTTGAACGGGAAGAATTCGAAGGCACATTGGCACACGCGAAGGCCTACACTACACCTTACTCACATTCAACGAACCGTAGCAATAATCGAATCGACACTGGCCCCTGCCAGCTCGGGTGCAATTCTTGCCTTTCCCATCTAACCCACTTCTCACTTCAAAAATTGCATAGTACTGCGCGAGGCAAAAACTGAAAGAGCTGTTGCATTAGGCCGTCGTTGGGGCATTGTGCGCGCGCATACACCACCGACGTGTAGCCATGCGCAGTCGCAAAACAATAGATTGTGGCGACCCCGCAGCAAGCGCAACCGGACACAGATATCAGAGCAAGTTGGTACCTCGCGCTATTAAAAATGGAGGACGATTTTTTAGCGCAACTTTGATAGTTTTGGCCGTTCCGGTAGCGTGGTTTGAAGCACACCCCGAACTTAAATATGGCGCAGACTAGAAAGTGCAGAACCCACCTTTGCCGAGGCACCAGTGGCGCGCACAGTGAAGGGAAAGTTTTGCAATGGCGACAAACAAATATGTTTATGAGCAGTCCGCGCGCGCGCGCCCATTTAAGCTATGCAGCGGTTGCGGATGGATTGTTTCATGCAAGCACACAGCCAATGTCCATGGTAATCCCGAAACCACTCCGACGGGTCACGGATTTCATGACCCATAAAGAAAGGAGGGAGAAGGCGAACGATATGATTACAGCACCCGGGGTAAACTACCACTTACGAACTTCCACTATCCTGTCCGCCCCGCGTGTTTCAAGCAGCTGCATTATTCACTCATTATGTTCACCTTGATTTAGCGCACCGACGGTGGAACAAACCGGCCCGCTGTGCGCAAGAGGTTTGCGATTGTTTCAAGGCGCACGATGCACAATAATCCCATCGTCATGTTGGAACCTCTAAAGCTATTAAACTGCTTGCCCAAATGAAAGTGAATTATGCTACGCTTAAGCAAGCACGCTCTCGCCCTGCCATGCCCTAAGCCTTTGGTGCTAAACTCCTAAACAGCTAAACAGTGAAAGATTGAGCAGTAGTTTAGCGCCTCGGTACGTAACGCGCTGTTTGGAAGTAGTGTCTAAGGGACCGTTGGGCTGTCGGTAAACCCATTGGCTACTTTCACTTCCGATTCGTTCGTCCATCACAACCCGGATGGAGCAGGGTAATAAGGAAGAATGAATTTAAAAAAAAATACGCGAAGGCGAGCTTCACCATTTATTTCATCCATACCCTAATAAGGAAGGGAGGTATGAGCAATAATTCATTAATATTCATTGATGGAGATTATCAACGGAAGATGCTTCACAGGAAAGAATAGCGAGCTTTAAAATCTTCTGATATTGCAAGCTGTTCTTGGATTTGTATGTTCCGGGAGCGATTGCCGCTCACTTCGCATTAGCAGTGTCACTCACACAGGTTCTTGCCAATGCAAGGGCAAATCTGAAACATCCTTATATGCTAGAGAAATTGCGACTGTTTTTCATATTCTCAAATTGTGACCATCAACCATTTCAGAACTTAACCTAAATCAGGAGTTATATTTATTTCCAAAGCCTCACCCTGCTTTCACGTGCAATAACACAACAAAGTGAACCCCTTTAAACCAGATTGAATCCAAAGATTTGACCTCCACAAATGCGCACCAGATCTTACCCCGAAAACAGAAAATCCCATCCTACCCAGGTGAAACAGTCGATCTAGCAGGGGTAAGGTTGTTCCCTGACGATCCACACACCAAAAATACAGCCTCCTAGGGTGTGCCTCCTCACCATCACACACTCCACAACACACATCAGCAGTCAAAAAGTCATTCCAACATGGTTGCACGACGCGCGCGCTGCACAGCGGTTACGGCAAACAAACAAACAAATGTGTCGAACAAATTGCGGCGCCAGCACGATTACGCCGCACAACGAGTTTGACGTCAGCGCTAAAAAACCGTCACCAGTCAACGAAAATGCCCTGCCTCCGATATCCTGACGTCGGACGAGAGCGCCAAAAGGGCCGCCCTTTCGATCGCGACAGTCGTGGTGCAGCAGCAAACCCTCAATCTGGCCGCACGAAGATGCATGCATGTGACTGCATGTGTTGCACATATTGACACGGTGCACTATTTCTCGCCGTGTGCTCGAGCGTCTCGGGAGGTGCGCACATACAGAGGCTGGCCGACATTCAAACAAACAACCTTGTCACTTCGAACTGCATAACGTCGCGCCGCGTGAGCTCTCGAGAGTCCAGGGTTGCTGCTACCGTCCGTAGGATTGAGGTGTTTCTGTGTTCTCGCTCTCGTACTGGCGACATTTTCCTACAGACTTACTGATATAATAGTGTAAAACAGCAGAACATCCCCTTCTTACGTTCGTCCAATAATTTGGTCCATCCAATAGTCGTGGTGGTGCTGGTTCATCTGCAACTGCGGCTACATGTGTGTAAAGACGCATATTGTGCAAGACAAATGTGCGACCATAAATCAGCCGATATCCGCAACTTTCCGGTGTGCCAAGTGCCGCTTTTGTAGGGTTTGTTTACAAAAAAAAAGTAAATAAAAACATCGTCTAACCAGTGAAGCTTGAACCCGCTGAACGAAGCGTAACAACAATAGTGTTGTGTAATGCATTTGGTAAGAAAAGTATCAATTTCGTTTTATCAAACCGACCGTGTCGTGATCTTGTGCGATCGTGAGCCGTACTAATGCTGCCTAGTTCTATATTTCTGTTAAATATTAGTTTTCCTCCAGCAGGTGACCTTCCTACCAGCTCATGACATATGCCCCGAAATGTATCTTGTTGAAAAAAATCAAAACTACATATCATCAATACGCCATACCGCCGGCAAGCCGGCAAAACACTTGACTTTCCGTTGTTACTCCAACAAAAAAAATCATCATCGAGTGGTCACGTCCGCTAAGAAGCGAACGCAAAAAAAGCACATTTACGACACCACAACGAGGATAAAGTGATTCCAAATGAAGGCGGAGAGAAATTGTGAAAACAAACAGATGGCAAAACAGAACGCAATGTGGTGGATTGTTTTCCATTAATGATGGGCAGATCTCACCTCGCGCGCCAACGGATCTCCTCAATCGACTAGGTACCGGTACCAACCAACAAAACGCCATCATCTTGTTCTTTTTTTTCTCTCTGACACTGATAAAAAGAAAAACAAAAACCGCCAGCGTTGGAAAAGCGGAAAATGGCAATCGGTAACACGGTAAGAAAATGAAGCGAGACAACTGCCACTGCCGCCACAACATGATGTACCGGAGCATTTCCAATCGGGGAACATTTGATTTAAGAGGATCAACGGAGTTGTGGACCCTGAACCGTTGGTCCCTCGACTTTTCGCTCTAGTTCCTTCTCATCGCAACTCGACCGGGCCATCAAAAATGGCTAGCAAAGAAAGCGAAAAAGATCCATAGAGCTGGGGTATAAATCATCACCACGCACTCACACACATACCTTGGGATAGATTAATGATGGTACCAGAATTGATGGGAAAGTGCGACCACGAGAGATGTACAAGTGTAGTAGCAATTCCACCTATCGATGAGACCTGGTTTCTATTGAGTTTGGTGTTAATTCCTTTTGTCTCGGACTGATTTCGTTTTAATTTTTTATGATAATTGTAAAAAGTAAGGTAAGGTCAGGTTATGAAGCTGAAGACGATTAATAAACAATCCTATAATTATGCCAACAGTTTACAAAATAGACGTTTCAGCAATCAAAAACATCGGGAATATTCTTATCTTACAAACAGGAACAATTGTTTACTAGGATTTACCAGAAGAGCTGCATATAACTTTGAACATTAAAACTTAACTCTTGAACGCTTTATGGTGAACCCATGTAAGTCTCAGAATTTATCAGAAAATGTATGGCTAAAAGCTATCACAGTCAATCTTACCTAACCGATGAATAATAATACCGAAAACAACAGCAAAACTAAACATTAAACGCTTCCTTATGTAGCAATAATGTTCGTGAAATTGCAATGCACTTAAATAGTCTTTCAGTGCATCAGCTCCCACCTGTTTGACGTTTAATTTTATTCTCCTAAATTCGCGTTAAATCATGTTACGAATTTTCCAATTATTCCTCTATCCAAAAAAGCATTTCCAAACACCCATGAGAAAACCTTTTATTTCATGCCGTTTAAGTTGTCTTGTCGTTGGTTCGACACTTCGAATGGTATAGCGCAGCCAGTTCGAGCTCCGATCCAAAATCCCGTGTTTGAATTTATGCATCTCGCGCAATTACCCGTCCAGATGGTTACGTCGCCTCAGCCCACACAAAATGTATCAATTTTCCGGACCCCGGTAACGTAACCGGCCGAGGAAGAAGAAAAAAGCAGCAGCAGCAGCAGCCAAAAAACCAATTGCAAACGTAAGCATATAAAACACCAACGAAATGCACGATCTAATAATCGGGTTGTGTGTTTGGTCGAGAGACCGCGGCATCGGTCGACGAAACCTCATTCATCTTCGGTTACCACCACCCGTGCTTTTCTCCAACAAGCCCATAAACAACGGACCCGCGCAAAGAGCAAAGAGTTGCCCCAAAACGATTAAAAATTGGTTCCAATCGTGCCCCGCGCGATCGGGTGCAGCACGGTTTTACTACAAACCGACACACACAACACTTCAACAACGAGCCCCGTATGGTTTTTCGATCGAGAGAGATGGTGGGTGAAAGTCAATGCGTCCAAACAACACAAAACGAAGTCGGGAAGCTAATTCGCTCGTGATTCGATAATATGTGGCTGTGTGAATAGTGGGGTGCCGCTGAGTGGGTGAGCCAGTTTGTGCTGTGTGCGCGTCCCGAGCAGTTCGGCATCGAAAACCGGCCAAAGATTATCGCATCATCTTTAAGCGATGGTTTGGTTTGGACTTGCAGTAACCGAATTGCATGATACTTCCTGCTGGGAAAAAGTTTTTTTTTTTTCTTACATGGGCTCGTCGGAACCCAATCAAGATGATGATGATGGGCAAACGGGAGGCTTAAAATGTTGCTAACGGCAAACGATCAGCACACACACACACGCCCGACGATCGATGAAGCGTTATGTTGTGAGAGCGATGCATCGCACCCATTTCTGCTTTTTTTTTATAATCGCTGTTATGACCGGTCCTATTTTGTTTCGCCTGCATTTACCTTGGCACTCTGTTTTGATTGTGATGTGTTAGATAACATCTAACCGAAAGAATCACAACTTCAAGTATAGGCACACATTTACACATTTATGACTGCAAATGGAAAATCAAAATTATGTCTAACAACATTTGGTGAACAATTTATGAAAGACTGTAAAAAACAGGCATGACAGATAAGAATTCGAAATTGATTATTCGTCGTTATTCGAAAAGCTGTTAATGTCACTGCTATTGAACAAAATATTTTTGATTTTTGATAAACCATTTTGACACATACATCCTTTTGTTGCGTGATCTATTATTCTTTGGGAAGAACCATCTGCTAAAATCCTTTAATAAATTGGTATAATGAGCAACTGCGCCTTCTTACAAACGAAACATGGACAATGGAGAATATACTAAAAACCAAACATGTAACTGGGCGTGAAACCATCATCACCAACTAACCAAAAGCCGCTTCGCTGCTCAGACAAGCTCAAATAAATCCATATACCACGACTACCACCACTCGTTTTTGTACACGCCACAATACTCACCTTAAAACGCAGCACATCCTTCATCCGTGCCGTTTTGCCGTCGCTGACACACGACTGGAAGAAGCTGGGCGCCACCGAGACTCCGAGCGCTTCGCTCGTCATGCCCGTTTCGGCGCGTTCGGAGTTGCTGGCGATCACGCGGAATGTTCCAAACAGCAACACCAGCAAACGCTGCGTGTGGCCTGGCAGTGACATAAGTAGTCTAAAAGAACGGGTGAGAGAAAGAAAGAGAGAATTAAAAAGTGTTTCTGTATAGTGCTATAATGTGCTATAATTTTTGCTATAATTATTATTACACATCAAAAATAGATTTTTTTTATTTGCAAAGATATTTTAATGTGGTTTATTTTCATCACAAAAAGTTGCTTCTCATGTATCCGATCAACCAACGCACAGAAAAGAATTATCAACTGTAAACAACGTCATACTGTCTAGCGAAACCGAGCGCGAAGTTTCCATCAGTTACATCGTACCGATAATGTCCAACTGTTTCCGGTTTATCTCGACAATTCAATCCCCTTCTCCTCTGCTTCTCCGGCAAATGCCGACACGATTCCACGACAAAAAGTACGAAGAAACAGAACCATGGCCACAGTTGTTGCAGTTGCCAGTGCCAGACGGTGTGAGACACAGTTTGTAGTAGCGATGTCTGAGTGGAAGGTGTGTACGATCGTTTACATTTTTAGCTCTCCCAGTGAGACGATTTGCGTAGACGTTTTGTTGATCGACAAACATGTCCAGCGTCGATCGAACGCAAGACATTATTGCTTATGAATCTTAATTAAATGCAGGCTCGTCTTGGTTAAATTGATTGTTACAACTTCATATAAAGATGTATGTAAAATGTAGCTATAAAACCATAAAATTGGTTCGCACATTAAACAATTAAAATTATCTTAAAACATCCAGTCCTTGAAATCATCGCCCGTTTTCCGATCTGAATGGCAGTCGTGTTTTCGTGAGCTATTGCAATCCATCCCCCAAACCCCGATAAGCATATTAGAGTTAAGCGCTAACATCCTTTTAATACACGTCTCGCCCTGTCCGATAGACCAAGAAAAAGAATTGGCAATCTCTTCAGCAAGCGGCACACGACCGAACACACCTCGAAAACGGCAAGAAAAGACCAGTCAAACGAAGCAAAAAGCGAAGAAAATAAGTCACCAGGAACACTACGATACACCACGACACTACACATCACATTACCGGTTTCTACAACCTCGTCTACACAAGCTGCCCTTGAAGGTACTGTCGTGCACGATGCAACAAACATTTGGCGAACAATAAACACACAATAAGGGGGAAGAAGACGCCAGTTTCTGTTCTGTTCCGTCAACAAGAGGGCCCTTGTTGCAATTTACTATCAATGGTTTGGGCGCGATAAGATTAGATAAGAAACCATTCACCAGAGCGCTGTCATGTCTCTCGTGTGTAGTGGGGCCGGTGTATTGCCTTTTGGTCTGTCTATCTTACTATTGTAGCGCTATTGTTAATAGGTTTATTGTAAGTTTAGGTGCTTGCTGTTATTGAGTGTCTGGATTTTTTTGTTTTAAAAGATTTTAGAAGAAGATTAACTAATCCCGATAATCGAAAGCACAAGTGATTTCGTTTTAAAATAACCTTCAAACATTGGAACTATTGCATTAACTCACTCCATAAGCTTGACGTTACGTGGAAACCATTCAAGCGCTTCAAGAAATCAGAAGATAAAAACGAGAAGACTTCCTCCTTCCTTCATTTGGTGTGTCATCAGCGCACTCTGCCATTAAGTGTCAAATTATACGTCTTCTGCATGTATGATGATACATTCACATCTTTCTTTCTCATTGCACACGAACCTCGATACGGATGTACCACCGCAAAACAACAGTCTGTCAGTCTCACTCAAGCTACTGCGCTTAAATCAAATTGACTGAAATTAATGGCTAGTGCAACCTACGAGAGTTTGGAGACATTCAAGACTTTTTTCTTACTGACAAACCTAAGGCATGGAATTCGCTTTCACTTCTACGTGGACACATTACTGTGTACAACGAATGTGGATATAGCAGAGCCACTAAACTGAGAATAATTGGAATTACTAAGGTCTTCTCCAACGTAATCGATAGAAAGGAAGCTTAAGCCGGTAATCATTGTATTGCAAAAAGTCAGCAAGCTACCGTCTGTGGATTCGTAATTATCTATTCACTTTCACTCTTAAATAAATGTGTTGAAGCAAATACATCCTGGTTTACAGAATTTCAAGAAGCCAGAAGGCAAAAGTACTTTTTAACGCTACACAAGTGTTACATTAACGCGATATAATTAGATTTAATGATCAATCACTTAAAAGCAATTCCATTGGCGATGCAACAGACGTGCAACTTATCGGATCCGGTGAATGGCGGGAGTTATAATTACCGTAGCACCAGGCCCAGACAGTCTGGCGACGACGTGTGCTCAACCGCTTAAGGACACGTTCAAGAACGCTTCAAAAGAATGTTGTTTCGAAGTAGTTGCTCTACTATTTGCTACAATTAGACGCAAGTTTCGTCATCAAATACTCGAAACAGGAAGTTTATCTTCTGTTCTTCTCACTACTAACGCTACCAGCAGAGGAATCGAGAGAACTGAGGGACGGCGTAAAGAAACCTCCGAGCGACGAAATATCACCGACCCAAGTTGGCACCCGGCTTCAGACAGATCTGCCGACAGACAGGTTGCCACCAGTTGATCCTACGGCATGACGACGCGAAAACGTCAACATCCGTCCATCTTCGTCATCATCGCTGCTCGCCCTGGGAGTCTGGGTTGTCTTCCACCGCTTCGCTGCGCACACACACACAGCCGGCACGGATACGGGAGAAAAAATATTTCACCGGCAGCGCATCGTTGGCCGAAAACCACGAGAAGGTTTTTCTTCCGCTGGTGCGAATGGAAAATGTAACAAGCCGTAGCAGCCGCGCAACCGTACACCAGAGCGACGTGACCCCCCGGGGGAAATCGATAGCTGTCGCTTGTCGACGACGTCGGCTTCTTGAGGGAAACGCGTACACCACGAACGGATGCCAGCCAATCATGAACAGGACGCACCCGGTGTCTAAATCATCCACACTTGGAGCATATCCCGCAGCACACAAATGTGCTCTTATTTCTCGCTCTCTCTCGTCTTTGTGACAGTTTGGCGAGACAACCGCAGCTAATCCGTCACTAAACGGAGCAAAGATAAAAGAAACGATCGCCACAAATCGTGTTCTCCATATGAGAGGATGCTTACATTACCTGAAACAAATTCCGTAAATCTTGTTGTAGAGCCAAAATCTTCCAAATACAACTAAACTTTACAAATATGTCCTCCATCTCTGTGAAGGCGTATAGCGAGAGAGAGAGAGAGAGAGAGAGAGACCTCAATCGGAAATCATGCACGCTGAAAAAGCAGGTCTACAAAAACTGCACACCGCACGAGCGCTATAAACGGTGGAAAAATTAACCTCTTAATTAAGTTCAATTTTACTACCCATGTGTGTTTGTCGAGGCCGTTCCTGTGGTTGGAACATCACTAGTGTCTGTGTGTCTGTGTGAGTTGTTCGGACACCACACCATAGCTGGTGGTTTTTGTCAGACCGACGACTGTTCATCGGTGTGTTCTCGTCCTCTTTCACGCCATTTACTCGTTTCCTTCCCATATGTTGTCAATGATGATGATGCACCCGGGACACACCTCAATTTCTACACTCAGACACATACCATAAACTGCCTCAGCATCACCACACATTTTGGCCACGTTAGCAGACAACGTGTTGCCGCGTTGAGCGTTGAGTGATGGACTAATCGAATATAGTTACCAGCACACGTTTTTGAGGAAATTGCTTTCCTGCTATGATGCAGGGTAATAGTGTTCGTGTTGGATCCTCTAGTTTAAAGAAATGAGCCATACATTCTTAACCAGAGAATCTTCTAGCTTGAAAGCATCACCATAACTAGCTTAATTCAGTGTAACTCTCGCATTCATAGAGCATGCAGATCACGAAGAAACTCACCCGGCAGAGTTATCTTCAAATCTGGACTAAAACAATTAGCATTCTAAACCCTTATCCAATTCACCAACCCGTCCATGATTACTCAGTAGCGCGCACACACTGCCAATCATGGACCAGAAGAACTCCTTGTACGCGCGCACATGAGATATCTGCACGGGTTTAGCATTTTGTTTTGTAACATACATGTAATATGGCAAGGCGCACTTTTGGCGCCGAGCCTCGCGTGTGTCTTGATGGTGCCGGACCGGAGCTGCGCGACGACGAACACCACTATGGAAATATGGACCGACAAGCGCATGTTGGCACACCACTTATCACACTTGTCGTGACAAATGGATGCAATGTCCACTAATGGACACAGATCGAGCAGATCCCATCACCGCCACCATCAGCATCACAGCACAATCATGCACCATTTTGTATTGGCCGTGCCGTGGACGTCGGTCGCACACCTCTTTTGGGAGGAGTCCGACGCCTAATGTCTCGCCGGTGGTGAAAGGAGAGTGGAAGGGGTACACCACACCAAAATATCACCCTGTCACCGTGTGTAACACACATTTCGCGATGCAGTTAAGCGCATTGCCGCACGCCGTTGTCGCGTGTGTCTCCACGAAAACCAGATCCATCAATCCATTGCTGCTGGTGTGCGGAGACCAAAGAAACCAACAAACCTACTCATCAAATCCCATCATCCGTCCCGTCCCAGCAGAACCAGCTCTCTGGCTGTGAAGTTCGTTGAATTAGAAACTAAACGGGCGTATCGGATCAGCGCGCTGTGCGACCAGGTGCATCCACCAGCAAGGGTACACGAAGTTGGTCGGGTCGGGGACCAGCAGAACATCGTGCATCGTCGGTCGACCCTTTTTGCTCTGAACAAGCAGCAAGAAGTTGTCGGCAGGTCAGAGGCCGGGCAGCAGAACAGCAGAAGGGAAACTATTTCAACAATTTACAACCGCGCACCGCACTCTCAAACTCGGGGGGCTGCACGACCAAATGCGGTTCCCGGTCCCCATGAAGCTGCAATCCGTGAGCAACAGATCGTAGGCATTCGGGGACCAACCGTGACCCTTGCTTGCATCTTACGCTCCAAACCGCTCCCTGTAGTATGTTCCCTTCCCATTTTGGGGCACGCCGCGTGTTATGTTGGAGGAACGGGGTCCGCACACACACAGCCGTCAGGTGATCGACAGCAGGAGAGTTGAAAATCCTTCGCGTGACACACTTGTGCACGTCAGATGCAAAACAAATTATGACGCCGGCAACCAGCAGTAGCAGGTAGCGGCCCAACTCTAATCCCCCTTTAATCTGCTCTTAATGATCTGCTGGCCTGCTGCGACGTCCATACGATTATACGAGGATGATAGTTAAATAAAACCCGTGCTTGACGAAGGGACAGACCCGATCGCCTTGTTTGTCTTACATTTGGGGCGAAGATATTCTGCAGCCGTGCGCGCGCCAGCTTGAAGGTGTTTTCGTTTGGCAAAAGATGTTGATGGTTTTAAGTTGGATGTCATCTCCGCGCGGTGGTTCCGTGTACGATACTCAATCACGATCCTTATCAGCGATGAGCCACCCCTTTTTTGGGCGATCGTAAATCGCTCTATTTTTAAAGCATGCCGTCATGGTGGAGTGTACGTCGCACCGCCTCATCAGTCATAAACTGGCGCCCGGATTTAGTTAAACACGTGCACATACACGCACGCGCCAACAAGAAGAAGGTAACACCGCCGATACGTGCACAAGAATTTGGAAGAAAAATGGTGTACAATGCTGTCCCATTGTGCATTGTGTTATTTGTCAAACTGGCTTGTACCGAATTGGCACACAATCACTTAACCAAATATAGACATCCACTACGTCCAATGTTTCCTTACGCAGACCATGCCTTAAGATGTGTTCAGAATTTTAGGACCCACTCACATAGATGTGAACTGACGACCGAGCTACCGTTTGCAGTGATTATTTGTGTATTCTGAGTAACTCAATAGAAGTCCTCTGTCAGTCTCTAACATTAAAGTTGCTGTGGTAAAATTGTTTTGAGTTCTAAAAGTTCTTTAAAATTGTCACCTCAAACAGTGGCTCTGTTGTTGGAATCTCCTGCCGTAACCTTCTGCCAGATAGAAGACACCTCCTCCACTGTGTCTTAGTCAATTGCCTTCACGACCGTACGCTACCTACGTCCATTAGCGGTTTCACATATCGGTGATACTAACCAACTTACCCCTACGCATCACCCTTCGTAAATCTGACGTTGCACCTCCGCATGCAATTGCTAAACAAACACAGAAAAGTGCGAAACACAACCAGAGAAACCAGTTACAGCAAATAACACAAACTACCGCGGGAGGCGAATGCGCTTGGTAAATTCTTGCCCAACAGTTTTTCCCAATGTTAAATTGATGAGAAAACTGAACCGATCCCTAGCCATAAACTAGTCCCCGCCCTCCTCCAAGCACGCAATAATATCATTTTAACATTGACCGACTAAGGTCAGCGTACTTCGCCGGCTGCTTCTGCTACACAAAAACCGATCACACAGGTCCGATCGGGTTCTGTTGCGGCGCAGTTATCAAATTAAAATCAAATAACAAAGACATTGCTCCGTCTTTGGTGTGAAACACACTTCTCGGTCCGTACCTTCATCCCAAAACGGGAGTGAACACAATAAACCGTGGCAATAGCGGTTCGGGGCCGTGTTGCAACCATAATGCTTCGCATACCATTTGGTCTTGGGTAACTCGGCTAGACCCACTGTAAATTGGGATGACCCCCCACAACCAGCTGCTGGCCCTAATAAGGCAATCTAGGCATAACTGAATCGAACCGACGAAGAATTGTGCTACTTGGTGGGCATTCTTTGTCTGCTAACTCGAAGCATTGCGGTATCGTTTCAAAATCTTTCTAAAATGCGTCTTCTATGACTCAGTTACGGACACACAGAGCAAGAAAATTGCAACGCTGTGGCATACTAAAGGGATGACAAACCACGCTTTCATCCAAGCACAACGAAATCTATGCCACCACCACCGAGAGATCGGAATTCATTTAGTGCCATAAAAATGCTTCCCGTCACTGACCGTTGCTAGGGTGGTCTGCAAGTTCTTCGCCAATTTGACGATTCGTTCGCATACTCCTCCAATGACTAATCGTGTTATAAGCAAAACAATAATAAAGTATGTGCTACCATACAACGCGGTGCATGCAGACAAAGGCGCAATGGACGCTCAACGGCTTTTTCCAATCCAACGCCCATTTATGATTTGAAACTCCTCTTTGACGTGGGGAATCAAGACTGCAGAGCGCACCAGTGCTACACATCATATCTCGACCTCCTCCTCCACAAGAATATGAGAGGCATTAGTAAACGCAAGCCTGCAAGTAGAGAAGGGTTAGAGAGGTTGCTGCTTTTTCTATTCTTACCCAACCGACTGGCTGCATGACTTCCCACATACACACATACATACACAGAAGAGAACAAGCATAGGAATATGTCTAGCAGTACCACACTCTGCAACTGCACAAACAGGGTGCATTGCTCGCCACGCCAGTACCAACTAGATCAGTATCCACAGCCGATTTTAACAGCTTCTACAACAGCACCAAATGTCGATATTGTGTAAGCAAAAGCAGCAGAACTGCACCACGATTGTACGAATCGTCTCTCCAAGCTAAAAAAAAAAACGATGTGCTGCCACTACGTTTTCCAAACACACAAACACACCAAAGTTGCATTCACACACATCTGTTATCGCTTCAGCTGCGCAGTGGCAACCGGAACCCTTTCACCAAACTACGAGCTCCCCAAAAGCGAGCTCCCCGCGAAGATCGGGCGACCGATCATGCAGTATTTCTAGTGCGAGACAAATTCCTGCTCATAAAACCTTCATCTATTAGCTCGGTTTCTCGCCGATGAGTTAAGACTCTACTGGGCCGAATGATTTTCCGCATTGCATTGCCCATTGTAAAAAGCGACCCGCATGCAACAGTGAGAGTAGTCGGCGGATCTTTGTCCGTCCGGTGTCACGATAGGAAAGCAATCCCATTTCTCATCCAACAATTGATAAAGGGTCGACTGTGCGGAGACAGAAAGAAGGTTCTATTTTTAATCAGTACAGTTCTGAAATGCAACCCAACAAACCTGCCCAGAATGAACGCCAACATCGGAACTTATTCTTCCCTCACGACGACGCACTGAACGTTATGCATTTGTGGTCTATTTGATCTTGCAGCAAAAACGACATTCTAGTAATGCGATAAGGCGTGCGCTATATGCTGTACTATGATGCGAAATTAAATTAAACCTACTTTGAGTATCGTACACGGGCTGGATGTGATGCGTGCTCTGACCACTCTCTATCAAAAGCTCCAGTACGAGACATACACCGGCTCTGGAGGCCACTAAATGGTGGAATGCAAACCCAGCGCCTTCCTTCTGTGGTTTAGTGCCGGTCACTGGAACTAGGTTTTGCCATTTGTGTGGTGCGTTCTAAGCGCACCAAAGCGACATACACAGCAGGCAGCACAAAAGAGGGCGTCATTATGGAAGCACGCCGTAAACACTAACAGTTGATTGATATTATTAGATGTTTGGGTCATTCGCCTGTGAACCTCTGACAAGTGAACACCAATTCTGTTATTCAACTCGACAGTTATACACATACACACAACACCAAGGACACACTGATAAGACCTCAACCGAACGAATATTGGACTACGAGCAAAAGGACAAAGGATAAGATAAGTACTAGGATAATATGGGGGTGGTGGACCCTGGGGGGGGCTCCCCCGGGTCATATTACGCGATCCTTGGAGAGGATCATCGACTAGCTGGCAAAAGACGAAGGAAAATGAAAGGAGACAGAATAATACTGGATGAAACACATGACACGGAAGAGATTTTTATGGTGGTGGAGAGTATGACGGTAGGAAAATCACTGGCCACGTACAATCCGTTCCTTTTCCAAAAGGCGGTCGAGCTTGCCATCAACGGTAAGCCGATTCATACGACGCTATTACGGGATGGAAAAATTCTCATGAAAGTGAAGAACAGAAGTGACGCAAAAAAACTAACAAAACTTAACTTAAACCACCCGAATGCGACGATGACCGTTAAAGTGTACGAACATGAAACTCTTAATCTCACTAAGGGCATTGTCAGGTGTGACGCATGCTTGCTCCTCACGGAGGAGGAACTTTTGGACGGGCTGAAAGAACAAAAGCCTACCTAAATAACAAGCACACACTACAATCCATAGCCACATACCAGTTCAACGACCTCATTAATATCAGTCATAACATAAAAATCCGCGCCTCAATACCCGGTATTACCAACAACAAAAGACAATATGATCCCAAAATAGCCCGACAACTTAGCCTAGAAACAATTAACTCCACCACCACCACCCCTACTGCCACAAAAATCTACACAGATGGAAGCAAAATTGATGAAAACTGTGGTATAGGAATTTATATCACCAGAGGTCAACAAGAACTCCTAAAAAAATCCTACAAACTTAAAAATCCCGTGTCCATATGCTCAACCGAATTATATGCCATTAAACT
>KZ061649.1:294223-344960 GCA_002091835.1 Anopheles maculatus
TGCTGAACCCTAAGTTTCGCTTTCGTACCCTGTGTGTCGGCTATCGTCGAATTGCAAACGATTGAAGCAGAATCTGAAATATTTGCACTTTCGCTACGTTACCACCACACACTGGGACCTTCTTTTTATCGCAAAAAGCACTAGAGATTCTTCAAGTTTAGATTTATAGATTCTTCCGCTCTATTTTTTCCCTGCGTATACTTGGATCCGCTTTCCAGAAAATGGAAAAGGAAAAGAAACACACAGAGCTACACACGCACGCACACACACACGTACACACATCAGAATCTTCCGCCGGACCCGTTGATCTCGCACTCTCGCGTATGTGTGCTGCGTCCACCACACACAGAATCACGACGCACTCTCGCTCACTGCCGCTATTGCTGCTGCTGCTGGCTCTGCTTGCTCTCAGCGTGCCTCTTCGAACGCGACTAAAACTTCGGGCACACGCGTGACTGTGCGTGAGCGACGCCTTTTTCTCACCACTACAATCGCACTTCCTACAGCGCGCTTTTCGTTTCTTTTTCTACACTTTCCCCCTTCTGCACACAGCTGAGCTGCGGCCGAACGCTGTACGTTGCGATAGTGGTCGGGAAGCATAAAACCATCACGGGCAACAACACTTTCCGTACCATTTTCCACCATGCACACACACACACCGACGCTCGCACACTTCTGTGCTCTCTTTTGCTCAGGCCAGACAGAGCTGGGGTGATGTGTGCATCCAAGAGACTACGAACGTTGGTTCGGTGTGTTTGGACTTTTCGTATGTATGATGACCACTGGCTGGACTAACCTACACGAGACACAAATTGACAGCGGCCGCTTTGTTCCTTTTTAGTTTTCCGTTTTCAATTCTCGGATCCGCTATTCCATACGGCAAACTCCGGAACAAGCACAATTTTCACTTCGTTTTCTTCAGCCAGGAAGAAGCATCCCTGTTGGCAGCACGATCTGTAAAAGGAAAATTTAAACAAAATAAATTCCACCACACCACAAAAATGGCCACCGGGTTCTGTGTGTATTTTCTGGGAAAATGATAAAAATAACAATTCCAGTACGATTTTCCAGCCTCAACCTCAACCACTCAACAAGCGCACCACATATCATCCAAGTGGGCCTTGGTTTTCCATCAATGAAAACGCCAAACTATACGTGGTGCGGTTGGACTGAGATCATTGAGCGAGAGCGATGCGAAAATGATTGAGTGTTTAATTAATATGCCGGAACGAGAGCGACCGAGAAAGAGAGCGCCACAGTGTGAACGATGGCAACACCAAGATTTTTCCCATTAAAAAAAACTCTTTCCAACGGTAAGAAGACGGTCCCCGGCAATCGGGAAAAAGGAAGCTGGATAATGGAATCCGGCTGAATGCTGATGGAAAATCGATCTCAAACTAAAATTGGCAGCATTTCTTAAAACACATTTGGCACATTTGCTCCTTGTTCGTCCTTTTTCGCATGTGTCAAACTAGGAATCTCCATCAGCGCACGCACACACACACACACACTCGCAACAGGAAGGTGTTTGCTCTGTCACTTCGTATATTGTTCAACACTCCCGTCGAAGGTGGAACAGCGGGATCTCCGGATATCATCCCTTAATCGGGTTTACCTCCATTTAAAGTACCGCACGAGAGACAATAACGTAATGGGTATCAAGCAATTATGCCATAAAAATAACGCGTCTCATCAAAGTAAACCATGCTTTTTAAACCATCTATCAGCAGCACCAAACCAACCACACACACGTACAAACACAGGCAAGCACACAATGAAATAAATATAACGGTCCGATTTTTCACTCTCGCTTTTCGTATCCGTGATCAAAATCTCGCTCTTTCTCACACTTTCGGCCGTGCTTTCGTTCTCTTTCGTTCCCACATTTTCAATGGCGGGTGGGAGTTTATCCCCCCCCACCCTATCGCCACAGTTTTCATTTTCACAGGTCACACTTTTCACCACCGGGAGACATACACACACGCAGAACGCACGCACGCTTCATTTAAATGAAGCAACGCTTGGTGGAAAATGCAGCCAATGTGTATGATGGATGAAATACCGGGCAAAAATACATCCTCTGCCAAGCAGAATAGAAGAATATTGTTCTTTCTGGGGCAACAAGAGACACACACCGAACCGTTCGAACGCAGCTGCGAGACAGAACCGACCGAATCGTAGCAGCAGCAGCAGCAGCAACACAACAGCAATCCGAATCGGAATCTCCAACACGACGACGGTACGGGGCAATTCAAAGAGAGAGAATTCTCGGCCACACTCCCTCAATAAGGGAGGAAAATGTGGCCCAGAAAACCGTGACTGTATGCTCGCTCACGGGCGCCCAACATACATCACCGCTTCTCCCTCCCACTTCTTCTTTTTCTAGCAGAACGGCCAGCAACACCCTCCCGGACAAGATTACTTTCTTTTCCCATGAAAAAAAGCAACGTTCGCGGTTGGTGGTGGAGACCGTTTTGTATTTTTATTCTTCCCTAGAAACCGTACCAACGCACCAACGGCTACTTTTCTAATCAAGTATTCGGGAAAAAGAGCGTCGCATAGGCGCGAGATAACGATTCCACCGGACATCCCGGTAAAGCACATACTAATGTGCTATGCTTCTCTATGGCTGGCCACATATAGTGTAAACAGATTCCCTGTGTGCCTGTCCGCCAATGCTTAGTCCGTATCGCAATTCCGGCTCGAACACATGCAGGAACAATCGACAAAGCGCAAGCTGCCGTTTATTGTACCATACGCACACGCACCAATTTATCGTACAATAACGGGTGACAAAAGTTTTCAGGGCTTTTCTATTGTTTCCGTACCACCACCACCACCATCGCCACCAACAGTATCGTACAATACCAGCGCCATATTCACACCATATTCCGTACGGCACAAACCTAGCGCTGTATAAAGCACATTCGCACAAACACTCGCCGTGAATATTCTTTCCATACTTCAATCGGTCCACATACTTAACTGCTACACCGGTTAATGGGCTTGATTTATACAAATTTTCATCTAAATTAACAATAAACACACACGCACCAAACGAATGACGCTCCGTTCGCTCCCGCAGCTTTTTACTTTATCATTTCTTGTTGTGCGAGAGACTCGGGGAAGCGTTTTTTATTCTCGCTAGCTCGTCCCCAAGTAGCGTTTCAGGTTTCTGGGGTGAGTGGCAAGTATCTCAGCAAATATCTTTTTTTGAAGCGTTTTCTTTCGGGTATATTTTGGTGATTTTTTTAATTTCTGTTTTTGCAGATGTTTAGTGAGATTCATTTTCGGATGGAAAATGTCAATTGTAAAATGCGATTACGAGGTGGAAAAGGCACGATTGTACTTTGGAGAACAACCTAAGTTAAAAGACTTGAACTACACATCGAATTGAAGAAGGCGAATGAACCGCGAGCTTGCAAAGGTGCAGTGAAGTGTGACCGTTCAGGTACATTATAATGAAATCGCGTACATACTGCATTCAATGCGTTGGGCTCAATCAGCAATCATTTGGATGTCGACAAATAATGAGTTTGTAATTTCGTAGGGTAGGTGTACCAATTATGGACGAGTTTGTACAGCGTTTTCACTAAAAGTACAATTGTAAAGAATTTGCTGATCCAAAATTCACAAACTAGGGCTTTTTAGATAAGCACACATTTCGTTTACATTTTCCTTATTAAATTTTGGAAATTGAATTCTTAATACAAAAGTTTTAGCAATTTTCCTAAACACCTTCGATGTACCAATTGTTGTGCTATGTGTGTACCAATTATTGTGCTCGTCCAAAAATTGAGTTAGAGTCGTTTAATCTAACAATAATCATTGATAACATAAAAATGAATGTTTTTTAGGAATTTACAATAACAAATTGTGAAAATGGTTGATTTTTCGACAGCAAAAATAATTATTGCTATTATTCGATTAATGGACTTTCAAAAATTGTGAAACTTGTAAGAAAACAAGGAAAACAAATAAATAATACGAATATGGTGTTAGGACATTGCTATTGGCCATATTTTTTCATAATTTCGGTTTTTTCATCGATAGCACAACAATTGGTGCTAGCACAACAATTGGTGCACCTACCCTACTTGGGGACGGATCTCACACGCACAAATGGTAACTCACTCGTTTGACAGCTCACGGCTCACATCCATTTTTGACAGCTCGTACTGCTTCAATTAAATTAACAGTTATTATTGCACTTACAGAAATTAAGCAAATTTAGCTCTTTCATCAACTTATGCTTCAAGAATTTATAAAAAATACTGTACTGTTTACTGTACATTGTAAAGTAATCAAGTTATCAAGCGATCTGGGCGGGTGTTTCTACCGCAATAATCCTCCATTCGCCAATAAACTGAAACAATCAAAAGTGTAGCTGGTGTGCTGCGTAATTAATTACTTTTATTACCCTCAAATACATGTATATACGTTTGTTTGATTGATTTTTTACAGAGAAATTTCTTTGATTCGTTTATTTCGTTTTTCTTATTGTTCTATTTGATGATTTTTACCCTTTCAAACCTCAGTCGCCAGGATTACGTGTCCGTTTTGCTTTTCCCGTATACTTCCTCTTACCACCCATTGGCCATTCTTCTCCAAAAGACATTCATTTGTCTTCATGACCAGCCAAAAGGTGATGATAATTTCTTCCACAGAAGCTTTTTGCTGCCCTCTGCACGACACTACAACACAAGGACACGCATTATCGATGTTCGAAGATGATATGAATATATTTCATGATCTTTGAAAGTAATTGATTCTTGACAAGTTGGTGGCTCGCATTCATATCGTTCTCGCGTCTGCCATCCCTTTTTTCCCCCTTTTCTCCCTTTACGCGGCTATCACGACGCCTTTTTTTTATGCATCATTAATACTAAACTCGTTGGCGGTTCAACCATCTTTATCCCGTGGCCGGCTCCTCGTGTATTGATTTCATTCGTTCATTCCGTGCCATGTTAATTCTGTGCCCACAGTCGGCATCGCTTTTTCCTTTATGTAGTTCGTACAACAGAACCAACAGAGGGAATTACTTACTGCTCTCTACTTACGATTCATTCCGAGCTCAAAAATATCGAAAAACAAAGATCCCTACTGGGGTTTTGGGTAATTAAACTGCTAAATCCTAACTTTATGCACTACTACACACCGATATTGAACGAAAAACATGAAACAAGAGCAGAACATAACGACGAATACGAGGGGGTTGATGTTGACGCTGGAACCCAGGGTGAGAAAAGGAAGGTTTGACGGAATTTGCCACACGATTCTGATAAGCGTGAAGGTAACAAAAAAACGGAGTGTGGCAATGTGATGATACAGGAGTAGACACAGCTGTAGAGATGCGCACCACTACACGTCGCCTGGCCGGTTGTAGTGGAGCGTTGATGAGGAGCAGTGCTACCTGTGCGTACGACGCTGCCGATCCTGCCAGATCGCATACTTTCGGTTGGCCGACTGGAGCAGTTGGTTTAGATGCTGCGTTAGCGAGGAGCCCAATGGCAACAGTTCTCTCATGGCACGATCCTTCAAGAAACAAAGCAGAAATGTGTTACAAGCACAATGCTACCAGTCCAGTGGAGAGAGAATTGTCAACTGAAACCGGTACCTCAAATGGCTTCAATTTGACCATCGCGAAACGTTGCAGTATGTCGTGCATGCGGGTTGCTTCCGACTCGAGCTGGGGCGTCGTTGGTGGGAAACATTTCCAAAACTCCTTCAGCAATTCCAGCAGCGAAAGGTAAAGGTTACGCACTTCCTTCTCTATATCCGGAGGCACAAGTTCTGTAACGATGGTGGCGATTTAATAGTGGTCTTTAGGGAATCCAAAATATCAAGAAAATTGCCGCAAAACTTCCGGAAAAGTCCTACAATACTTACGGGCAAGGCTTTGTTCCTGGAATCCCCGCATAAGCGCACCGCCCGGACTCAGATCACCGAGCGCACTGACAGCGGCAGCCGGACTGACAAGCAGCTTATGGGGCGTCCGATTACTCCACGTCCCGTTGGCGGCCTCCAGGATCATTGCATGCGTCGTATCGAAATCATGCAAACCCACCTCACTTCTCTGGCTGCTAGAATGGGAAGAATCGTGCCCGCCAGTCCCGCTGGCCGCCGCCGCCGGTACAGGCCCATGAAGGTAACGTTCGATTTTGGTCAAATTCAGCTGCTTTACACGGGTCCGTTCGTCCTCCGCGCCCTCCAGATCGTCGTAGGTGATTTTCGCCTGAATGCGGGCCCGCTTAATCGTCGGCTCGACAAACACGGCACCGTTCGACGATGGTGGTCCCATCGTTCCATTGCTCTTGTGCTCGGTGATCCCATTGGCATGATCGTGCATTCGTTTCTCCTTCTTGCTGAACCCATTCACCGTATTATTATTATTACTCCCATCGGCCGGCAGATTATTGTTGTTTGTCTTGTCCTTCCCATTCGTAACGGGCGCACCACCGTTCGCCGACGAATCCGTCGTCCCGGTCGGTGTAGCGGACAAAATTGACCCGATGCCACAGTTGAGCGTCTTTACATCCGTGCACGTTTTAAGCACGGAAAACGAATGTTGATTAAAGCGCTTGATCATACTCTGATGCACAATGTTCCCACTGTTTACGGTCTGCTGTTTGGCCGTGGCCGAACTACAGAACCCATCCTCCAGCGTATTATCCTCGAACGCACGTATATCCAGCAGCGGGTCGCCGAGATTCTCCTGCACCGATTGGCGCAGCTGCTGATCATCGAGCTTGCCGCACTCGGTGAAAATGTCTTTGGTGCCGCCCGCCACAATACGGTCCCGGTGGAAGTAGTGCGACTGGAAGAATTTGGTCCAAAACTCTGCCTCCGTCATTTTGCCCGGCACGTGCTCGCTGTGTTTTCGCTTCACCGCCGGGTACGTTTTAAAAATACACTCAATTATGTCCGCCGTCAGATTGTACCGCAACCCATTGCAACCGTCCGTTTGGGGCTTAATGTCCGCCAGAAACGCTCCCGACACACCGATGTCCTGCTTCACCGTTTGCTCCTTGCTCATGTAATCCTTGGCGTGCCGGGCCCAAAACTCTTCACTCGTCAGCACCTGCGTGATGACCAGATCTTTGTACAGCTGCAACAGGGACGGGTTTTCCGTCAGTATGCGATTCTTTTCCTCCAACTCTTTGTCGATTTTGCGCCGAAAGTTGGGCAGCAACTGTTGCAGTAGCTCCTTCACCTTATCCCGATCGGCCATCTGTGCCTGCGGACCGAGCCGGTTGACAAAGTGAAACGTGGAACTGTTGCCATCGTGCAGCACCACCTGCAGCTGTACCTTCGGTTTACCTTCCGGGGAAATTTTTTGCACTAAAACAAAGCAGACACAAAGCATTGGTAAGAATGGGAGCTGTGGGGCGGCAACCGCAAGCGAGAAGCGGGTTGGGGTACATCATACTTTTTATATCCTGGAAACGGTGCGACACGGCAACCGTGTCGCGATGCTCAGCAATCCATGCGATACGTTCGTTCATCACGTAGAGCGTTCCATCGCCCTTTTTAAATCGGACCTCGCCCATCTGTAGCAGCACGTCCTCGCGTGTCGTAGTCATCTTTTTGGCGCTTGGTCGTTTACACTACACCAATCGGAGATATTGACCTGTTTTTTCCTCCAAGGGTGACTTCTTAAGTCTCAAGTGTGCTAATTAGTTCGTGCTTGGCGACAAGGCAGCAAAATTAGGGCACTATTTGCTATTGACCACAGTAAGTTTTTCTCTGTATACTCCTAGGGAGGATGGAATTGGAACGAACAACCTAAAACAAAAGATCAAGCAATTAAGTACTACAATAATACAAAGTAGAGGATTAAAAATATTAAAAGCAAACAAGAGTGATCCCAAGGCCCAGGCCCCTTCTACGATTCATGAGATAACTAGCATCCATCTTATCTTCGCAATTTTGCTGTATCACGTAATATTCATAAAAAAAAATGGGACAAAAGAATATTTCACTCCTGCGAGCAGAATATATATTTTTCTAATAAAATTATTCACCCTTTCTACGCATGTAATTCTTTTTCGTCACAGCTTTGAACATGAACGTATGCGTGTGTGAGTGCATCATAGGTGCAAAAATTACGCCGATCAGCAGGCCCGATCGGAGAGTTGCATTTCCTCTACGAGCGAGCGGTTGGTTGAAGTTTGTGACCGAGAGGTAAAGTGGCAAATACAGATTTTCCAATACAATCCCAATAGCAATGCTGTACGGCGGACAGAAATTAACCCCCCGTGGTATGCATGACCATACAGACGCACACACACACACACACACACACACACATGCACATAAACTCGCAGCGATGTGTGCGGTGTGTGTATGAATCATGATTACAAAAAACGAAGAACGAATGCAATTTTACAAATTCTTTGTCCGACCCATCTCCCGCTGCTTCGAGCGGATGCGTTTTCTACCTTCAGTACACACTAAAAATGTTTGGTCTTATCAATTATACCGATTTTTGGTATGAAAAGTAAAATCCGATAGAACGCAACCGAAGCGCAAATTTGGCACACTTTCTATCTCTGTAGGCCTACTTTTTTCTAAAAAACCTTTTTTCTATACATGTTGCTATGGTTCGCGAAGCACACACTTTGCTAGGGGTAGCCTTCATCTTTTTCAACGCCACACACAGCACACCACCATCAGCCATTTACATAGCAACATAGTAGGCGCGGAGCGAGATGCCCACTTTTGATAATCGACACCATTACGATACACTTCTTCTACGGGGGGACAAGCATAGAAGCGGCGAACAATTATAACTTTTCTAACTACGCTCCTCCAATATAATTTGCTTTACATTTATGCCGTACCCTTTCACTGCCAATTTGCTTCCAAATTTATGCTAAACTGTGTGAACAAACGGCACATTATTAAAGTTATGTACATCGGAGATGTTTCTTTATTGTACCCAATATTCATGATAAAATGCGACGAAAACCATATAACACACTCTCTCTCTAAAGGTACGCATATCACACACACAAATCGGGACCAAAGTTACGCTTTATTAGCAGCGTAAGCGCCAGCCAGCCAGACATTGGCTATTGACGGCGACTTGGGTACACACACGAGCCGAGAGTTCATTGGACGGTTCTGGAAAATATTCGTTCGCCTCTGGCCACAGCAAAATGGCCAAAAATCGCACAAACTCCATCGTTCACCAGCTCACCGACCATTCCGGTGCATTTTTATGCAAAAACCAGCCCGAAAGCACCCGGTTTTTACCTGTTTTCCGACGCGTTTCTACGGAGCGCCTATTCCATGATGTTCTACCGCCGCCATGTGCAATTTCGTTCGACAGGAACATTTTCATTTTCATTGCCCTGCAACACCACATAATCACATCGCACACCGCGCTGTCGCTAGTATTCAGGAAATATTTTCATGGTAAATTTAGACTGGTTCCCCTGGCATCTTGGCCGGCCCGGCTGCGCAAAAGTGACAGATGGTGGTTTGATGGCCAATTCCCCGAGCGCAAATGTGACAGTTTGACAGTTCGCTTGAAATGCCAATCATACAGTGAACGGATAAGCGTCAGATAAGGTTTTTTGATGAAAATAAATTCTGTTTAGCTCAAATTCGTATTCAAAAATACATTTAATCGTAAATTTTAATTGTTATTGATTATTTATATTATATTTACCTCCGTAAATTTATCACTGGTATGGTCAAAACGTTCCCGATTAAATTCTAGGAATCTCAAAATTTGAACGACATTCTTTCTGCACCTATTAGGAACTTATAAATTTAAAACATGTTGAACGAGATTCAGTTATTTTTTTTATATTGAGCATACTTAATTTATGTGTACAAATTCCTTTGTTTAAGACAAGATGTGATAGATATACGGCCTGGCCGTAAGCACGCAATATAAAAAATATATATATGTGATCATAATTCGCGTTATATTTGCTTGAAACGATATTAACAGTTTCATATTCTTCATTCCACTTCTGCTTCGACCATCAGACCAGACCACCAAGAATGTAAAAAAACAGTAAAAGAAAAATGTCCTTCACACAACGCTCCTTTTACCGCCTTTGCTGATTAAGAGCTGTTTAACAGCTACAACCGTTTATGCTTCTTGTTGTGTGTATCTTTTTCCGATCCGCCAAAGCAATGAACATAAAACAAACAAACTTCATGAACTGCTGTATTGAGCTAAAAATAGAAAATGAACCTATATCCTTCCTTCACAACGTGACCAATAAGTTCCTTTACCATTTTTTTTTCTTAACGCAGGATCTTCTTCGTATTGATTTGCGCGTAAACCAAAATCACCTGTTCCCAACCCGAACCACACAAAGCGCACATCCAGCGGTCGATCCCAACACACAGCAATGGAAAATCGCGATATAAAAAGTAGGCGAAGGACACCAAAGGACATATTCTTTCGCGGTGCCATTCTTGCACGCGCGTACAAACAAACATCGCGACCACGACAATATTGGCCACAGTACATGGGGACCCCGTTGCAACAATGTTTACTTTTCACACGCTATCCAACCCGCGTACCTCCACCAAAGCGAGTTCCGAATGAGTTTTATGAGCTTTTGTAGCATGTTTTTTTGTGGTTGGTTTTGTTTCGAGTCTCAACACGCTGCCTTTCGTCGCTGCCATCAGGATCGAAGCAACAAAGAAAAAACTGTTGCACACCGTCCACCGTGAAAAAAGCAACGGCTGCGAACCAGAATTGATTGTGATTTTTGCTTGACCGGACGGAATATCCTCGGTGGGAACGACACGTGCGAAACGATGAGTTAATTTGTGACTTTTGTCTGGTGGTGCTGGTACAACGGTTGGTGAAAGTGTGGCTGAGGCTAACGGAGGTTCCTTTTTCTGTTTTTTTTGTAAATCACTCCCAACAAAACAAAAAACACGACATCGTTCGACAAAGCGATGGAAGGTAAAGTATAGTAGGCGAAATTAACATTTTCCCGATGGGAGAAAGAGCAAACAAAACACAAAGGAAATTGTCTTTGGTAGCAAATTAACAACTAGCAGATATCATCATCATCATCATCGTCATAAAGTTCTAATGTCGCTGACTCATGCCTCGAGGGAAAACGGCTAATTGGTGGAGCTCTAATTACCATAAGCTGGCGTGCCTTTTTGGTTGGTGAAATATTATTCCGTAGCCTACTGCGATCGAAGTGATAGAAGTGGTGCCAGTAGCAGTGGAACCCTGTGTGTAAACGAGCGTAGTATCCTTAATTCCACGAGCAACCTGCCAGCAGCTATCGGAAGGAAAACCACAAATTGAATATGATAGCAAGCTGTTCCGAGGTTAACCGGTGTAGTGCAAAAGAAAAACGGTCGATGAAATCTTCTTCGCTCTAACTAACAGTCTTCTGTCCTGTTGGGAAAACAAACGACTCACGACGACCGCTTCCCGCTTCCCGCTACAAACTACAAAGCGTGCGAAAGTGTGAAGAAACCAAACGGGATTGGGGGTATGGTTTTCCCTATGCTCAGGCCCCACTGTACCAACGGTCGATTTTGCCAACAAGTTTTCACCTGCAATAAGTTTCGATTGTCACGCAAAGGACGATCCGCGTGGATTTGGGGGGTAAGGAAATATTGAGGCTTTTTGGTATGAAGCCATAAATCTCGAGACATGAATGGTTTTGGAATTGAAAATGCTCCTCACAAAATATATGTGGGGGGAGGGATAAGACACATGTTTGGGGGACATCACCTACTCAATCACGAGGGATACTTTCCTCTATTTATAGAAAGAAGGAATATATTTCGTTCTGTTTGCCAGGGACCGAACAGCTTTTAGCTCCAGGAATATGAAGTTCTGACTTCTAAAGATATAGAATAAACCAGTTAAGACTTTTCAAAACATTCACCTGCTTAAGTACAACTACTTCAGCTCCCGGTTTGCATAAATAATACCCTAAAGCAGTTCATTAATCAATCAAATTGATTATCCCATTCTTCGTATCGATAGAGCACACCACCAGAGCGGATAAGAAGGAACCCTTTCGTACTTTGTACGTCGTCCATGCAAAAGAATTTACGAGCCAATCATTTGTCCCTTGGTTCAATAGCCAGATGCCATTCGATTGACAAGCCAAATTCGACAAATTTCGATCACATTTTCCAATTCCTTCGTTCCCGCCCCGACCTGTGATTGGGTTAAGCTTTTGGGGGGAAATAAATCAAACCAATAAAAATATCCTCCCGTCGCTTTTGTTCCGTTTAGCCATCGCTTTTGGGCGCAACTTACAATCTATGCAAACTCGTGCGGCGGCATGTTTACTTTGGCTCCCAAAACACGAAGGAGGGCACGCGCTTTTACCCCAACACTTTGCCGGCACGTGGTTTCCTTTGAAGCATTCAAGTTATGCGCCTCATCCTCTGTAGATAGAGTTTTCGCGGGCAAAGACTCAACTGCTTTCTCCGGCATGGGGTCTCAACCAGTTTGATTAGAGCGCTCGTTGAGGAAACATATCTCCTTCTTTAGTCAGTGTGCTTTAGTTCGGCTTTTAAACCCACAAAAAGATGATCGAAATGAACGAGTTTTCCCGCTTGCTTCTTAGGGAAGCTCGCAAAGAGTATCAGCTTATCTTGGGACGGTGCAATGATTTCGGTGGGACAGAGAGCCTTTGAGGTTGTGCGATCTTCTTTACCGGAGATCGCACCACTTCGAGAGCTTAGTTCAGTGAGTGGTTCGAATTGGAGGATTGCTGTTAAAATGTTTGTTAGTGTCCTCTTCAGGTTTCGAGTACGTTATTCAGCGTCCACCTCAAGCCCGGATCTGCTTCGGCTCTAGTATCGAACGGGAAACGGTCCCGCTGCAGGGACCGGCTATGAGTGCGTTGATGCGTCGCCGGCAACCGGAGCTGTTGGGCGAAAATCTCGCACCCGGATGTCACAACATTAGCTACGATGCGGGGACCCCAGATGCACATCCTGCACTGCGCATGCGAGTGAGCCGTAAAGGGTACGGGCCGCTGGCGGCTACTAGTGTGCGGTTTAACTTTGAGGAGGTAAGCAACAGTCCGGGCGTTGGAGATTACGAGCTGGCGGGTCGTAAGTCCTCGAAACCGAAACAGTCGGCTAAACCTTTCGGTAGCGGTACGGACGATCGTACGAAGGATCATTCGCTAGCGTATCCTGGGTAAGTTGATGAATATATGTAATTAATTCTAGAGTTTTCAAGGCGTTTTCCAAGGCATCTACATGATTAAAACAATGCGCGATTCTGATAGACAATATTAAGTGGCTAGATTGGTGTGTTATTTGATCCTCGCGTTCTTTTAAACATATGGACATTTGATTTCTGTTCTGACAATTCATTCTTCCTTTGTGATTCTATAGTGTTGGAACATACGTTTTCAAAACGCGGAAGGACATCCGGAGCCATTCGTTTGGGGGAACTATTAAAATTATGCCTGCTGCAAGGACGATCTGCAAGACGGATAACTTTGACCGCTGTCAGCGGTGTGACGAACGACCAGAGGTGGATTACTGGAAGAATCTCAGGACGGAACGATGCTTTTGTCGGCGTTGCATGGTGAAGGAGCTGGAAGAGGCGCGATGTCACCCAAAGAGCAAGTCCGAGCAGAAGAAGCGCATCGAGTCTTTGAAGGAGTACAAGGTAAGTGATTTTAGAAGGAAAACCCTTGTTGGTGTGCCATTATTGTAATGCCATTTTGTTCTCCCTTCAAATAGCGTGTACGACACTGTGCATACTACCACCGGCATGACAAGACTAGTGCAGCGATTCAGTTTATCAGCAACAAGCAATTGAAGCGCAAGTTCCGGTTAGAGAATTACCTTTCGATGTTCGAATAGAGCCCGGTTAAGCTAATCAAACTCGCTTCCACTGTTCTTTATGATGACATTTGCCATTGGTAAGGGAGCTGGGTAAGTTCTTTCCTTTTCCATCGTTTGAGACAAAAAAACACACATTTTACACTTAATTGAAGCCCTAATATTGATTCAAATCGTGGATACAAATGCTGTTTAAAATGTGTTTTAGAATCTCAAGATTTTCGAGCACGAAAAAACACAGTACAAGATTACCGAGTAGAATAGTGGTGCGCGCAATAGATAAATATTAACAGCTACAATTAAAAACAACGCCCCAAGCGGGGCGTAAAATAAGCTTAAAATTAAAACTCAATTGTCTGCTCGCCCCATCAATTGTCGACATCCTTCTTCATCGGTTCACCTTCCGGTGCTTGACGACATTTGCCGGACGCGTTGTTCACGGGACTCATCGAATCGGAAATGGTTGTCCGCTGCAGGGCGGAAGCAATCTGCCGTACTTTGTCCCCACTGCCCGTCCCTTGTGTGCCATCGATCGGAAGTAGCGATGAACGGGACGATGAGGTTGTATCGCTCATATCCGCATCGGTTGCACTTCCAAGGCATCTACATGATTAAAACAATGCGCGATTCTGATAGACAATATTAAGTGGCTAGATTGGTGTGTTATTTGATCCTCGCGTTCTTTTAAACATATGGACATTTGATTTCTGTTCTGACAATTCATTCTTCCTTTGTGATTCTATAGTGTTGGAACATACGTTTTCAAAACGCGGAAGGACATCCGGAGCCATTCGTTTGGGGGAACTATTAAAATTATGCCTGCTGCAAGGACGATCTGCAAGACGGATAACTTTGACCGCTGTCAGCGGTGTGACGAACGACCAGAGGTGGATTACTGGAAGAATCTCAGGACGGAACGATGCTTTTGTCGGCGTTGCATGGTGAAGGAGCTGGAAGAGGCGCGATGTCACCCAAAGAGCAAGTCCGAGCAGAAGAAGCGCATCGAGTCTTTGAAGGAGTACAAGGTAAGTGATTTTAGAAGGAGAACCCTTGTTGGTGTGTCATTATTGTAATGCCATTTTGTTCTCCCTTCAAATAGCGTGTACGACACTGTGCATACTACCACCGGCATGACAAGACTAGTGCAGCGATTCAGTTTATCAGCAACAAGCAATTGAAGCGCAAGTTCCGGTTAGAAAATTACCTGTCGATGTTCGAATAGAGCCCGGTTAAGCTAATCAAACTCGCTTCCACTGTTCTTTATGATGACATTTGCCATTGGTAAGGGAGCTGGGTAAGTTCTTTCCTTTTCCATCGTTTGAGACAAAAAAACACACATTTTACACTTAATTGAAGCCCTAATATTGATTCAAATCGTGGATACAAATGCTGTTTAAAATGTGTTTTAGAATCTCAAGATTTTCGAGCACGAAAAAACACAGTACAAGATTACCGAGTAGAATAGTGGTGCGCGCAATAGATAAATATTAACAGCTACAATTAAAAACAACGCCCCAAGCGGGGCGTAAAATAAGCTTAAAATTAAAACTCAATTGTCTGCTCGCCCCATCAATTGTCGACATCCTTCTTCATCGGTTCACCTTCCGGTGCTTGACGACATTTGCCGGACGCGTTCACGGGGCTCGCCGAATCGGAAATGGTTGTCCGCTGCAGGGCGGAAGCTATCTGCCGTACTTTGTCCCCACTGCCCGTCCCTTGTGTGCCATCGATCGGAAGTAGCGATGAACGGGACGATGAAGTTGTATCGCTCATATCCGCATCGGTTGCACCCTCCAGTCCACCGCCACCATCCCCAAGCGGTGGCGTTTCATCCGAGTTGGATGGATTGAGGAGATTCTTAATGATGGCAGGATTAATCAGCGTATCGATGCCGTGCGTTTGAATCAGATCCTCCAGATTCTGTAACTGTGCCGATTGGCACGTTTGATTTTGATTAGAGCAACCGGTAAGCGTCCTTTCCGGCGGATCGTTTACCCGCCGGTCGGTGGCACACATCGAATAGGACGATGTGTTGGTAGTGAGCGTTAGTGCCCCGTTCGGGTATTGACTGTTGCGCTTTTGTGCGGACGTGTCACCAACGAACTCATCGGGCCACGATTCATCTTCCTCCTCTTCCGCTTCCGTGTTAAGATCGTGCTCAAACTGATCGTCCGGATCGACCCCATCATCACCCTCGGTCACATCGAACAGGCGGGCCTTCAGACGTTCCGTGATTTCTTCCAGCTCAGTAAACTTCCGCTTCAGGGCACGGCTGAGCGATGTGTTGTTGGCTGCATCCAACCCGATCGCGGTACAGTCCACATCGATCGAGAGCGGTATCTGGAAGTTCATCTGCTCGTCGAGCGCTTTGTACACTTGCACGTTTTCTAGCGGCTGTACATTAACCTGGAGGAAGAAAAGGGGACAACAACATTAGAATTGTTCACTTACCTCAACAGACTCAATCTGGCGTACCTTAATTTGACCGTTACAGCGTCCGGAAAAGTCCATAATGTTGTACCAGCCGAGAATGTACGGCATCCCCGACAGTAGCACACTCAGATCGATCGCACAGAACCCAATCACGGCATCTTCCATCGGTGCGGGCAGCAATCGACACTTGGGTGCATCACTTAGCGCCGCCTTGCGCCAAACCTTCAATATGAATCGCTTTTCATCCTGAAATCGTTTTGTAAACATCAAGAGATAGTCAATTTGATGACTATTGCAACAGGAGCTCCGTCGATACTGTCCAAGTTGGGATCTCATGGGTCTACCTTATTATTATTATTATTATTTATTAATCAAATTGTTTGCCACAAGGGCTATACAAAGTCAGAAATCTTAGAACTAAACATACATACACAAAATGAGCAGGCGGAACTGTGGTTGGGAAAGCAAATAAAAAGTCTTTAGGATGAGGATGACAAAAGACGGGAAAGGAAACAATTAATAAAAATATTGTGATCAAACAGATCACCAACCGAATTGAATGCCAGTAACGCACGCATCCATGGATCGCTTTGGGAAAACCGCGTACGACAAAAAGGGATAAGAAGGGGAGGGCGTACACGTAAGCGATGGGAAGGGACATATAAAGGGATAGCTGCCAGAAGGGCGGGAGAGTCAATGTTGGAAAGGAGGATGTTGGCAATAAATAACTTGCGAGCATGACCATGACGATCCTCTAGTTTAACCAAACCCAGCAGCTGGCACCGCACCGAACAAGAAGGCAAGGTTGTGCTGGGGTCGTTCAGTAAACGCCTAGCGGCTATTCGCGTGAACTTCCTCTGCACCCTCTCCAACCTATCCATAGCGGTGACACCGGCGGGCGACCATATAACACTGGCAACAGTACAGCGCTCTCAGGCATAACGGGTCTCGAACCTCGGTGGACATACGAGAGATTAGACCCAATACCTTGCTAGCCCGCTCAAGGACCGAGTTGAGATGCGACTCGAAACCCATTCGCTCGAGCTTTGCCATAAGCAATTGATGCGACAAGCAATCGAACGCAGCTTTAAAATCTGTGTAGATGATGTTATCCTGCCTACCAGCGACTGTGTGCGGAAACAGATCGATCATCAACGACATAAGATTCGACAGGGTAGAGCGTCTCGGCATGAAATCATGCTGGGAGGATGGGATTAACGGGGAAACAATAGGAAGGATAGAAGAGTAGATCACAGACTCGAGGACTTTAGACGCTGCACAAAGGATGGAGATGCCTCGATAATTTAAGGGCGACGTCCGGCAACCTTTCTTAAAGGCTGGGATCAGCCAAGCTGATCTCCAAAGAGAGGGAAAAACTCCTGTATCAACCGACCTAGTGAATAGGCGAATCAACACAGGAGCAATCGCCTCCCTAGCGTCAATAAGTGCGGAAGAAGGGATGCCGTCAGGACCAGGAGAAAAGGAGTGCTTAAGCTGGCAAAGTGCAGTAAGCACCAACTGCTCGTCGATGTATACCGAGTGAGCGTTAATATAGTCCCGAGGAACGCCCGAGAGCCCAGCCGCAAGAGACGCAGTAGAGTGAGATGGATCAACAAAAAGGCCCCCAAAGTGATGCGCAAACAAATTACAAATTTCCAACGGAGAGGAAGCTGAGCGATTGCCTAAAGACAAGTTTGATGGAATACCGGAGTATCCACGTTGTATGTTGGCATATCTCCAGAAAGATCTACGTATGTATGAGTTATGTATGAGATAAGATGTCCAATAAACTAATGGATCATTGGAGTACCTTCTACAATAACTTTGTAGAATTAGCCACATCAAACAAGTTAAGAGCTAAAAGACCTGCGACGATTTTGGGTTTTAAAGTAGCCCTGACTACAAAGTGTTTCGAACCAATAGAATTCTTTGAGTTATTGCTAGCAATTGCCATACTCTTCGCCTAGTCTAGTTTATTTTTATTAAACGCTTACACTACTCTTACTTACATTCATCATCAGATCGACCGGCAGCTGCACCTCGAACCGTTTCTGCCACCCGGGCGAACAGTTGCGCTCGAGCACATGCGTCGTGTGATTCCTTCGTGCGATTTTACCGTGTTTGGCATGCCGGGCTTCAAATTATACCCTTCGAACGTGGCATACGCGCTCGGCTCCAGCTCCAGCGTGTCCGGAACATTGCGGTTCTTGTGTCGCTTTGCATACTTTTTGCTAATGGTCAACTTTGGCAAATTCACCGCCTGTTCGATCTCGATCGCAACCCGGAACACTTTACATTCGTCGATCGGTACTGCTGAGGTGTGTTCACCACCGCTCGGTGTAACTTTACTGCTGCCCGAGCTTTCTACAGTCGTCGGTTGGGATTCGGCAACGCTTTCGATCGAACCACCGTCGTCGTTTGATGCCAGCTGAGCAGCAGCATCGAGCGGTTGCCCGGCACCGGCTGCCGGTGGTGTTTGATCGGCCGGGGTTGTTGCGGCACCGAGCAACGTTGCCATACCCAATCCTCCCAACCCACCAAACCCGTCCAGTGCCGATGCTGGCGGTCTTTGCGACAGCGCTTTCTGGAGATTGTCAAGCAGATCGGCCGTTTTGCGTAGCTGGGGCCTGTTTGCATTGGAGTGTGGCGAGGTTCCGTGCGGCGTTGCTTCCATCGGTTGGTCGGTGGAAGCGTTATTATGATCGTAGCTCGGTGCCGTACTACGCTCCGACGAGATGGGCAAGCGTTGGGCCAAATTTTCGATGAACGCCGACAGCATGTTTGCCACTTCGGACGTTTGCGGTTGCTTTGTGCCGCTGTTCATCGATTGAATTGATTTGTGCTCGGGACGTGGGTAAATACGGCGAGTCGGGGAACCAACCACGGACGAAGGGACGCTAGTGCGGTTGGCCAGCGAGCGTGGAACATCGCTCGATACGTGCTGCAGGTTCCGCATGGTTTTAAAGTGTTCAATCTGGCTCTCGGTGCCTATGGCTAGTATGGCTTTGATTTCACCGCACGGTTCGGCGGCCAGCGGTGAAGTGATGCCACTCCAACCATCGATCGAAATGACGGGAAGCTTGGCGTGGGACAAATGTTCGCTTAGCTGCGCATCCCGGAACGCGATGTAGAATTGATGCAGTGACAGGCGCGTGTAGCCGATGAGTTTCTCCGGTTCGCCTGACGGTTTCTGCCATAGCTCTACCTTCATGTGCTGGTTGCGGACACGCTCGATGAATGCGGAATTCGCCAGTACTGGGAACGTGTGGAGATAGTTAAAATCACCCCCTTCTGGGCAAAGGTCCGACGTTAGTGTGGTTGGTTCGTCCGTCCAGAATGTATTGCACACCAGAAAGTAATCACTGACCGGAAGTGAACGAAGCTGTCCGAGGTGTAGTATTCCGTGCAGAAGCTTAACACGTTCTTCCGGTGCACTTGTTTCCGTTTCCATTGGTTTTGGATCGGACTGGGAACGGCCAGTAGGTGCATCCGGATCGTTCTTTCCCATTCGGTCACGATGCTCGTTACCGGACGGGTTCGATTGCTGATTTTTCGTTGTATTCGTGTCCTTGGTTTCGGAAGGACTTTGATTATCCGATGGGCAACCGGTGTGCCGCGTACATGCCCAGCTTGCGTGTGGAAACAAACCACGATGCCGCAGCTGATTGCAGCCCATCGGCTGATGGCCACAAGAAAGGGGCCTATCAGAATACTGTTGACGTGCGGTAGAAGTAGTAGTACCACCCAAAGGTTCCGTCATTGGACCGTCCCATGTGTCACTGTCGCTCGACGAATCCAGCGTCACATTTCCTTCGTCCACCATTACGGCATCGATCAGTTCGGACCCAAAGTGAAGACCCCGGCGTCCCAGATGCATGCGTAGCGTTAGCGTACCGAGCAGAATGTCGTCCGATGCCAACCGGACTGGGCAGCGTTTGTGGCAGCTTAACCGTCCATCTAGTAGCTCACGCAGCGTGACGGATGCCGATCCGAGGAAGAACAGACGAGTCTTTCCGAAGCTACTACCAACGTTCAGATGAATACCGAACTCAAAGACCAGTCCTTCATCTCCACCCGTGGGGAGGGCCAGTTTAGTGGTTTTGGGTTGACTTTCGAACAAAACCTCCGCATTGTCGAAAGCGATCGAAGTGGAGTTGAATTTGAGAAGCGTTGTGTTGGGATTGCGGGACAGTTTCATCTTCACTATAAACCCGGATGTGGTCGGTGTTAGCCACTGATGCTTTGTACGATGCTGCATTTCCTTCATACCGGCCCGTGTAAGCTTCAGGCCCTCTACCAGTACACGAACACAGTCGACTGCCTGTAGGTACGGTTGCTTGTTCCGTTCGGGAGCGGCATCGTATCGGGCAAGTGCTTCCAGCATACTTTCCGCGGGCGAAATGGAACAAATCTCACTCAGTGCCGAAAGTTCCGACGATGCCCGGGAGCGTTCGTCATCCAACGGTTTGCCGGTTAAATAATCCAACACCTTTCGCTTCGATTCGTGGTCCAAAGTGTTGAACTTTTTCTTCGATGCATGCTGGTAGCTACTGCCGGCCAAGGGACGCTGGGAACTTTCATGTAGTGGAGCTAGCTTTCCTTCCACAACCAATGCCGAATTCAATGCGGGCGGGAAGGTTTTCAAAGGAACGCTAGCAGGACGCTGCTCAACACACAACATTTTGCGATTTTCTTTCCCTTCTTTCTGGGACTGCAAGCTAGCGGGCTTGGAAGGATTTGTAGGAAGCTCCTTGGGATCGAGTTTGAGACCGAATTCCAAACAAAGCTCTCCAAGCTTGAACCCTCGTACACTTAGAATGTCGCCACAGCTTTGTGCGAGAACCGGTTGATCTACGTTTTCGAGGAAATTGATTATTTTTTCAGGTATTTGTACTTTCGCAGTGCCGATTAGCGTTTCGGTGCGTTTTGAATACAGCCGCAGCCGGACCGGTTCGCAGCTTTTAAGATACCGCCGGAATAGATCCGCACTGGTACACACTTCGTAATCGACGCTGCTGTTGTTCTTGCCTGCCTCTGCCCAGTGAAGCGTTGCAACCGGGGTGGATGCTTTTTGTCCCCACCACACTAGCTGCAGATCGACTGCGGGATATACTTTTGTGCTGTTCCACCGGATACCAGCGCTTGTGGGTGAGCCACCTACCGACACGCGGGGAGACTCTAGGAAGTTGCCAAATCCTACCGTAAGCGTACCACGCGATCGACCATCTACATTCGGTGGTAATGCTCCGATGCACCTTCGCTGTTGTGTTCTCGTACGGGTTTCGTGCGCTTCTCCGATCAATGGACAGGAGGATGCTGCTGCTGCTGCTGCAGCGGTAGAAGATACTGTTCCAAGCTTTACCTTTACGTTCCGAGCGTTTACGGACGAACCTTTTAAACTCGGGGCAAACATAGTCTACACATTTGCATTTTAATTAGCACAGCTTTTCACAATACTTGAGAATCCTGCAGAATCGTAGCTGTTTTTCCCAACGCTAAAATGCACAGCGGAAAAAGAACGCACAATTTTCCCGTCACTCGCACGGACTCGCACACATGTAAACAATTTTTGAAGGGCAACTGTCATCGCAACGCAACGGTTCGCAGCAAGGCCGTCCTTAATTCAGCTGCTCTTGCGGAGAATTCACTCTTCCATTCGGGAAAAAATTAAGCGGAAAGTCATTCCAGTCTTAAAAATGCATGCAATTATGCGAAATCACTATTATAATGTAAATAATTGAAATAGTTCGATTAGAATTACATCTCGATTCCAACTCAAGTATCGAAACGCGTGCTGTACACGCTAAGCATTTCAAAACAAACAACCCTTCTCCCTTTCACACTTCTCCTTCTACGTAGTACCCGCACGCAATACAAGCAGTTTGTATCTAAATTAGTCAGAAGAAAAGAATCATCTAAAAATAAACACTACATCTTGCTAAAATGCTTGGTACTTCTGGTAAAAATTGCCGCTTTACAAACGACCAAATAAACGTACAGTAATTGGCCACGTCAGTGCTTTTCTGGGAGAACGTTTTTTTGCAAACACCTGGCCACCGTCGAACGACACTTGCGACAATCAAAGGAGGCGCAAATTTTTCCTGGTTACGGACCCTTTTCTTTTCGACGAGGATAAATTAAGCAAAAGCAATAAAGTTCGGAAACGTAAAAACTTCACGAATCGAAAGTAAAACACCGACAAAATGCAAATTCCCTACATGAAAGTGGCGATCTATTCGCTTACGTTTCTAACGTACGCGTACACCGGCTACGGTTCGAACATGATAGCAAATCTGCGCGATGCCATCATAGCGGCGGAAGCCGTCTTTGGAGACGTGATGAAGAACGTGTTGCATGTGGCCAAGAAGTTCAAAGTCGTGCACGAAGTGTTTGATGCGGCAGTAGAGGAAAACTGTGTGTACAAATGTCCTGGCGGTAAGTGGAAGGAACAAGTTAGTTTGGATCATGATGTGTTACTAATATATACCCACATTCGATTTCAGATATAACACCCACACGGAACAAATTTTACATACCACAGTCGGACGGATGCGGTTCACTCGGGATGAAAATTAGCACCGAATACCTGCCGGCGGTAGAAATGGAACAGTGCTGCAATGCTCACGACATCTGCTACGACACTTGCAACAGCGACAAGGAGCTGTGCGATTTGGATTTCAAACGCTGCCTGTATCGATATTGCGATGATTACGAAAAGAATGTTGTAGGCGATATTGTAGTGAAAGGTAAATGCAGGTTGAAACTATTGCCGACAATATACTACTAATCTCTGCTTTGCTTGCACTAGGTTGTAAGGCGGCCGCAAAGATGCTCTTCACTGGTACGCTTACCCTGGGCTGCAAATCATACCTAGACTCTCAGCAACGATGCTGCTACTGTCCGCCGGAAAAGACCGGAGAAGGTACGAAACCGGAGGAACCAAACCGAAAATACACCGACAGTCCAAAGGGCACGAAGGACTATGGTAAGGACAGGGACAGGGGAGGTAAGGATAAGAATAAATACGGCTGGAAGGAGCTGTAGATCAGGTATCAGGGATGGTAAAACTCATCTCAGAACAAACCCGAATTGTGTGAGCCTCTGTATGTAACTGTGATTAGATTAGCGAAGATTGACTGGCGTGTGTCGCGTAGTGTTGTTACCATCCGTATGGAAAAATAAAAGACTCTTCAACAATAAAATATAGCAACATAGCGTAGGTAACTCATAGTGTGAACTTTTTGGGAAAACCAGCCACACTGTCCAACCGTAATGAACGCAGTTCTGTGCGCTCGTAAGTTGACTTCTCTATGCTGCTGCGAATAAGACTCTTTGGGCTCCGGTAGGCTGAGACGATCCAGTCGTTCATATTTTCATAAGGTCCAATGTGAGATTGATGTGATGGAGTACATGCTTCTGCCGCAAAGATCTGATCGACAAACGACCAGCCATAGCACAGTATTAATAAGTACAAATGTTAACCTTATTATGTTTCAGGTGTTTAAAACGACGTTTTGTTTATTATTTTTAGTGGCTTACGATAACTATTACAGTTTTATATCCGCTGTAGTCCGTTCCTGCACAATTCTAGTTTGCTTTACCCGACGTTTCTTCTATCATTCAACTCAACTCGTCTTCCGTTCGTAGAAAATTGTGTCTGTTTTCTCAAGGAAAGCCTTTAAAAATTTTAAACCAAAAACATACGATCCGTAAACTAAACTTTCCATCTGTGTTGTTGATTATGTGTAAGCTTTTAAGATGCACATAAGGAAAATATGAAGAAAAAAAAACATAAAATGAGCATAAAGTAAGCTTCAAAATAAAAAAACGAATTTCACAACACACACAAAGACCATTATTGACCATCACATACATATAAAAATTAACTAATATATGAAGACGTGAACGAAGAGAAAATGCATCATGATTCGGTTATGAGAATTTGTTATAGCCTAACACGCTTTACTTCCTGCGTTTAGAGGGAAGTACATTAGCGTTTACGGTTCGGAGAACTCTTCCAATCATCCTGTGGAACTGTCCTATGTATCGATCGCTTACATTCACATACGCGGTTTCAAAGAGCTGTAAGTACAACCTTGCAGCTATCTGTAGCCGACCACCTAGGGGAGCCCCTAGGTACTACTAGCGTCCCCTTTTTCCTCTCCACTCATTCGAGGCAAATCCTTTGCCTGGGGCGTTTGCGGGTTTGTTTTGTTTTTGTAAGTTAGGTTTATCTGATCATCTAAATTCCTTCAAATGTGAGCATGGATGGTGGCAGGTGTCAGTCCTATCGCTATCATCACCACTGTCACCATACTAATGTTCAATCCGTGTCTCAGTACGGTGCGTATCGATGGGTAGGCGACGGTCCTCGCAATCCGCGCCTATCGTCAAACGAATCCCGGCTAAAGTCTTCGTACACACCGAACCGGCTGATGCTGCTACTGCCGTTCCGGCTGGTCGGTGGTGGCGTACGTCGGCTGAAGATCGCTTCGTAGCTGCTGCTGCTGCGGCTACTTTCGGTCACACTGCGCCTCATTAGGGGCGGTATCGGTGGCATCGGTTCGCGTCTTATGGGGGGAAAATCACGTCCACGGATACCGTAGCGGCGTTCGAACAGGTCGCGCGGATCTTCATACCGATCGTAGTAGTCGAAGGTGTCCTGTGGAAAGTGGGCATCGGGATGCGAATGTTTAGCAATCTAGTAGGTGAAGAGCGATGCTCGTGTTTTTTTTTTTGGTGGAAGCAAATAGATAGCGAGAAAGAGCACGATTTAGCAACAAAAATACATTGCCCAGCACTTCAGAACAATTTAGAACTGATTCGAAAAAATAATCAAGCTTTTTCAACCTGTCTGTGAGTGCCGGCAACTTTTTTTGTTAAGGAAATACAAAAGGAAATGAAGCACCTAATGAAAAAATCTTTGTTATGAGAATGTCGTGGAACGTTAGAAAATATTGATTGATTGTAAAAGCAATGTAAAAAAATAATGATTTTATCCGAAATGTATCTCTGTAACTACCGTTCTCTGCATTTTACGCAGAACTTCCACTTTTTGATTCTAACCGGGTTTTTTTTCTAAAAGGTTACAATATTCGATTCTAAAGAAGCAACAAAATACAAGCGATTCTTGTTCGTTTATAAAAAAAAAACGCATTTAAAAAAAACCATAATCCAGGATAGAAGATAGAGGGATAGAAGGATTGATATGCGTGCACAAATGGTGTGTGTAGCTGTTCGATTTTACCCTAAATCCGTCCATAATACGATCGCGAAGGAAGGGCGGCGGTGGCGGCGGCGGATACGGATCCCGTGCGTACATGCTGCGTTCGCGGAAGCCACGTTCGGCCCAGATCAGACGCGGGCACTCCTTCGACCAGTGGCCGGCCCGACCGCACCGGTAGCACTGTTCCGGATCGCCCATACCCGGCTTCGGCCGGACACGGCTGGTGGACACCTGCACCTTCATCGGTTGCCCGTCCACCATCATACCGTTCAGTTCCCGGATCGCATCGTTAACGTCCCCGGTCGGATCGAGATGCACGAACCCATAGTTCCGCACGATATCACACTCGACGACGGCACCGAACTTTTGAAACAGTTCGCGTACTTGCGGGGCGCGCGTTTTGTCCGTAAGATTGCCGACGAATATCTTTGTCGTGTTGGCGTTCGGTGCCCGGCGGCTTCTGGCCGCCTCCACCTTGATCGGTTGCCCACCGATCACGTACCCGTTCAGGTGCTGTATCGCCTCGCGGCCCTGATCTTCGTTTTCCATGTGGACGAAACCGAAATTCTTTACCACATCGCATTCGACAACCGTACCGTACTTTTCGAACAGTGGCCGCAGTTCGGACGGCTGCGTCTTCTCGTCGACATTGCCGATGAAGAGCTTGAATGTACCGGGCGGAAGTTCCCGGCTGCTTTCACTGGATGGATCTATTTTGACGGCTTTGCTCATACCCGGGGGGCGGGGGCAACAATTCACGCACGGACTGTGGTGTTGGTGGCCAACCAACGGCGGAGGAACACGGCCACCTTAGACGCGCGAATGGGGAGACGCCGGTTTCGGGTAACGTATTCGCGCGATGAACGATACCGTCTTGCGGGGGGATGTGTTTGACCCGGTACCGGAACACGAAATAATACGACGACTGCGTACGGACGAGTGACGACGGGAGGGGGGAGCAGAAGTAGTTGCGACTTCTTCCGTTCCAGATGATCACACGGATAGGCTTCGGAACGGCTACGGAAAACCCGGCGGCGGTTGACGGAAAGTTGGAATTCTTCAAGAATAGCAATAATAATAATAAAAACGAAGCGAAATGTGATCGATTAAGAAATTGTAATTAGCGATAATCGTGGCAAACGAGAGAATGATGCGTGTGGAACAAACACACATTGTTCCCTGCGGATATTTTACGATGGTAAAAGTACTCTAGCTTCTGTTTAGTTAGTGTTCTGTTTAGTGTACAAAAATACTCTGTTTTCGTGTTGCTTTCCGACCGTGCAACATAAATAGCATAAATAGCATTTATCAACGTAGCTATGGAGGCCAAGATCAAACATGGCCGATTTTGGGCATCTCGATTGAGATGCAGTGGAAAAGGGGTACTTTCTTTGTGGATTTTTATCCAATTTTCCTACATTTATCGAAAGTGGTTTACGTTAATATCGTGGTACTTACGTTTTTCCGTAAATTGTGCGTTGTGTACGGGGCACGCGAGTGCAAAATACACGAGAAAATTGCCAACAAATGCGTTGACTCCACGGTCGGCTTTTCCTCGCAGTGATTTTTCACCACCAATACGTTTGTCATTTGACAACCGCTGTCATCCGGCAGACACAGGTGGAATGGTGAGTTAATGTTGTGGTGAGTTAAAGTTTTGAAATGGAAGTTATTTATCAAACATCGAGATATCTACAAAATTATGGTTTACGAAGGTCAGCAATTGTATTTAGCTATTGTACCTAATTCTTACCGACGGCGAGATGGTATTGTAAGAAAAAGGATGCAATAATTAGCCACACAAGCTTTTCAGTCCGATGGGCAACGAGGTCGTTGTACGAGATTGACTTTCACCTACTGTCACTGTCACTTTTGGTCTGTCCAAAAGGGAAGGGGGGAGAGAGAAGGAGCCGATACGCCCGATTACGCCAAAAGGTGCAAGACAAAAGTTTACACACAAGACGCAGTCGCGCACACATTTTATGGGTTCATTGGTAAGTCGAAGCGTTCCAGCAAACATGAGCGGTCCAGTTGCAGAATTTGTGAAAAGTGCTATCGCAAAGGATAAGGTGGTCATCTTTTCGAAGACCTACTGCCCGTACTGTACCATGGCAAAAGAGGTGAGTGGATTCTTCGCAGAATCGTGAATAATATTGGCTTGAAAATGACGTGGCTTCGAGGTGTGAAGTGGAAATATTTGTTTGACTCATCGCCATTCCGGCACACATTCATCTTTCGCCGTCGTCTTGCAGCCCTTCAAGAAGCTGAACCAAGATTATGCTTGCTACGAGCTTGATAAGCGGAACGACGGAGATGAGATACAATCCGTGCTGGGAGAGCTGACCGGCGCAAGGACGGTAAGTGGAGGCGTCACCCTGTTACTGATTACGGCACTTTGAAGCCTTCAATAAACACTAACTGTCTATTTATCATGTCCCCCATCTCAGGTACCGCGAGTGTTCATCGATGGTAACTTTGTCGGAGGCGGCACCGACATCAAGAAGATGTACGATGATGGCCGGTTACAAAAAATGTTGGCCTAAAAACATCACATCCGGGTTATTCTCTCTCGCAATCTATCTGTCCTCGAGCAAAGTGTAAAGACATTTTATTTTGACTCTCTTTAGGAAAGTGTCCCCTGTTGTGTGCACAATAAAAACATTTATTATTGTTCGATAAGAATCGTGAGCATAGGAGGCCCATTCTTCGCTACCCATGTGCGGATTACGGTGCGTTCAATATTTGCTGAACCATCTTAATAGCTTGCCTCGATAGGAAATTGACCGTGTCAAACAGAGCGACCGCGTACTGATGACTGCTATCGGGAAACATCAGCAGAGCGCTGGCTGTGTGCTGCAAGATTGTTTCTCGCTCTTCTGGTCCACTATCAGCAACTTCTACGCTACTGACCGTTGTCAGTCTATCAAGATCGATTGCGGCCAAAACGCGCTGATCTACGTAGGGTTGTAGAATCATGCGATATTTCAACAGATTACCTTCCAAATAGCGCCGCTGACTGTACATCACGTGTATGAGTGGGTAGGAATCGGAATGGATTCGCCTCAACACATCCAATGCCGCTTCGGTACTTACTTCCAGCGCGCTGATGCTAACTCGTTCCTCTTTCGATTGATGAAAGGTGTGTTCTACAAGCGACGTTACAGAGGTAACGGGTGTAGGAGGACGATGTTTGCACTTTTTCAATGAAAAGCTTTCGGTTTCGTACTGCTCCACGATCGAAGCCGGCCCCATGGAAACCCGTGATTGATTCGGATGCTCAGAACGCGCTTGAAAGGAGGCTAACCTTGCTATGCTTCCTTGGTTCGACAGTGAAGATCTGATTGACTGGTCGTCTTTGTTGAGCGATTCGAATTTTCTAACGGCCACCAGCTCTAACAGTGTTCGAGCTTCTTGTACAGATTTATGAACAATTTGATTCATCATCTCACGCAATCGATCGATCACGTAACCCGTGATTAGCGAATCCTGCGGCAAGGGATCGATTGGAGCATCATGCAAATCCAGTACAAACTGGCTGGCCGTATCGATTATCTGCGTACTGCTAGTCGTAGGACTAATTGTAGTGTGAATGGCATAGGCCGCATCGATCGCACGCTCAATCCTTTCATGTACCATAGCAGAAGTCCGGCGGGATGACTTTGCACAAACGCTTTTCTTACACTCCCTCAGAAGAGCTTTCACAAGCGTTGTTTTACTGCGTCGATAGTACTTGCTCGCTAGATTCCTCGTTTTTCTCTGCACTAGTGCTTGTTCGAGCTTTTTGTGTTTTCGATCGTACATGTCCTTTCTGTCCTGCACTTTATGATGCATTTGCGTGAGAAACGATTCCAAGTATTGTTTATTTTCATTCCGTTCCTTCAGGTATGCTAAGTAGTGCATCCGAAAACGTTCTATTTGCTGTAATACAGAAATGTTGGTTTTTGGGTAGAAATGTGGCTGATTCTTAGGTACATACCATTCTTGTTTTAATCTCCTGACGCCTTCTTTTGTTGTTCATTAAACGCTGTTGCAATGCAGCATCCTTTTCCCTTAGTTTTCTCGTTAGTATTAAAGTTTTTCTATAACATCCCGTTATGTGTTAGAATCTTGCGAATGAAATAAATGTCTTAAGTAATGCTTACCTCTTACGAAGTGCCAAAAGGTCACAATAGCGTTTCTTGCTTTCCAAGTCCCGCTGATGTCCTCCAGCTAGGTTGTTTAGCTTTATCAGCTCAAGAGTTTGGATTGCATTTGCGGTTTGTCGGTTACAGTTCTCTACTGATGTTTTCCATCTTCATAGAAAAGAATTTTTATTATCAATAATAAGCTTGTTTTGCTTGCTACTCACTGGTCCATTTTCTTGTGATAAATTCTGTCTGCTCGACCGCGTATGATCGCCAATTTCTCGCAAAAGTCTACGGCATTCTTCAGTTGGGTTTGTATTTTCGCACAGTGGCTGGCATTTGCTTCTTCGCTTTCCTGAAAAGATAATGTAAAATTTGATGCTCGCAGAACTTCCCCATTTCAATGTTGTACAAAACATACCATTTGATGCAAAAGTTTTAGTAAATGCAATCGATGGTGGTGGGAAAGAAAGCTTCGAAACTGATTGAGCTCCATAAGCGTACACAGGACTCGCTCATTTTCGCTGATTAAGCCTCGTTGCTTCAAGTTCTGTAAAAACATAAATCAGACACACTTTACAATATGTTTAAAGAAACCTATAAGTGATACAATGGTTACCCTTTTAAGTGCTTCGGTCCAGTACTGGCGCAGATGTTTATCATGCAGCACCTGGTAGTCCTTACGGGCGATTCGAATGCAAGGATCCTGCAGATCAAATTCATGATCGTTTGGATACTCCCATGGAAACTCAGCTAACGGTCCTCTGGAAAACTCTACCGCATGCACTGGACAGCAACGATTGGGAAGCTTCATCGATGGTGGTAAATCGACCCATTGGGGAACGACTTCCCGAGGAAGAGCATCCGGGTGTTGCGGTACTAGTTTGAGTAATTTTGATATCGTCGTGGGACGACGAAGGGTTAAAAATTTGGACATTCTTGCAACGGTTCTATGAGCGCTACAATGGTCGATGTGTACTATGACAGATTATGTAGAAGATTTTTTATGCTGGTGGGTGTTTGATTGGATGAAACTTCCGAGACCGCTTCAAGAAAACGTTGAAAAAAGGGAATTCCGATTCAAAATCAACTGCAGCGAGCACGTGTTTCCCACAAGATGTGGCTGGTCACCCTATTTGGTTTAAAACAGTGCACAATGGTATATGCAGTTGAAAAAGAGAAAAATATTGTACATTTACTAAAGAATCACTTCTCAAATTGCTTTCTCTTTACATAATTTGTTTTTCCTCCTTCGAATATCAATAACAATTTAAATTATAGAAAGTCAAATGCTGACAATACGGCGTCAAGCCGTAATAATGGATAATAAATAAATAAATAAGTCAAATGCTCTAAAATTATCCATACGATTGGTTTTTGTTCTAGAAAATGTCCTCCCGTTCTCCCGTTGTTTCGACAGCTGGCCGTTTGACAGTTCTCTCGGTAAAATGTCAACAAAACCGCGCGGTAGCGATCTGTAGGTGTGTGTGTGTGCGCGCTTCTGCGTAATTTCTGTTTTCGGTACCCCTTGCATACAAAGGAAAAGTTTGGCTCGTTTCGTTCGTGCATGTTCGTGCAGTTGGTCCGAGTGTGAAAATTTAGGGTGAAAATTCGGTCAGTGCAAAAACATCACCGATACCGGCAAGCCGGCAGCCCGGGAGCGCAGTTCTTACGGTCCGTGGAAAATTCCACTGATGTTACTCAACAACAACGTCCTTTGCCGGATCGCCACAGCTGCATTGCGGGTTCATTGCGCGTACGGGAAGCAGCATTCACACTGCCAAAGTACTTTTGCCGCTCGGCAAATATTCCAGTGCCAGAACAATCATCAGTATTTAGCAAAAGGTAAAGAGGTTGTTTAAAAGGGTAGCAAACAACCATTCCGGAAGTGGCGAAAACGTGTCCACGCTGTGTCCATGAACGATGATGGTGGTGGCGGACCGTGCTTTGCGCTTGCTTTGTAATTGAACTGCGACGTGGTGGGAATCTTGTGCCAAACTAGGAATTATACATTCTCGAGATTCTAGAAACGGTTCTACCTCACAGCGAAAGGCCTTCGAGCGGTCCACATAACGTCAGCCGTGTACCAAACATACATTGAAACGGTATAGAACATTTTCCTGGCGAACTTCCAGTAGAACCGAAAACAAAATCGGGGCAATCATTAAGAACCATCGTCAAATAGCGGCTGTGCGTGTTTCTACCTAACTTAGGCACTAAGCAACATAACTACGAAACCAATCACCACATTCCATAACATCCAGCTTATCCTGTGACTAACAAATTGTGGTAAACCCGGCGTATTCCGTGCATAACCGAGCCTCATCATGCTTACACTAACCGTGCTAATTGCAAGGGGTGAGTAGTTCCTTGCAAATATGTCAGCCTCACTGGAAGTGACCAACCAGTTTGTATGTTGTAGTCCTGTGTAGCGTTTGCATGTTCTTAAGGTAGTCCACATTCAAGTTATGATTTCCGCTTCTTACAGACCCCGCAACATCGAATAGCCTTTAGAAGCAAAAAGGAATTAGAGAATATGCCAGAAGCACTAGCAGCATCTCATCGCACTGATACGAACATGTGGCACAATTCAATAGCCTCTCGGTCTCTTGTTCGCTGTATCAAAAAGAAGATATACAAAAGGGCCCTTTCGGGTGAACAATGAACAATGAAGCCGGTGTGCTGCTACTGGCGCAAAGAGAACTGAACATCGCCGTCGTCGTCGCCGTCGCCGGCCTTGATTTCGTGGGATCCGCGCGAGCAAACGATGCACATTTCTCTTATTCCCGTGCAAAATCTCCCAAATGGGTGCGTTCGTTTGTTAATAACCGCGACGAATGTGCGTAGCTATTAATAGCTGCCGTATGTTGCCAACAGAAGTGTCCTCCATTTTCCATACTACCACCGTCTAGATCAGAGAGATTGTGTTTCGTTTTGTGAAGGTAACGAAGCCAATAATGAATGGAAACACATTCCATGAGAGAAATATGATAGAGATCCGCCTTGCCGGTGCAAATCCGAACCGAACTCGTCCTAGAAAAAACAGTGTGACTGATTTATTCTTAAAATACAGTTTGTGGGTCAATTACAAACACGCTATAATTGCACCGGATTCAAAGAAGGACACCAAAACTATTCAATTGTGATGGTGTAATTACAGGGAATTGTATTTACGTTAGTTTGCGCTAAACTGTGACGCTATACGCGATCGTCCGCTGTCGTCATATCTGAGCGATCTGGGCCTATATGGGGTAAAATTAACATTTACGAGAATACACTCCGGTGATGGGCTAAGAATACAGCAACCAAACCCAACCCCCAACCCTCTTTTGGCAATAAACACCGGTGCCGCGGTTTAGAGAAGGTAAAGTTCGTCGGTTGCTAGCTAGTTTTTCCCAACCATTTCCCAACCACGTGATGATTAATATTCCTTTGGCTTTGGTTTTTTGATTCAAGCCACTCTGAGAATGCTCTGCTTGTTTCCCGAGCAGAAAGAAAAGCCCTTAGCAACGATCGTGATCCTCGCCTCGGTAGCGCATGCGCGTCTACCGGTAATGTACGATGGTTTAATACAAGCGATTGCTTTGCGCATGGCCAGAATCCATTTTGGCCCAACGAAGACGAAGTACCCGAAGGCTGGTTTCGCCCCGAACGAGCGCGCCACCGGAAAGAGAATATCATCACGCAACACGACCGGTACCGAACCCAGTCCATATCCAAACGTTGCTGGATCAAGATCCCGGGAGGACCGGAGCCCGTACTAACTGCGCCATTTGCAACACTGTACACGCGGTCGGACACGACCTTGTCATACCGGGGGTGATGGAAGAGATGCAGTCCGCCATCGAGAAGGGTGAATTTATTGAAACGGCTGTATTTAGCGGCAACATGTACGGTACCAGGTAAGCGTGGTTGGTTATCAAGTGGGGGTGCCGTTAGGGTTCGCTTTTGCAATTATTGCCGCTAAAAAATCGACTGACGCCATTAACTCGTTCCCCGTGCGTAGCAAAAAGGCAGTAGAAAACGTTCAGCACCAGGGTAAGGTGTGTGTGCTGGACATTGAAATCGAGGGCGTGAAACAGATTCGCAACTCGGACCGACTGAACCCGCTGCTGGTGTTTGTGAATCCACCGTCGATCGAGGAACTGGAGCGCAGGTTGCGTGGACGCCAGACGGAAACGGAGGAAAGCTTACAGAAGCGTTTAAATACGGCCCGCAAAGAGATTGAATATGGTAAGTGGAGAGTTTTTTTTTGAGGTTATTTGTGATAGAAAATTCTAATCATTACTTCCTGTTGTAGGCACGGAGGTGGGCAACTTTGATGTGGTCGTGCAGAACAACAACCTTAAGCAGGCGTACGAGGATCTGCGCAACTTTATCGTCCGGGAGCTGGAAACGCAACAAGGCCAAGGTATCAATGTTAGCCTGAATCGTGTGTTTGATGAGTGAACTGGATCCATGCTGGTGGGTGTTTGATTGGATGAAACTTCCGAGACCGCTTCAAGAAAACGTTGAAAAAAGGGAATTCCGATTCAAAATCAACTGCAGCGAGCACGTGTTTCCCACAAGATGTGGCTGGTCACCCTATTTGGTTTAAAACAGTGCACAATGGTATATGCAGTTGAAAAAGAGAAAAATATTGTACATTTACTAAAGAATCACTTCTCAAATTGCTTTCTCTTTACATAATTTGTTTTTCCTCCTTCGAATATCAATAACAATTTAAATTATAGAAAGTCAAATGCTGACAATACGGCGTCAAGCCGTAATAATGGATAATAAATAAATAAATAAGTCAAATGCTCTAAAATTATCCATACGATTGGTTTTTGTTCTAGAAAATGTCCTCCCGTTCTCCCGTTGTTTCGACAGCTGGCCGTTTGACAGTTCTCTCGGTAAAATGTCAACAAAACCGCGCGGTAGCGATCTGTAGGTGTGTGTGTGTGCGCGCTTCTGCGTAATTTCTGTTTTCGGTACCCCTTGCATACAAAGGAAAAGTTTGGCTCGTTTCGTTCGTGCATGTTCGTGCAGTTGGTCCGAGTGTGAAAATTTAGGGTGAAAATTCGGTCAGTGCAAAAACATCACCGATACCGGCAAGCCGGCAGCCCGGGAGCGCAGTTCTTACGGTCCGTGGAAAATTCCACTGATGTTACTCAACAACAACGTCCTTTGCCGGATCGCCACAGCTGCATTGCGGGTTCATTGCGCGTACGGGAAGCAGCATTCACACTGCCAAAGTACTTTTGCCGCTCGGCAAATATACCAGTGCCAGAACAATCATCAGTATTTAGCAAAAGGTAAAGAGGTTGTTTAAAAGGGTAGCAAACAACCATTCCGGAAGTGGCGAAAACGTGTCCACGCTGTGTCCATGAACGATGATGGTGGTGGCGGACCGTGCTTTGCGCTTGCTTTGTAATTGAACTGCGACGTGGTGGGAATCTTGTGCCAAACTAGGAATTATACATTCTCGAGATTCTAGAAACGGTTCTACCTCACAGCGAAAGGCCTTCGAGCGGTCCACATAACGTCAGCCGTGTACCAAACATACATTGAAACGGTATAGAACATTTTCCTGGCGAACTTCCAGTAGAACCGAAAACAAAATCGGGGCAATCATTAAGAACCATCGTCAAATAGCGGCTGTGCGTGTTTCTACCTAACTTAGGCACTAAGCAACATAACTACGAAACCAATCACCACATTCCATAACATCCAGCTTATCCTGTGACTAACAAATTGTGGTAAACCCGGCGTATTCCGTGCATAACCGAGCCTCATCATGCTTACACTAACCGTGCTAATTGCAAGGGGTGAGTAGTTCCTTGCAAATATGTCAGCCTCACTGGAAGTGACCAACCAGTTTGTATGTTGTAGTCCTGTGTAGCGTTTGCATGTTCTTAAGGTAGTCCACATTCAAGTTATGATTTCCGCTTCTTACAGACCCCGCAACATCGAATAGCCTTTAGAAGCAAAAAGGAATTAGAGAATATGCCAGAAGCACTAGCAGCATCTCATCGCACTGATACGAACATGTGGCACAATTCAATAGCCTCTCGGTCTCTTGTTCGCTGTATCAAAAAGAAGATATACAAAAGGGCCCTTTCGGGTGAACAATGAACAATGAAGCCGGTGTGCTGCTACTGGCGCAAAGAGAACTGAACATCGCCGTCGTCGTCGCCGTCGCCGGCCTTGATTTCGTGGGATCCGCGCGAGCAAACGATGCACATTTCTCTTATTCCCGTGCAAAATCTCCCAAATGGGTGCGTTCGTTTGTTAATAACCGCGACGAATGTGCGTAGCTATTAATAGCTGCCGTATGTTGCCAACAGAAGTGTCCTCCATTTTCCATACTACCACCGTCTAGATCAGAGAGATTGTGTTTCGTTTTGTGAAGGTAACGAAGCCAATAATGAATGGAAACACATTCCATGAGAGAAATATGATAGAGATCCGCCTTGCCGGTGCAAATCCGAACCGAACTCGTCCTAGAAAAAACAGTGTGACTGATTTATTCTTAAAATACAGTTTGTGGGTCAATTACAAACACGCTATAATTGCACCGGATTCAAAGAAGGACACCAAAACTATTCAATTGTGATGGTGTAATTACAGGGAATTGTATTTACGTTAGTTTGCGCTAAACTGTGACGCTATACGCGATCGTCCGCTGTCGTCATATCTGAGCGATCTGGGCCTATATGGGGTAAAATTAACATTTACGAGAATACACTCCGGTGATGGGCTAAGAATACAGCAACCAAACCCAACCCCCAACCCTCTTTTGGCAATAAACACCGGTGCCGCGGTTTAGAGAAGGTAAAGTTCGTCGGTTGCTAGCTAGTTTTTCCCAACCATTTCCCAACCACGTGATGATTAATATTCCTTTGGCTTTGGTTTTTTGATTCAAGCCACTCTGAGAATGCTCTGCTTGTTTCCCGAGCAGAAAGAAAAGCCCTTAGCAACGATCGTGATCCTCGCCTCGGTAGCGCATGCGCGTCTACCGGTAATGTACGATGGTTTAATACAAGCGATTGCTTTGCGCATGGCCAGAATCCATTTTGGCCCAACGAAGACGAAGTACCCGAAGGCTGGTTTCGCCCCGAACGAGCGCGCCACCGGAAAGAGAATATCATCACGCAACACGACCGGTACCGAACCCAGTCCATATCCAAACGTTGCTGGATCAAGATCCCGGGAGGACCGGAGCCCGTACTAACTGCGCCATTTGCAACACTGTACACGCGGTCGGACACGACCTTGTCATACCGGGGGTGAATGTGAAACATTTTCTTTAAGGGAATTGCGTGTTTTTGTACTACTCTCCGCACTAAGTGATTGCACCGTGTTGGATTGTGAAAAAGGAAGAATAAAAGTTGTTAAAAAACTATTTGTTTTTCACTCGAACGCGAGTGATCAGGGAAAAAATTGTGTGAGTCATACGGTGTGTGTGTTGTTGTTGTTGCTGGTGCTGGGTGTCTCAAAGTACAAGGACCAGATTGGGGTGGATCGTAGTAGTAAATAGGTCGCATTTGGCATTAGCAAATATTGCGTGTTGGGTGGAATAACGAGATATTCCTCCACTTATTTATTGGAAAGTGTTTGCTAGCGGGAGTGACCAGGTGGTGGTGGTGGTGGTGGTGATTCGGGTTGGTAGGTAGGATCCTTGATGGACATTATTTTTCATTAGTTGCAAGTTTGTGTGCATGACTGTGTTTGCTTTAACAATTAATAGTTCATTGGAGCTTGTGACATCCGCTGACCCGGATGCGGTTGTGCCGCCTGATCGTAGAATCGCATAAAAGTAGTAGCCATTGTAAGACGTTGCTCTAGTAACGTTTCGGAAGCGTTATCGTAAACAGTAGCTTGCGCTCGCGCGTCATATTGCGTAAAGTGTGGTAATTTTAACCAAAAACTATTTTCTTCTATAGCATTTTCAAGCCTTAACGGAAAAATGGTGAAACAAGGACCACGTCCGCTCGTCATCTGTGGCCCATCGGGATCGGGCAAAAGTACGCTGCTAAAGAAGCTGTTCAAGGAATTTCCGGACACGTTCGGATTCAGGTAGGTTTAAAAAAATGATCGGAATTTTGTGAATTTCATGGCTTTGGAGTGTGTCCAAATGGTTACACTCAGCTGGATTAAAATCAGCTGTAGCTGGATTTAATAAACAATCCTCTTTATCGCTCGCAGCGTTTCACACACCACTCGCAAACCACGGCCAGGAGAGGAGAATGGCGTTCACTACCACTTTGTCTCGGTGGAAGAGATGCAGTCCGCCATCGAGAAGGGTGAATTTATTGAAACGGCTGTATTTAGCGGCAACATGTACGGTACCAGGTAAGCGTGGTTGGTTATCAAGTGGGGGCGCCGTTAGGGTTCGCTTTTGCAATTATTGCCGCTAAAAAATCGACTGACGCCATTAACTCGTTCCCCGTGCGTAGCAAAAAGGCAGTAGAAAACGTTCAGCACCAGGGTAAGGTGTGTGTGCTGGACATTGAAATCGAGGGCGTGAAACAGATTCGCAACTCGGACCGACTGAACCCGCTGCTGGTGTTTGTGAATCCACCGTCGATCGAGGAACTGGAGCGCAGGTTGCGTGGACGCCAGACGGAAACGGAGGAAAGCTTACAGAAGCGTTTAAATACGGCCCGCAAAGAGATTGAATATGGTAAGTGGAGAGTTTTTTTTTGAGGTTATTTGTGATAGAAAATTCTAATCATTACTTCCTGTTGTAGGCACGGAGGTGGGCAACTTTGATGTGGTCGTGCAGAACAACAACCTTAAGCAGGCGTACGAGGATCTGCGCAACTTTATCGTCCGGGAGCTGGAAACGCAACAAGGCCAAGGTATCAATGTTAGCCTGAATCGTGTGTTTGATGAGTGAACTGGATCCCTTGTTTGCGTCTCCTAATTTGTCTCCCCCCATCCGTCTGTTCCACCCCCCCACTCCGATCTGACAAAAATCGACCAACCACACTTACCTTTTCCCCGAACCCTGTATTGACTTTGTATTGGCGATTGAATCTGTTTGACCTAATAATGCGTGAAATTTCGCGCAACCCCCTCTCTAACAGCGTAAACTTTCCTAGAAGAAAGGATACACCACATTTAACCGCATAGTTTTTTTAGTACATTGCCATAGCGAAACAAAAACATGACCCTCAAGCGGTATTATACCGGTGCTATGGAAGCAATTATCATTTACCCTGCTAAAACGGGTTCTCTAGAGAATATACTTTGCAAAAGGTAGGAAAAGTTGGCACTTTACACCTCAATATACCATTGTATCGGTACCACCTATTATTATTATTATTATTAACACAGCGTCGATGCGAGTAATGTGTGTACAAGAGCGCAAGCTGGCGCAGTTTTGGACAATTTAGATTTGTTAAAATTTTCTGCAATTTTTATGTTGTTCAATTTAATAACCTCTTTCGGGTTATACGTGGAGAGTAATATTGATACAATCAACAGATTAAGGATTGATGAACTTCTATGTGTTGACACCACCGGGCCACACACAAGCAGTGAGTATGAGTTAAGAAGTAAACAGGGAAATTGTTTATCGATAACAAAAATCGATACAAGTCCCCTGAAACACCAAGGTTGAAAGCGAAATATAAGAAAAGTGAGATAAGCGAAACATACGATACACATTCCAGTGTCAAAATAAGACGGTTTTTGTTTAGGGTTAAATTACCAGTGGAGAAATTGCTGATAAGCAAAACAAACAAGTTGTGAAACATACTGCGTAAAACAAGGAAAAGCATTTAAAGCAATCAAAAAATCGAACCATATCCAACAAATACTGTTTTCTTGATACATACTTTCTTCCATACCAAAAAGGAGTAAAAAAACGGTCAATTTGAGTTAGCTGAACGTGACATTCCCCGTGGTTTATGTAAAGATGAGGAGGAGGTGGTTATTCATTAAATATTGGTTAGGGAATTAGGGTTGCAAAGAGACGACAGTGAGGAATAATTTAAAGGTGAATGATATTTGTGGTGCTAACACGCGAACACGCGTCCGTTTTTTCTTATAATCTTCCGTTTGCATGATGAAAAGGTAAGGTGTGTTTGCATTTGCGTGTCTGATTCTTCCGATTCCGATGAGCTACTAATTCATTTGTGTCCCTTTTTCTGCATTGGCTTGGGTTCGTGTTGATAAAACTAACCAAAAACAAAAAAACACAAGCTTCAATTCTAAAACAAAATGAGCACACTAATGAAACAGAACATTCTCTTTTCGTTCTTTCCTCCCAAACTTCGTTTAGATGTATTTCTTGTCACGTCATTGGTTAGCAATTATAAGTCTCGTGAGGTTTAAGTAGCCGATAGTTTTGGCTGCCCGATAATGCTCCGTTCCGTGTGGAGGAGTAGAACCCAATTCCTGTAACATTTTTTTTATACTTTTCACAAATACTTGTCATTATCAACAAATACAAAAAAAAAAAAACTAACGTCCCGACAAATGCCCTGCCGATCTCTCTCTCTCTCGGCCAAGGGTTTGAAACGCACTAGCCACGTAAAGAAGGAACCGCGCATAGCATAGAATTCTGTACCACCTTTCCAACAGCCACCAGCCAACATCCGCATTGTTGCATTGTTGTGCAATTCCAGCTTGTTGTGTTGTGCAGTTGTGCTTTTTCCTGTGTTTAGTAGGTAAACGTAATGTTTATAGTGTAAGGAAGTTTAACGCGCGCGCGATTTTCTACCCCGTGTCTGCTCGCTACCTGCCACACAAGCCATTTGTATCGACGCAATGCGCAATGCTTTTCATTTATAGGTTATTATTTTTTCTATAATGCCTCAAAGAAAACTTTCTATTTTTCTATAAGCAAAGCTGCTGCTGCTGCACCAAACTAGCAAAGAGAAACTATTTTCGTATTTCCGTATCGCCGTAACAAACAGTGTTTAGTAACAAACAAACTAATTGGCCTGTGGAACAGTTGTTAGTTCAATTCAACGTAATTGCCAAAAAAATAAGAGATTAAACCTAGAATTCACAAGATTGATGAAATGCGTAATGTTAAAACAGACACACATGTTTAAAAAACTTGTAATACTGTGCTAGGGAAGTATAGGTGGCTACATACATCGGATAGATACCGCACACCACGGCAGATTTATAGTGTTTACTCTACTCCGTTGTTTTAGGGAAATTATAATTGAAATATATATAAACACACACTAATTCACAATAAAGAAAAGTGTAGTACTATTAAATAATGCAATTAAGGATTGTTTTGTCTGTGGTATGTAAGCAGAAAGAAACACAGTGTGATGCCATTAAAGCCAGTCTCTACTACCTCGCGATCGCCTTAGCTGATGCCGGTCTCCTACGAGGGCTGACAATAAAGTGAGGTCTCCAACGCTGCAACTTCGCCGGATCACCGCCGTGTTCCTTGGTTCCCCCACTTCCACTTTGCTGCTGGGTGAGGCATCCCCGACCGCTCAGTCTTGGCTGAGCAGCCGTCAACGATGGAGGTACCCCTCGCGTCAGCGTCCAAGTGCGAATGGCGTTCTGTAATACGTTTTTTGAATGCGAAAAAGGTGACACCTATTGAAATCCATCGTCAACTAGTTGAAGTTTACGGGGAAAAGTGTATGGACATAAAAAACGTGCGTAAGTGAAGCCGCGAGTTCAATTCCTGGCGCACTAATGTTCACGACGAGGAGAGAAGTGGCCGACCGTCGGTCTCGGATGCGATTGTTCAAGCAGTGGAGGCAGAAATGCTCAAAAACCGCCGTGCGACAATTAGGGACTTGGAAGAGAAGCTTGGAGGAGTGTGTAGCAGCGACACAATCCGTCATATCCTTTTGAACAACTTGCAGTATCACAAAGTTTCTGCCCGATGGGTGCCGAAACAGCTGACCGAAGACCACATGAAGCGGCGCGTGGAATGTGCGACCAAAGTTGTGGCCCGTTTTGAAGAGGAAGGAAGGCCCCAAGTGACTACCACATTGAAGAGGAAGGAAGGGAAGAAGTTTGAAAGTGATGCGGAGGTTCAGAAAGAGGTCAACACCTGGCTGCGCGAGGCGGACAGAGAGTGGTATTCTGCCGGCATAGACAAGTTCATCGTGCGGATGCGCAAGGTGTTGGAAAAAAATGGCGATTATGTAGAAAACTAGCCAAGACCTTGGCCTTTCCAACGGTGTATCGCTTCTTGTAAATAAATGCCATTTTCTATGAAAAAAAATTGGAGACCTTACTTTATTGTCAGCCCTCGTAGATCATTACTTACTTGTCACATTAAGTTTAATTACTTTCTTTCTCACAATGGTTCAGTAATACACACTGATAACGATATTAGTTAAGTTATACTTATTTTTATGTATTTTTGAACTGTTTCCGAACTGTTTACATCCGCATCAGGTAGTGTAATAGAAAAGTAATTTTGTTTATATGGCGATAACGCCGCGTACAACACAATACTTTTTACTTTTGAATGATTGATGTAATTTAAAGAATAAAAATTGCAGCATCCTAAATAATCATATCAACATACACGCCAATTTAAATAACTTCGTTTTTAGAATAACAGTTCATTTTGTGTTTGTAACTTATGTTTCACCTACAGCTTTACGACAATGCGAGCGTAAAACACAACACTACTTGCTGCTAAAATTAATACACAAAGTATTCTTCGACCATACGTTTTGTTTACTCACACTTCTCTTAACTAGCTAGCTGAGTTATCAAGCAAACTAATAATAAAATGAAGAAAATAAAACAATCATAATACATTTCACGCTGGATAAGTAAGGAACACAAGTTCACGGGTTTCTTAGCTATAACGCGCAACTTTGTTGCTTTGTGCCAGTTCGAGTCAATTTTCTCCGGTCCTGCTCGTCCTTCAACGGTGTCCTGCTTGTTAGTAAGTCCGGTGATTTTGAAAGAGAATTTGGATGTTCATGTTCAATTTGGACACCGAAACACCCGGCCGGAGCGTGTTGAAATGGGTTAAGTTCTGCGCTTGGTGATTATACATATGGCAACATTACTTTGAGTTCGATATCAGTCGATACACGTTCTCCTGCCAAGCGGGTGTTTGATTGCGATTTTCTATACGTTTCTTAGATAAAACATAAAAAAAAACAAAAAGCTACTACAGTTACTACAGGGCCGAAATTAGTTCCTCAAGTTATTGTCCGACGACGGTCTGTGCCACACACTGAGCCTAAATAGTCTTTAAGTTTAAAGAACATTGCAATAACTTATCTATCCATGCACTCTACGTCGTTGGCTGCTAGCGCCAGGGATCGGTGTTGGTTTATAGCAGAAAGGCCGCATGGTATTGTTCCATTGGCCGTCGCTACATTCGAAGTAGGTGGCAGGTTGCAGGTGTGCCGGGACATGGTATCCTTCGTTACACTTCACCTGACAGGCGGTACCGTTGGGGACGGCCAGCTCGTTGGAAGCACCATCGTTGTCCTTCACATCACAGGCAAAGCGTCCATTTTCCGGTGGAATGTCCAGCTGACAGTCACCGGCAACGTTGGGTGTATCGCTATCGGCTGCATAATCATCGGAGACATCTATTTTGTCGGGGGGGAGAGCAAAAGAAGTCATCGATACAAATTAATACATCACACACGGGGGTGAGTTCTAATGGGCTTCCTTACCATTGAATACACAGTACGGTTCCTCTCCTTCCCACAGTTCGTTCTCACCGCACTCCACGAACGAGTTCGGTCGGCTAAGGTATCCACCGCCACGGCAATGGAACGTACAGCGCGAGCCCCAGATGTTTCCCAGACTACAGCTTGCTTTCAGATCACGATTCTTCGGTTTGTACCGTTTACACTGCTTCACGATCACCCTGTAGCGAAGATCGCAGGTAAGCACCGTGTTACCGCTCTGCTTATTAACCACTTTCGCCATAAAACTGTACGGTGGGCCGTTCGAATGCGGAAGTACAAAGTTTGCTTTCGGTCCGAACAGTGTTTCCAGCTCGTACAGTTCCTTCGAAATGGGACGTCCGTTGCAGGTGGATAGACAGGGTGGTTCGATCATCACACCGTCCAGCCCTTTCCTTGCGATCGCTGTCCGTTCCGGTGGACAGGTAATGCAAAGGTCGCCGATCGTGGTGTACTTCAGATGGGGCGGTGATCCATTACGACGGGACGCACCGGTAGGGATCGAGTTAATGCCAGGGCGCCTAACCCGATGCGGGTGTGCTCCGTGCTGCAGTCGTCCGTGCTTTTTCTTCACCAAGGGAACACGTTGTCGTACTATCTGTTGAAGATATAATCAAGACAGGGAATAAATCAACCGGTACGATCAATGCAGCAGCCAGTCGTCCTTGTGAAGGTTGTGCCAGTGCGGGAACTGGAACGTACCGAAGTGTCTTGCTGGGAGCTAAACGGAATCGTTCTGTTCTGTCCCGGTTCTAGAAATGCGTGACTTCCCAACTCCAGCGTAATGGAGCCTTGCTGGACGTTACTGTACACACGCTGTTGTTTTACCGATGAAACTCTGTGGGTTTGGAGATTGTATAGGAAGATTAGCGCTTAGTAAAGGAACGAACAAACACATCTAAAAACACGACAACGTCTATCAACAACATTAAAGGCACGCAGACGAAGACTAGGCCACGTACGTGGATAACTAATAGCAGGAGGAGCAACAGCAGCAGCAGCAGTAGCAGCATGAGTACATTGAATACTACTGATGCACAGCTGACCGCAAACGGTGAAATGATTGCGTGATAAGCATTCGTTTGTCCGCTGATGCAAATCGATAAATCGATAACTATCGGCGATTCTGTCGCGTGTCCCCTAACCGGCCCAGTATCATTACAGTTAGATGGGGGTAAATTGTTTCAGTGGTAAATTTATGCTAAACGGGCCGAACGGGTGTGCCAGGAATTGAAAGACTGTGTGTTGGGAGAGAAAACAACTTGCTTACCGATCGATCGATTTGCTATGGTGTTTATGAGTGCTAGCGCCTACATGATCGCTGACCAAACCGTTGCCGATGTTGCGCCCGACCCGGACATCTCCCGTACGGTGATGGTGTATGCGTTGCGGGCGCACTTTTCGCCGTTCCGATGGTGCGGTCGCCCTACCTGTGCCCGATGTTGCTAGCGATGGTGTCGGGCCCTTCCACGTCTGGAGCATACGGTTTGTTTGCGAAGCTGTGCGTTTGTACGTGTTGGCGGTTCTGTTGAAGTGGAAATCGAGCAAGACACTTGGTACACGGATATGTGTGGTTGGTTGGGTGTGTGTGTGTGTATGTGTGAGTGTGAGTGATGTGAGTTGTCGATCGGAATAGGAGGAACGTTTAAAGGATTCTCGTCACTAGTCGCGATCCACTTCAGTATGTATGCAAGCAAAACAGTTTGCAATGTGTGGCAACGCTTTCAACCGAATGCAGAGCTCCCCTACGAGAGGCTGTGGTGCCGCCAAGTGTGATCGAATAAACAGACAGTCATGGTGTGCGGTATTCTGCACTCAAGGTACACTATGGCTTCCCTTTTAGTGCGGGTAGATTAATGAGCATCGAGTTACCGTGTTCACGTTCGCGTTATCTAATCTCCCACTGCCACCGGGGCGACTATTTATGTATCCGGCGATCGTGTCCACCTTTACCGGACCTCATAACTCAATTGAACGCGTACGGCTAAACGCTTCGATTGGGGACGGAGATTCTGATGCTTCGACTATGATTGCTTTATGACGGCTCGATGCCAATACGGTGAAGGTGAATAAATTTCTTACCATATCGCAACGATTATTGTTAACACTCCTCGTTAATATCGTGTGTGTGTGATTGGCGTTCTGATTGCCTGATGCTCACCATTGAAGGAAGAATTAAAGGTACAAGAAACTGAAATGATGCGCTCGGACGATGATTGAGATCCTACCAGCTAACCGCTAGGTCATTATCGTTTCGCCGTTATGCCGATAATCAGACGTAAATATCCATTCTTCATTGGTTTCAATTATGATATTAGCAATCTTTAGCTCCCCCCTCCCCGACACGGGCCAAACAATGTGCACAACTTGTTAGCCACGGCACGGCACGGTTGTTCAAACAAATAATAATTTATTTCGAATGATAGTAATTATACCGCCAGATTATACCCGATTTCGTTAGACGGTGAATCACGGGATGCAAGAACCAGGCATCAAGGAAGAGGGAGACGCACTCGTAATTTAATGCGTGTTGGAAGCACGCACGGCGAAAAACAAAAACAGAAACGCAAATAATTGCACAGCTCGCATTCGTCCGCTCGTCTTGATCGCTTAATAATTTCCAACCGAAGCACTTTAGTCCAGCTTCTGGGCATGTTTCCGGGAGGCGGAGCTGCAGCCAGTACCTATCATCTCTTATCACGGCAGTGAACCTCACGAGCTGAGCGGAAAATCTTCGTTGGAGGTCCAATCAAGTGCAGGATCTGCAAGCGCACCGGATCATGCCAAGCGGCCACGGTGGACCTGGGTGGAAATACTATACCGTGTACTCGGTCATTAAAATGGGAATCTCCTATATGTCCCCGCACGGTTTGGAGCGCAAGCTGGCACAATTCTTCATCAATCATTCGCACCGTGCACAAGCACTGACGGGTGGATTGACGTTCGCGAAGACTAAATGTTTGTTTACTGTGGGGGAATTAGCACGCAGCAGTCAGTCAGTCAGTAGTACACACCGGTACACCGAATGTGGTGGGATGAAGGTGGTCTACTTGAATGCCGTCAGCGTCATCTTGAGATGCACCGAAAGGGTGGAGGGAGATTGCAGAGGGCGGTCCGCAAGTAGGTTCGGGCGACAAGTGAGTGAGCCGTTGTGGGTGGATTATTTGTCATCGTGCAGATAAATTGGTTTATTTAGAGAACGATCGTTGGATTAATGACTCTATGCAAATGGAGTTGCGTGGCCTTAAAGCTAGCTTATGCGATGTATTGAGCGGGTTGGAAGCTTTACCTCATGTCATAATGTTAACATTATCGTAAAACATTCAATTAGGGTTGTATTTGAGAGATCGGATCTCGGGGAAATTGCAAAAGTATGTTTTTCTATTACACACTCGATTGCGCATTAGATTAGTACCTCGAGAGAGATTCGTGTAATCGACACAGGAAGTGAAAATGATCGATTCAGTTAGAGCGAGTTCAATAGGAAAAGTCTGCGTCATGTAAACGATACGCTAATTGACATCTCATCCTTCTCTAATCTAATCAAGTTCCTGCACTTGTTGTTGTTGCTAGCGCCATGTACAGACTGTCTCTCTCTCTCTTACGTAGAAAATGCACATTTATCTTAGCTGCAAATCGTTACCAACTCTGCATAGGTTTAGCGCAAGAATGTTGAAATGGGAAAAGTAGGTTTTCTGTTTACCATTATCTGTCTACCATTCAAGCTGTCGCTCGGATCAAGCTCCCTACCGTGTTCCTAAAGGACCGTGGCTTCTAATCCGCGATAGGTAGGGCGATAAAGATGTTTTACTACCTATTATGTGGCTGGTAGCGATTATTAGCAATTCCATTGCTTTCCCTCTACGATCTTAACACCATGTGGTTTGTGAATGATCTGCTGCATTGGTGCTCGTTGTTTGCGAGGGTTTAGTATCTGATGTATGGCGCAGGTACGCAACACCACCGTACCGAATTAGCACCCTTGATTGAACCAATAACTCACCCAAGGTACCCGTTGGGTTTGTGCCATTTGTTCGTGAGCCAACAGCCTTCCAGCGGTGGCGTTTTATCCGGAAGGCTTAAAGACCAAAGACTAGGTGAGACCGTAACTCGCTCCTGGCCCAGACCAAACCAACCGAACCAAGCCAGCCGGCAGTTACAAATGAAACTGTATAAATGCTAGATAAATCCAATGGTCAATAGCAATGTCAATTAATTAATTTTGCTCCTCCCTTCGTCTTGAAACTCCCTGTCCCCTCGAGGGAGTTCTAAGAAACCCCAACCTGCGGTAGCAACTTCACGTACAGTGCTGCTAACACGCGTCAAGCCGTCGACACACAAGTCATTCTAGACGCTAGACGAGAATCGGTGATCGAGACAGAGATTTGTCCGTCCTCCTCCGGTCTCGCGCTCACCGGTAAGTGAATTAGAAATTTACATACTGGCGCACTGTACTTGTGCACTTGAGTGCACACTGTTGGGAACCACTTTTGAAGGAAGCGGACAATCATATTAAGAGCCCGCCTTCCAGTATCTAGCGAGGTATCGAGATTGATCTGTTCTAGCGAGAACAGGCCAAACAGGCGCTTGGGAAGATTGTTGGAGCCAATCCAGCACGGCACGTACGTCTTCGTGTGGAAGGATGTTTGCATTTTTAACTGCTGCCAACTTTTATTAGGGTTATCAAGCAAGGTGAATGTAGTACAACCTAGACACACAGCACTGACACAGTGCTACATTCTGCGCTGTGCAGTAAAACATTCTACTTAATTGCATCGCTAATGCACCTGTACGCACTGGGCGATAAAGCAGAAATATGTTAACGGCAAAATAGCTTCATTAGAGAGCTTAGAACTGTACTATTATCTACTATCCTGCTGTGCTTGATATACTCCAAACAGTCTCAGCGATCGCAATTGATGAGAAATTAGTAGCCGTAAAAACTGTGGCGCACGGTTCGCATTTTATGCTTTTTTCCCGCACTAAATCAAAACGACAGTTATGATCGTGCTTTTTAAAATATGCACACGACGATCGGATAAAGCTGGGGTCCAATAAATTATTTCGATTTTTTAGCGTTTTCCCCTAAACGGGATGCGAATTTTGTGCGCTCGATTCGCACGGCTTTGTTAAGTTATTCATCGAAGCTAGCTAATTTCTTGACCAAGCAGATCATTTCATCACCAGTGTTTTTTTTGTTTGTTTGTGAGACTCAGTTAACCTGCACCACATCGATTAGCGATGGGAAATGGGACCGAGAACAGCTCCAACAGTGTCCACAGGAGGGGGGTCTTTTTTTGCTTGGTGCTTGCTGGCTAAATGAGCGTAACTAAATTGCATTAGGCAGCCGATCATTAAGCTGCTGATCAAATAGTGTCTGTCCCCGTTGGGCCACTTGCTGAAGCTACCTGGTGCCAATGTTCCTTTGGAGCCTTTCGGGTGAATCTTTAAGCCTATTAGCAGGATGCAAATTGGTGCGGCAGTAATATGTTTGACGCTTTGGTATCATCGTTCCCCTGCTCAGCGGGCCATTATCACCCAAGCGTTTGGTGTATGGTCAACCCCGGGGCGAGAGCTTTTAATGAAGAATCAATTTTTTGTTTTATTCCGTTATGCACCATGTGGCGACGACTGTCTTTATATTAATTAAGAAATCTTTGGAATCATGTTGCTCATCATACACAGCAAAAGCAGTGGTTCGAAACTCGCTCAATACAAAGTATTGTACAAGACAAAAAATAAAGCAATAAAACAGTGATCTAAATCCAAAAAAAGATCTTGTTTTCGTCTGCTAAAAGATTCGGCGTGTGGTATACAGAGTTCTGAAAAATGTATCTGTTCCACCTCGAAGATGATCCTTTTTAGCAGCGCCAGAGCGAATGAGGAGCTGCTTGGGACCTCCTGGGGGACATCACCACGATGCTCATGTAGCGTTCCATGCTGTGCCCTGTTAGCTGGTGTCCATTAGTGGCGGTTGAATATAATGTTAGTTGCTACTCGAGCGAGGCCATCTCACTGACCCTCGGCTCAATATGGGACACCTCATTAAAAGTCTCCCGAGCGTTGTTTTTCTTCTGTTCTTCTGCGGAGTAATATGAAGCGAGTCGTTGCATAGTGGAGAATCCGGAGATGCTGGCTTCGGAATGTGGCCAACAAGTGCTGGCACTTGCCAGCTATAAATCAAACAAAAAAGCGTACTAGAGTTGCAATTTTCACGCGCACGATGGAATATCGAACCTCCGAAACACGTGCATCTTGGGGTTCGTGTCCAGACCTTGCGGAGTGGCGAGTGATTAAAAGCGTTTGATAAGACGCATGCATGCCATGCAAAGGGATACACACAAGCTGAAACAGATCGACTATCGAACGACGAGCATACACACACACACACAACAGCAAGGTGTGTGTATGTGTGCTAAAAGATGCATTGAGTACACTTCAAGAGCAAACCTGTTAGCTGTTCCATCGGATGCAAATGCTGTGGCGGTTTGGTCGATATCGGGCCCACCGTAACTTCTCGGGTGGCACATAGCGGTGGGCAAAACTGTTGAAGAAAGAAAATAGAAGAAATCATATAAAAGGGTGGCATAAGATTATTAACAAAAACAGTCGTTAATGTATGGGACACCGTACAACATATACTCCAATCGGATTAAAATCCTCACTGAGGCGCACGTTCATTGGAGGGAGCAAAATTAATTCAATCCCCCTTTTTGCGGAAAGCGAAACATTTTAAAACACACTCGGCCAATTATTTATGGCGTTATGGTTGAGCTATTAGCTTATGCACGGATAATTATTTGTGATTTGTAAACGTTTGTCCGCTACGTTTTGCTTCCGAGCTCTTTGGAGTGTGATCGTTGTAAATCTGTCGCCAAAATTGCATTCCATTGGTGCTGTTCTTGTACCCCCTTTTTGATATATTGGGCTAACGGTGACCAGAAATCATGAATAATGTCGTTTTTGCAAGCGTTAGCAACATATGTGATCATTAGCGAGCAAAACATGGTTCAAGCGTGTTGTCATAATGTATTCGCGTCGGTTGTGTTCGGACCGGCTTTGAATTATAATTATAATTTAGTGTGACAGGATCATAATATTGAACAAATGAGGGGTCTAGCCTATGTTGAGGGGTCTAGTTTCATCGAAAACAGATTGCAAGAGAGATTTATATGTTTAGTTGCATTTGGCATCGCTGGCAAAATACAAAGTCTGCTAGTGTCTGGGTCTTAATACATAGATAAAGAGTATCAGCGTATTTTCAGCTAGAAGATTTAGGAGAAACAAAGAGTGAACACAGTTCCTTCCAACAGACTACGCGTCCTATTTGATGGGAACTCTGATTTACTGCTCCCAGGAAGCCGTCTCTTGTGATAAGCCGAAGCCCAAGATCTTATTAGCCCAGGTAATAGTAATTTTCACGTTATGATCATTCTGATTAGTAAGGATGCCTATGAATCATTTCCAAAGGTAAACTACAATGTAGAACTTTCACA
>KZ061649.1:346583-360327 GCA_002091835.1 Anopheles maculatus
CTCGGCTCAATATGGGACACCTCATTAAAAGTCTCCCGAGCGTTGTTTTTCTTCTGTTCTTTTGCGGAGTAATATGAAGCGAGTGTTGGATAGTGGAGAATCCGGAGATGCTGCCGTCGGAATGTGGCCAGCAAGTGCTGGCACTTGCCAGCTATAAATCAAACAAAAAAGCGTACTAGAGTTGCAATTTTTACCCGCACGGTGGAATACCGAACCTCCGAAACACGTGCATCTTGGGGTTCGTGCCCAGACCTTGCGGAGTGGCCGGCGAGCGTGATTAAAAGCGTTTGATAAGACGCATGCATGCCATGCAAAGGGATACACACAAGCTGAAACAGATCGACTATCGAACGACGAGCATACACACACACACACAACAGCAAGGTGTGTGTATGTGTGCTAAAAGATGCATTGAGTACACTCCAAGAGCAAACCTGTTAGCTGTTCCATCGGATGCAAATGCTGTGGCGGTTTGGTCGATATCGGGCCCACCGTAACTTCTCGGGTGGCACATAGCGGTGGGCAAAACTGTTGAAGAAAGAAAATAGAAGAAATCATATAAAAGGGTGGCATAATATTATTAACAAAAGCAGTCGTTAATGTATGGGACACCGTACAACATATACTTCTTCTTCTTCTTCTTTGGCACTACAACCTCGTGAGGTCTTGGCCTGCTATTGCTAGCTCTCTGTGACTTATATATTATACCCGTAGCTGGATAGTCAGTCCTGCGACAACATATACTTCAATCGGATGATTATTAACAAAAACAGTCGTTAATGTATGGGACACCGTACAACATATACTTCAATCGGATTAAAATCCTCACTGAGGCGCACGTTCATTGGAGGGAGCAAAATTAATTCAATCCCCCTTTTTGCGGAAAGCGAAACATTTTAAAACACACTCGGCCAATTATTTATGGCGTTATGGTTGAGCTATTAGCTTATGCACGGATAATTATTTGTGATTTGTAAACGTTTGTCCGCTACGTTTTGCTTCCGAGCTCTTTGGAGTGTGATCGTTGTAAATCTGTCGCCAAAATTGCATTCCATTGGTGCTGTTCTTGTACCCCCTTTTTGATATATTGGGCTAACGGTGACCAGAAATCATGAATAATGTCGTTTTTGCAAGCGTTAGCAACATATGTGATCATTAGCGAGCAAAACATGGTTCAAGCTTGTTGTCATAATGTATACGCGTCGGTTGTGTTCGGACCGGGTTTGAATTATAATTATAATTTAGTGTGACAGGATCATAATATTGAACAAATGAGGGGTCTAGCCTATGTTGAGGGGTCTAGTTTCATCGAAAACAGATTGCAAGAGAGATTTATATGTTTAGTTGCATTTGGCATCGCTGGCAAAATACAAAGTCTGCTAGTGTCTGGGTCTTAATACATAGATAAAGAGTATCAGCGTATTTTCAGCTAGAAGATTTAGGAGAAACAAAGAGTGAACACAGTTCCTTCCAACAGACTACGCGTCCTATTTGATGGGAACTCTGATTTACTGCTCCCAGGAAGCCGTCTCTTGTGATAAGCCGAAGCCCAAGATCTTATTAGCCCAGGTAATAGTAATTTTCACTTTATGATCATTCTGATTAGTAACGTGTTGATCATTCTGATTAGCAAGGGCGCCTATGAATCATTTCCAATGGTAAACTACAATGTAGAACTTTCACAGTGATCGCGACATAAATAATATGACAACGGCGTTACGTTTATTCAAATCGAGCGGTTGTAATCGTGTAGTAATTGAAAGTGTGACACACTCTTGTAAGTAACAACAGACTTAACCTAGCAGACACCAGGCACCCGAACCCGGAACCCGCCCGCGGGGAGTGATTCTTCTTGCAGATAAGGTAGCAATCAGGCTAAGAAGCTGTCAACAAATTGAATAATTATCGTTGACATTAATCTTTCGTCCTCTCGCGATCTCTAGCACCATCGCGCCGTAGTTGTCACACCTCCATAAATCATGGTATGATTATCTCTGTTGTGCGTTAGGAGGATCGACCGGGTACATTTATATATGCGCGTGGAGGTGCTTATAATGCTTCCTAACCGTGTGAATACGTTCCGTTTTCCTAGCGTGCGAGAGAAAGATAAATGTTGCTCGATGCGGACGATAAGTTCGACAGGGCTAAGAGAGCAGGCAAAGATTGGTGGATGGAAATGCGCTTAATGCAGCATTAAAATGCAAGCGGATGCATTTTTTTTTCTCCATTCACTTGTTTCTCCTTTTTCGCTTAATGAAGCCAGATCGATGTGATGGCGTCACGTATTTTCGTTTATTTTGCGTATTAACGCTACTGTTAGATGCGTTAGAATGAATCTCGCTTCTACCATCATCATTATCGGTGTAGGTGTAGGTGGTAATGTTCGATGAGCTTTTAAGCGTTTTAACAACAGAATTCAGAAATTCTTTGCAGCGGCAGAGAGAAGATTTCCGAAACAGGAAGGCGATAAACGATCGCGTTCCGAATGTAGCACAACGACCGTTTCGTTTCGGACCGGTTCTTTCAACTTTTGGGATTTTAGAAGGCTAGTGGGAGCATGTAATACTGATCGATTACAACCAGAACACAAACATTTTTGCTTCGTTTAGGAATGACGCGTATCAATTGACGATAGCGCGTGAACGTTGGACTATTTTTAGGCCCTCGGCCGACTTTGGCGCGGATCGGATATCTTCCGGTCCTTTTCCTGACGTCAGCAAATCAATAGTTTGATTTACTGCTCCCAGGAAGCCGTCTCTTGTGATAAGCCGAAGCCCAAGATCTTATTAGCCCAGGCAATAGTAATTTTCACTTTATGATCATTCTGATTAGTAACGTGTTGATCATTCTGATTAGCAAGGGCGCCTATGAATCATTTCCAATGGTAAACTACAATGTAGAACTTTCACAGTGATCGCGACATAAATAATATGACAACGGCGTTACGTTTATTCAAATCGAGCGGTTGTAATCGTGTAGTAATTGAAAGTGTGACACACTCTTGTAAGTAACAACAGACTTAACCTAGCAGACACCAGGCACCCGAACCCGGAACCCGCCCGCGGGGGGTGATTCTTCTTGCAGATAAGGTAGCAATCAGGCTAAGAAGCTGTCAACAAATTGAATAATTATCGTTGACATTAATCTTTCGTCCTCTCGCGATCTCTAGCACCATCGCGCCGTAGTTGTCACACCTCCATAAATCATGGTATGATTATCTCTGTTGTGCGTTAGGAGGATCGACCGGGTACATTTATATATGCGCGTGGAGGTGCTTATAATGCTTCCTAACCGTGTGAATACGTTCCGTTTTCCTAGCGTGCGAGAGAAAGATAAATGTTGCTCGATGCGGACGATAAGTTCGACAGGGCTAAGAGAGCAGGCAAAGATTGGTGGATGGAAATGCGCTTAATGCAGCATTAAAATGCAAGCGGATGCATTTTTTTTTCTCCATTCACTTGTTTCTCCTTTTTCGCTTAATGAAGCCAGATCGATGTGATGGCGTCACGTATTTTCGTTTATTTTGCGTATTAACGCTACTGTTAGATGCGTTAGAATGAATCTCGCTTCTACCATCATCATTATCGGTGTAGGTGTAGGTGGTAATGTTCGATGAGCTTTTAAGCGTTTTAACAACAGAATTCAGAAATTCTTAGAAGCGACAGAGAGAAGATTTCCGAAACAGGAGGGCGATAAACGATCGCGTTCCGAATGTAGCACAACGACCGTTTCGTTTCGGACCGGTTCTTTCAACTTTTGGGATTTTAGAAGGCTAGTGGGAGCATGTAATACTGATCGATTACAACCAGAACACAAACATTTTTGCTTCGTTTAGCAATGACGCGTATCAATTGACGATAGCGCGTGAACGTTGGACTATTTTTAGGCCCTCCGCCGACTTTGGAGCGGATCGGATATCTTCCGGTCCTTTTCCTGACGTCAGCAAATCAATAGTTTGAAGTGAAGCGGAAGATGCAAACGCTGTTGCAACTGCATTCCGAACAGTTTGTTTATCTTTGATCCCCCCTTCCCAGGATGGTGGAATTTGAACTATTTTATCCACAGGAATGCTCTAGCAATTCCATCTATGAAGGGGAGATGTTAAACAGCTGTATTGCGTCGTTAAAACGAGAGATGATGACATCTTTTCTTTAGCGAATTAAAAAGAAAGTCATTTTTTCTAAAGGTTAGACTACTAAATTTCACTTTACACCAGCTGCAAATTCGGCAAAGTGCACCACCGGACAACCATGCGGTAGCTGTCGTCGCTAATTAATTCTTTCCCAAACGGTGGTGGTGACGATCCATTTCGATCGTACAACTTCACAAATTGAGGCGCAATGACAAGCGTTGCTTCGTCGACAGCCTGCAATCAGCCCTCGCGTAACCACTAATTGGGGCTGAATTCGTCGATCTGCCAAAAAAGATCACGCGTCTGTCTGGCGTGGTGCGTCTTTGCCGGGAACAGCGGTAACGCAACGAACTCTAACTGATGCGTAAATTGCAACTTGCAAGCAACGAGTACGGGATGGCTACGATCTAACAAATTGAATAGAGTTGGACGTTGGTGTACTGTGCAAGAAACTACCGTCAACTAGAGCGTCAAGCTGAGTTGATTTTGGCAACCTGTCAAGCCGTTCATTTAGACCTCTGCACAAAAAGTACAGCAGAGTGCAACACAATATGGTTTAATGGTTGTCCCTGTTTTTTCCTGGTCCTATTTGACCTCCAACAGGCGGAACATGATTTGCAAGTGCGTTTTTGATGCATGTGACAACGGGCAGGCAACATTTCGCCCTGTCATTAGGGGCGGTACACGTAGGTCAAACGCTTGGATCTCCAATCATGCGTGGCGCCTGTAGTATGAGGGATGGTAATTGGGATCTTTTGTGTACTCTAATTGAGCCTGGTGCCTGGTGCAAATTGTACCGATTGCAGCTAGTTCAACAGTTTGGCCAATGACACAGCAGCTTGCACTCTCTGGCGGGAAAAAGGGCGATGCGTGTGGGCTTTGCTGGAGTACCCATTTGACGAGCCAGTGTCAAAGGTTCAATCGAATGGCGAGGTGCTTTGAACTGAATCGGAATCAAGAGTGCTGATTGCATTTCCATTGGCTGGGGGTTGACCTGCAATGCCAACGATGTCTACTATTGCAACAATTTCACTCGTACGAGAGCTCTTTTCCCCACTTTCCAATGTGGCCCAAGCCAATTGCACAGGTCGGGATGTCTTTTTCTAGTGTCGTCTAGAGTCCCACTAGAAAGGTGATACAGTACGCTTAAGTACGCTTTTCGCACCCCATTAAAACAGGACGCCCGGACAAGGATATTATGACCACTCGACGACAGCGGACCCGCCGTGGTCGGCGGTGCCGAACTGTTGGAACTTTACCGAGCCGCAGCCATTTTATTGCTTGCTTTGCGAGTTTATTTTAACGGCTCACCTCAACGTTCAATATTGATTTAAGCGGGCCGCAAGGGTCGGCAGCGTATTGGCCTTCGTGTTATGATTTATGGGTTGTTTTCACACGGAGCGGAGCAGTTTGCAAATCGTTTGTTTTGCGCTACCATCCGGTCCGATTTTTTGTTTGCTCCCGCCAGCAACGATGCAGCTCACAGCGGGTGGTGAATTAGTTTTCTCTACCTTTGTGCAACCCTTTCGGGTGTAACTTTAAACTGTCCCTCTTTAACGCTTCCCCTATGGTTCTGGTGGACTAGCAGCAAAAACTGGGCAAAAAATTCGACGAAAACCGTACATAAATCTATTATGGTGGTCAATAGTGGCAAATCAAAACATTCAGCACGTGTGCGGAAGGCAGCACCCTCAAGCGTGCAGCTTGAGGATATTGTATTTAAGATTAAAAGCCAATTTTTCTTAATTTTGCACGGTTTTGAAAACGGTGATAAAAAACAACAAGAAGTTTGCATTTCATTGTGTTCTTTCTTCCTGCGTGCCTGTAAAAGGCCTTTGTTTTGTTGGTAAGCGCCCAGTGTCTTTATTTATGAGTGGCCCGCTGGAAGTACTTGATTTATAAGGTATTTTACGGCATCGGTTTGTAGCCGGGATGTGTTTTTCAATTTGTTTAACATTCAATTTGTGCGGTTTATGAGGTTTTGCTCGATTGCGACTAAAAGCATTCCACCGGTGGAGTCGTACGATCGAGATCGAGATCGTGCGAATGTGTCCTGTAGGTTTTATGCGAAATTTACGATTGTTAATGGAGGCTGATTTGATTTCAAACGGTGTTTCGTTTTTGAGCCTGGAAGGCGGAACATAGAGTGGCGACGCCGTGATGCTAAGCGATCGGTCAACTCTTGACTCTGATGTCGCATTTTTAATAAATAAAACTTTCACCAGAACCATTAATGATTAGAGTATTTTTAGCTAGTAGCAGATGCGGCTGAAGAATTAATTGGTGTGTCGCTAATGATATGACAACTTGTGGTCACCAAGTTACACGCATCGCAGGCACCAGAACACAGACCAAACCAACGACACGGGACGGAAACAAATGTATTAGACCTGTGTTTTAAAACTTCATCACCACCATCACCACCATCAGGCTGATATCCATCGGTGACGCCGGCTGCGTCAGTTTAGCGAATGATGGATGGCATGTTTTGACGATTTTGGTTGGCGTTAATCTTGAAATCGTCGCCCGCCCGTATGCAATTTTGCCGCCAGAGAAGAAAACCAAACTAAACAGATAACATCACAACATTTTGTTTGAGAATATCAACGCAAAACTGGTTGTGCGGAGCGTGAGAGCACGAGTGCGTCATGCAACGCTTACGCTCGAAACGTAAAGGCGACATTAATTCATCCGATGGATGAATTCATTTCAGAGTTTTGGATCGTTTACCAAAAAGACATCGTTTAACACATTTAACAGCGACGGCGAAAGGAAGAACAGCGAAACAAACACGGAATGACTACGAAGAACGAGTTACATTTATTTATTTGTTGGCCAAGTGTTGACACTTCCATATCTCACCACTAGGAGGTGGTGATCGTCGATTGCAAACAAAGCGTTAAAAGAAGTGCAAGATCCTCGGCCAAGAATCAAGGTGACATTGGTAGTTTGAGATTAGAGATAAATGTCATCCCGGAGGAATGGAAAATGGATTGCAATCTTCCTTAATCTTGTCAGTTTTGTAAGGCAAACAAAAACAGATAAATCACTCACGATCTGCTTCCTTACTCGGGAGGTTTTATTTGTTTGTATATTCTCACATTGGCTTCATTGCATCAACAATTACACTCAAGAGCGAATTTCACTTCTACGGAGAGTTCGGAAATGATTAATTTACAATCGTCAGTGTGAAATGTTGATTTGCTACACCGAAATGGTGATCACTTTACCGTAAAAATTGTGATTAATAGCAGTTCGGCTGCATGCGGTTGTTTTGTGTTGGCAAATGCTCATGTCATAAAAGGAATTTGTAGCACAAGACTGTCGCAAACGGGCGACCGATCCTCGCAGTACCCTGTGTTGGACTGTGTATATTAATTTTTTTTTTTCGGGAGAAAAGCCGACTTTATTTACATCCTTTTTCTTTATTAATAGACATTCGTTAATGAGTGCAAAAAAAAGAGAAACAAATCATTGGTAAGATCGTACAGTTTATTTACAGCTATCAAATAGTTTATGCCATTCGAACGGCACCCAAGCACCCAGTACCATTTTTAGGCGGTGATGCATGGTTTTGATTTGAGCTTGCAGTTTAATTTTGTTTTATTGCAAATCAAGCGGAGATAAATATTTGTACAGCTTCCAGCCCTCTCGACCTTGGAATGTTTTAATGTTTGGTTCGCATACGCTTGATCGCGGAATACAGATCGCAAGCAATTGGGTTGCAGTGGGTCGCTCTTTTCTCTCTGTCTGTGATGCAGATGTGTCTGGTCTCGTTGAAGCTGTGGTTACCATGGTATTCTACATCTGTTTCGCAACCGAGAGACGGATTGCTTGGACCCCGTCACATGTCAACGATGTGGTCGAACCGAATTGTTTGATCGATCGGTTCGGATCGATCAAATCGCTCAATAAATTCAACACCATACTGTCACCGGATGTGATCAGTGCGGGGACTCATTCTGCAACATTCTGTTGTGGTTGTGGGGAGTGAGTGACGATCGATGTAAATATTTACTTGACACATGGGTGATGTAGCAAGTGTCACACGTGTTTTCAAATACACTGTAAGATATCCGACACGTTTTATCAACAAACAGATCCAATCCTAACAGACTAATACAATGATTTATTTGCGAATAAATCGATAAGAATTCGTTCATTATCTAGTTACCCACAGATATCACTATCAATAATTATGGAACAGATGGAACTAGCTTCCCGCCACGCAAAAACCAAAATAAGTGGAAGATGATGCAGCTCCTACCAACAGAAAATTTGCTAAATAAACACCCAAACGCCCTCCCCCAAGCGAATGTTTGTTTGGATTCAGCTGAGCGCAAAAAAAGGCGGGAAAAGTACTCGACCATGCGTTCGAAGGGGGCAAACATTTCCAACTTTTGATTGGCATTGCTCGGTCCCTTAACGTGTACACAAGAGAAGAATTGAGCATTGCGGAAAGTGCTCAGGAATCAGAATAGTTTATTTAGATACCACGGGGGGGGAAAGTTTCGCTCGCTAGATTCACAGCTGGGTACTTAAACGATCTGCTAAATGCATCGTTAGTCCTGCGATTGACGTAAGACGTGCGATTATATGGAATGCGTGCGTGTGCGGATTTGGAAGAATTCTGGACACCAAGGAATTCTCGTCAGCTCTCGCGAGTTGAATATGGAAATGAAAGGGAAATTGATAGCATTCTCTCAGCCTTCCGTTCCGTCCTAGTGATCTAATGACGATGCATTAAAAAGTCATCCATCTCTGTAGCTCTCAATTCGATCCTCCCAGAGCAATTGTGTCGACATTGATGCGTCCAGAGCGTATGCGTATCCTGGTTGCACCGTTGCGTCTAATAGAGACATTCGAATGGCCTCGCAAACGGTCCTGTCATTAGAACAATTCAACCAGTGCAACAGTGCGACAAACGCTCCGCGCCCGCTCTCGGCGATGATGGTGATTGATGGCGGTCACTTAAGTGAATCTAATTTCCTCGATACCCGCACCCATCGGCAGTAGCGACGCGACATGGGCTCTAATTTAACTAGGTCCTGTTTGTTTTCAGTGGGAAAATCGTTTTGTGTCCGGTTTTGTGCAATTGTGTAGGTGCGCCGTTTGTGGCCGTGATCTATGGTTGTCGTTGTCATCGATTGGGGCATCGGCCAGTCCGCAAGATGACATCTTGATATGCTTAATAGATTATTAGGTTGTACGGGGGAACAACAATCTCTACTAGGCGAGGGAGTCCGGGTAATGGCCATGCTGACAAGGGCTAAATGGGTGTACTTGGACCACGGGAACAGTGTATGATTGACGAAGGTTCACAGTACACACTAACGACACTGTGCGGTGATTAGTTCGAATTGAAATTGTAATGGATATTACCGTATTGAAACCTTGTATGCACATTATGCCAAGTTGGCGCGACAGGTTGTTGCACATTCTAATTTGCCCAAGCAATAAAAGCGCTTTTAATTGTAAGTTATAGGATACGTTACATCTTCAACTGACGCAGAAACGTTTACGTTTATTTTGAGTTTATCATTTTGCAAGATGACTTTACATCTTGATATCTGGTTGCTATTGGGGGAACTGCATCCCGCAAACAGTTTACCAATCGTGTGGTACACACGGAAATCAACCAACCGTGGCCTCGGCCCATTATAAACAAACCACTCTGTCACTTGCTTACTAAATTACGACACGAAGGCGTCAGACGATCGTTTTTCGTCCTGTGCTGTCGCGTGCGAATTCTACAGACCGAATCGTGTAGCGCCACTTGTGCTGCGGCTCGAAGCCGGTTTCCCCTACAACAGATTGCGCATACATATTCGGCCCGTTCCGTTCCTCACACAACGAATCACGGGGGAGTAATGACGGGCGAAATTATGATTCAATCATAGGCGTAAATAAAATCGTTGCAATCGTTGAATTTTAATTGACTGTCATATCGGAACATGTCATCTTCTTGATGGTGTACGTACGTGTCTGCCTGGGACTGGGACGCCCGCTGGGACGACTCGAGCCGGAGTTGTGACCCATTACTATAACTGCCTGGTCGAGTCAGTTCGGTTGAGGTAAATTAGTTTGCGTTGCATCCGGAACATGTTGCTTATGTCACGGGACGGCGACCAGTAGGTCTGCGTCCTCCACACGGTCGATGCGAAAGATAGTGGAGATTTATTAAGATCGAGCCGTACTGTTGCGTCTCCGTCATGTCTGCGCGGCATAGTCCGAGGTCAGCGAGGTTAATGGAGCGTGATTTTGAGGCTGACAGCGTCCTAAACTGTCCCAAAACCCGTACAGGGTCGCTAGGATGCGTTCGTGCGACATTCGATATGGTGTTTGGCAGGCATCGAGACTGCGTCAATGAGGTTAATTTGGTACAGTTTTGGGGTGGGTGCTGTCACGCCTGGAGACACCTATTGCTAGTTAGTCGAAGGGAAGTCTTCTAGCATCGCTCAAAAACTGCAGTCTATTTGCTTACAGTTTACGAAGTCAGTATGTCAAATCACCAAACCAAACCATGCATTGCACTTATTGGCAAACGGAGATCAATGATCTTCCTATGGACGGGGGAACTCGTTTATCTTCCGCGTGAAATTTGTTGTTCACTCACGCCTGGTGTTTGCAAATATTTTAAAAGGAAGGAATTTTGTTAAAAATAACTTTCCCTCCCAATAGGCCGCAAAAACCATAAACCGAAAATAAGGAATGAGTAATTAGGCAAACCATTGCGAACGTACGAACGAACAAGCGAACTGATCGACTCTAGGCACACACTCTGTTTGTAGTTAGCCGCGTGTTTCGTTCCTCACCGGGCACCTGTATCATCTGTACAGGCTAAGCGTGAAGTAACTAACGACCCCACGAGCCGGTCAGTCACTTTCTGCCACCGCGGGTGTTGAAAGATGTTTTGGAAAGGAAAGCAAATTTTACAATCGATCGACAACGAGATCGAGATCCCTACGAAAGTAAGCTGGAAGACCTTGAAAAAGGTTTTCGTGCGGTTTGAAGCGGCGCAGTTTCGTTATGACTTAGACCACACAAACCACTTTATGCAGCTTTAGAGCTATTTTAGAAATCTTCCCACTGATCTGGTGAAAACCCGGCTACGCTTTTGACGTACGTAACAGGTCGCCTCGGAATGGGGTACGCTATTGACACCTCATTTAAATGCGAGCGCTACGAAGAAGCAGTAAAATTGTTGGAGGATCATCATCAACATCGTCCGGTATCGATCGAAGTTTTGGGATTCGAGTCTAGTGTTCGGACTGTGTCGCCTAGCGCTATCGGCTCAAAATCTATTGTTTTCCTATAGCAACAGAAAACACATCAGGCATGAAACTGATCGAATCGAATTTAATTATGTGATGTAGGTTACCTGGCGCTGTTGACGGAGAAGCGGAGGGTCAACCGACGAGCTGCGTTAGTTAGCGTTTGCATAATAAAACGATTTAATTTAACCAAAGCCCATTCAAATGATAATTTAATTACTCTTTCGCTTTGGGGACATTCGCGTGACTTTCTGTAATTATTATAAATGTTTCAGCAAGAATCGGGGAATGGGGGTTGTTTTTTCCTTAATGAAGTTTACATCGCTTATTATTACAAACTTTTGATTGTTTTATTTATTCCATCATTCTCCATTTATATGAGTTTCAGTCTCCGTGTACTGGAAAGTCACATGTTGGATAAATATTTGCGCAAATCATTTAACCAATGTTTACCGATTTACTACATCTCCAACAAACACATCTGCTGGCGATGTGCGATGAAGAAGCGCAAAGCATTAGCAAATCGGCAAATTGGCATCAGTGAAAGCAAAGCTACCGTGTGAAGTACAGGCGCTAACGTTAATGCTGTTGACAAAATCTCTTACCGGGCGTTAAGTGGGCATCAAATGGATGGTAGTGAAGTGTCCAGCATCCCCATTAAGTACGTACAAAATGGCAACATTAACAAGGGTGTAAATCGATGGTAAGTTTTCGCACTTGCCGTAAGTAGTGTTTACCCGTACTACTTTGTATGCTTTGTCTCAGTGTCGCTCTCTTCCAAGGAACAAAAGAAGAATTCGCCATTTTTTCGCCCTTAATTTCTCCATTATCAATCATGCTCGTTAGTAGGAAGCTGACTACACCAACGTCCGTGACATGAGCATTCCGTGGTAAATATTCTTCTTGACCCTAGCGCAGACTGCCTCAGGTGTCTCGTGCCAGACAGTGATTTGCTGGCCCTGGCAAAACAATACGTTCATCAGGGTGCTGTTTTGGGTGCCGCGTGTCCTGCTTGCGGGGATCTATCTTCATCATCAACACGACTCCAAAGCCCTACAGCCCACAGAATGCAATTAAATTTCAATTTCTCTCCAACTTTCGCGTCTAACGATGGTCGGCAATGTCAGCTAGCAAAATGCACCGTAAGTAATGGGCAGTCATTTGTCAGTGCCTTTAGGGAGAGAAAAAAAAACATGAAGCCATCCATTTCTCCAGCACCTTCGTGCTGCTGTGTAGCGGTGCTATAAAAACTCGTAAACGATACACCCGACGAAGATCGCCTGGCCGGGTTTTCATATACCCCTTTAAAGGCTTCGTCACGTGCGGCTCCTGATCGTGATTATTGTAATTTATGTTCGTCTTAAGCGAAGTGATTACTTCCATTAAACGCCCACAGGTTCTGGCGGGTGCGTAAAATAAATTAGAAATTTATAGCAAGTTCGTACCGAGCTCGTCGTCAGCTAGAAGACTGGCCGTCCCGCGTCAGATGGCAGTAAGAATGTGGTGCTTTCGGCAACCCGTTAACCCGGGGCCAGGTGGACCCGTATTGTGACTTACCTGTCAGAATGAACAGCGCGGCCAGTAACGCCGAGCGCACGATCATTTGTCGTCCGGTTGACAAATGGTGGTGCTGTGGAGCGTGTCGGCGACATGTTGCGGTGAGCCGTCCGTCATCACCGTTCCACCGACCCCGTTCCCAAGGGGTGGCGTTCGGAGACATGCTGTTTTTCGTTTGCGTTGTCTTAGTATTGCGACACCTTTGTATTCTATTTCCGATTTTCTCACCACACCGATTAACACGTTTTCAATCTTTTCAAGTGATCGCTATGCACTTTGTGTGGACACTATGCTGTTGGAACTGTGAAGCACAAGAGCAGAACGTTCGTTAGGTTCCGTTCTAAATAGTTGCTGACACACACACACTGTTTGTCTGCTGTTTGGACACACGGCTTTTTGTGACGAGTTCTCCCATGATCTGTGATCTCTTCGCGCTTTCTGTGAGATGTAATGCGAGCGTGCGGAACACTTTCTTTTTCCTGTTCCTGCCCCTGTTTATATGTGTGCCAGGTTTTGTTAATTGTCATCCGGTATGATTTATGTCCGGCTTTGCGAGTGGTTCCGCCATTGGAACGCGCCGTTTTTGGTTTCACAAACTTAAGGGACTCTTGGGCACACGAGTCATTCTTTCCATCTCGAAACGAGTGTGAATGTTTGGTGGATTATAATTTTAATCCGATGTCGGCGGATGGAAAACTATTCCCCCAAAACAACAGAATCTTGCCGAAAGATACGTTCCTTGTGCCGCTAATGACGAATGATGGAGGATGGACCGTAGCGT
>KZ061649.1:361384-374484 GCA_002091835.1 Anopheles maculatus
CCGTGTGAAGTACAGGCGCTAACGTTAATACTGTTGACAAAATCTCTTACCGGGCGTTAAGTGGGCATCAAATGGATGGTAGCAAAGAAAAAAAAAGTGTGTCCAGCATCCCCATTAAGTACGTACAAAATGGCAACATTAACAAGGGTGTAAATCGATGGTAAGTTTTCGCACTTGCCGTAAGTAGTGTTTACCCGTACTACTTTGTATGCTTTGTCTCAGTGTCGCTCTCTTCCAAGGAACAAAAGAAGAATTCGCCATTTTTTCGCCCTTAATTTCTCCATTATCAATCATGCTCGTTAGGAGGAAGCTGACTACACCAACGTCCGTGACATGAGCATTCCGTGCTAAATATTCTTCCTGACCCTAGCGCAGACTGCCTCAGGTGTCTCGTGCCAGACAGTGATTTGCTGGCCCTGGCAAAACAATACGTTCATCAGGGTGCTGTTTTGGGTGCCGCGTGTCCTGCTTGCGGGGATCTATCTTCATCATCAACACGACTCCAAAGCCCTACAGCCCACAGAATGCAATTAAATTTCAATTTCTCTCCAACTTTCGCGTCTAACGATGGTCGGCAATGTCAGCTAGCAAAATGCACCGTAAGTAATGGGCAGTCATTTGTCAGTGCCTTTAGGGAGAGAAAAAAAAACATGAAGCCATCCATTTCTCCAGCACCTTCGTGCTGCTGTGTAGCGGTGCTATAAAAACTCGTAAACGATACACCCGACGAAGATCGCCTGGCCGGGTTTTCATATACCCCTTTAAAGGCTTCGTCACGTGCGGCTCCTGATCGTGATTATTGTAATTTATGTTCGTCTTAAGCGAAGTGATTACTTCCATTAAACGCCCACAGGTTCTGGCGGGTGCGTAAAATAAATTAGAAATTTATAGCAAGTTCGTACCGAGCTCGTCGTCAGCTAGAAGACTGGCCGTCCCGCGTCAGATGGCAGTAAGAATGTGGTGCTTTCGGCAACCCGTTAACCCGGGGCCAGGTGGACCCGTATTGTGACTTACCTGTCAGAATGAACAGCGCGGCCAGTAACGCCGAGCGCACGATCATTTGTCGTCCGGTTGACAAATGGTGGTGCTGTGGAGCGTGTCGGCGACATGTTGCGGTGAGCTGCCGTCCGTCATCACCGTTCCACCGACCCCGTTCCCAAGGGGTGGCGTTCGGAGACATGCTGTATTTCGTTTGCGTTGTCTTAGTATTGCGACACCTTTGTATTCTATTTCCGATTTTCTCACCACACCGATTAACACGTTTTCAATCTTTTCAAGTGATCGCTATGCACTTTGTGTGGACACTATGCTGTTGGAACTGTGAAGCACAAGAGCAGAACGTTCGTTAGGTTCCGTTCTAAATAGTTGCTGACACACACACACTGTTTGTCTGCTGTTTGGACACACGGCTTTTTGTGACGAGTTCTCCCATGATCTGTGATCTCTTCGCGCTTTCTGTGAGATGTAAAGCGAGCGTGCGGAACACTTTCTTTTTCCTGTTCCTGCCCCTGTTTATATGTGTGCCAGGTTTTGTTAATTGTCATCCGGTATGATTTATGTCCGGCTTTGCGAGTGGTTCCGCCATTGGAACGCGCCGTTTTTGGTTTCACAAACTTAAGGGACTCTTGGGCACACGAGTCATTCTTTCCATCTCGAAACGAGTGTGAATGTTTGGTGGATTATAATTTTAATCCGATGTCGGCGGATGGAAAACTATTCCCCCAAAACAACAGAATCTTGCCGAAAGATACGTTCCTTGTGCCGCTAATGACGAATGATGGAGGATGGACCGTAGCGTAGCGTAGCCATCCACACAACAATTCCTGGCGATCGGCGAGTATGCAAATCATCACGCACGCACGCACACGATGATAAATTATGTTTACAAGCCACAACTCACCCACTGTATGTAAATGTCGATCGATCGGAGGTCGGGGTTTTCGGCACACGGATTAGTAGCGTCGTCGCTAGCATTTCCTTCCCTTAATTATAACATTCCACGCGCACCGGGTCCACCCAGACAGAGACAATCGGTACGGCACCGATGTCGCGTGGGAAAAAAAGCCGCCGCCGCTGTCTGCGAAATTGAAGCGATGGACACGAATGACAAATAGCGAAATAATCTAATCATCCGCCAGTGGCGGAGGTCCGCATCGCGAAAAGAAGTACTACAACATTTGTCAATGTTAGGTACGTTTATGGTATGGCCGGGGAAGGCTCTTAAGCGCTTCCTAGACCATTGCCCATTTACAGTGTGTACTCATATATGTGTGGCAGAAGATCGGTTTAATGAGCGCGGATGCTTAGTTCCATTAATTAAATTTGCTCGCAAGGATGCAAAACAGTTGTGGGGGTTGGCTTTAAAATTTATAAGCTTTTAATTCTTTTAAACGGTTACACGAAACCCGAACGAACGAGTGTGGCTGCTGTTAACACCAGTTATTAGTCATAAAAGGTTAGGATGGAATTGAAGTGGAGAGACTCCTCTCTTTATTCTGCTCACGTCCAGCGTGGCGTGCATTCTACCGATCGACAGCATTCGTCAAACGGAGGGCAGTTTTTTGCAATGTTTGTTTCCGTGAAGGTTTGCAGTTCTTGGGCATTTATTAAGAAGCATATTTTAAGCGTGTTTTGCATTCAGGTGAACACGCACTGTTAAACGGCTTACAATCGATCGGTTCACCGTTGCATACCAAAATGACCCCCATAATTGTTTTCTTTTGCTTCTAATTATTCGGTACGGGATTTGGGCTTTACGGTAATGGTTGGCTGGCGCCAGAGACAGGAACGAGAATAACGAGAACTTATGCGAAAAAAGCACCATAACAGAGTGACTGATTGCTATCATCTTGCGTAGGTTTTACTACTTAAAACGCTCGTCTAAAAGCGTTAGAAGGCCCTGTTTGATGATGCACCATAAACCTCCGTGAACTGAAGTTTTATGGGGCTTTAATTAAATTGCTTCTCGTAAAAATCGTGGCTGCTTCCTTCGGCCGTATGGACAAGCATTTCAAGCCGGAAGAACGGGTCAGACAGGTGAAGCTTCTTACCAGTTACTGCGGTTTGCTTCATTATAGCACACCTTACCACATACAAAAAGCCAAAGTTCAGCCGACCAAAATCGGTTCAAGAATGCTGTAAGTCGTTTATAAAAAAAAAACGATTATTTTAATCTACAGCATAATGTGTGAAAAATTTGGGTCATTAATTTAAATAAATTCGAATACGCATTATATGGCATCGAAACGGGTGCCCCTGTGTATTGTGCACAAGCAACGAGAATAATGACCAATTCTTCGATCCTGTTTTACGACCAAACCAAGGCATTGGATGCATTTTCTTGATGCCCCGGGTTTTTTGGGTCCGGGTTGAATGTGAATTGGAATGTGGGGCGACAGTTTTAATGGAGTACCATCATCAAAAATGAAATATGATGGACCACGTCAAGGTGGGGTTCCCAGATTCCTTACTCTAGCTATGGCGCTGGGTGTGTGCGATCGATCGTTTTAAGATGTTCCAATAAAAACGGTCATTGTTACCTTGGACAAAATGTGGAGAAAATACTTGTTTGAAAGCAATAATAATTACCTTTAAAGGTGGCCATTTTAATGCTTCCGAAGAGAATTAATCCAATATTTATGGTTTTCGGTTAAGTTTGGGTTAAAAAGTTGAGGCTTCGGGACCCATTTCCATAGAGCGTTTAATACTTTAATCCGATTAGGTAGCGATCCTTGTTCGATCCAATTATTTTACAGTAGATACCTTTTAAAGTGGACAAAGATTGGAACATTAATTGTGAAGTTTGTGTTGTACTTTGTATCACTTGTTTATGGCTTATACTACAGTTGTTGTCATCTATCAGAACTCAGCTTTATCTGCATGTTACACAAAAAGGACTAATTTATGCTCTTCCTGGTAGAACCCTCGTTGGACTTTAAGCGGAACATAAACTCGAACACATAATTGTACACGGTTCACCGATCTTTAGGTTCTTTATCTTAATTTTTTCCCTCCCGAAGCTAATTGAACTCCTGCAGAAGCAAGACATGCTTTAGTGAGTTAAATTACATTCATTTCTTACACCCACAGTGCGTCCGATTGCGGTTCGACCTTGAGCAGGTCGTCTGTGTGACATTTTTGCACGTACCAACCATCTAAGCGGGTTTGCACATGAAACTGCATTCGATTGAGCCAGAATCGAGCGTTTTTTTCATACAAAACTCCTTGCAACAAGCGAGCAAACACAAACAGACAGACAGTAAAAAACCAATCGTATGCTAATGTACCGATCTGCTTGCTGTCACCGAGCCGACGAAGATCGACCGATCGAAGATGTATGTTCTTTTTTCTCTGTTCTGTTGTGCATTAGCTCAAAAGGGGCGAAGAGATGTGCTTTTAAACATGTTTTTGTTTTGGGAATACCTATTAACGTAAAAGCGTAGAAAGCAGCTTGACCAATAAAACAATAAACACCGAAAGCTTTTAGTAGCCGGCAAGACGTTAGAATTCAATCACACACAAACACGCCGCAGCAGGCTTCCCCCGGAACAGCCACCGGTGGTCAATGTTTTAATAAACTCGTTTTTTTTTTCTCAACCGGACGGATCGATATTTTCGGCAGCTGGCTGGCCGCGGGCGTAAAACAATACGCCGCTGAAGCCACCATCCGGTTGCGCGGATATTGACGGGTCGTCGTTTTTATTGGGTTCTCTGAACAATTTGCATGTTTATCGCGGAGTTTCTGGATCGCACACCGTTCAAAAGTCGTCGATGGTGGTGACGTGTACCAGTGTTTACATTTCGTTCGAACATCGGACGGACCGTATCGGACCGACTGATCGGACAATTTATGAGCTTTATCGGTACGTATCCTTGTGACTTTGGTCGTGTGCTTTCGGTTGACAAATATGGTGTAATGGACGGTTCTAATTAGCATCTGGAACCGTTGCTTATCAGTGGTGTGTTCGATTACAGGGTGGTTAAATTATGTGGAGAAGCGGTTGAAATGTATCTAACCTTGGAATTTTTTTATGTGGGCTTTGTTTTCTTAGTTCTAATGTCTGCAGATATTTACGATGCAGGAATTAAGAGTTGAAATCCTTTATTGAAAGCTGATCTTGTTACAGAAGCGTTGAAGGATTCGGGGTTCGACCTAGAGACATTGTTGTAGGAACTGGTGTCAAATCTCAGTCAAATCCAGGGAGTCCAGGCAGTCATCAAAAGATTACTTTCAATACTTTCGTAGTTTCTGTATGGCCAATTTAGATTCGGAGCGTCCGGACGATATAGACCGTCTCTTAGTACCCAAGACTGACTACCTAGATACAGGTAACTTAAGTCAAGGACATTTCTAGGTTGTAGAGTCACAGAAAAAACATCTGAATTTGTTTCCTATTTTTCATCGACTATAATTGGAGCAGAATGAATATTTTATTCTCACTACTGAAGTCCATCAGAGCGGTCTAGAGGTATAGTGATCATACGCAACAGGAACTGACTATCCTAATATTCGAAAACGTGGAATAACAGCAGCCTAGATATAGATATAGGATATATAGATATAGATATAGATATATAGGCAACGGCATGGTCTTTATCTTCGTTAATCCCAGAAGATAGAGAGAATGATCTTAAAATCTACCAGAAAACGGTGTCCTTTATATTGAACATTAGAATTAAAATTCAACAGACCGTAGCACAGAACAGAGAAAGAGATTTCAAAATTATTTGAACCGATCATTTCTGCTCGTATTATAAATGAGCAGCTCTTCAATTCGTAATACTCAGTATTGAAATTCACGCTTCAGCTAAATTTGAAGCAGTCCCAATTTCGATGAGATCAACTGTATATCCATCAACGAAGCAGAAACAAAACAAACAGTTTATTGCAGGTGTGCGGGATTGGCATACGGATTCAGAACCGTTTATTGCCTGATGGTTGAATTAGCACAGCAAAACAAGAAACACAGCTGCAGACACGCAGGATGGAGTCCTGTTGCACTCAACTCCACAAGAGAGTCACCCTAATTAATTGCATCCATTGTTGTTGTGTTCGGATGTCAAACAGGTCACAACCGTTGCAACACAAAAGCATACTGGACTGTCACGGAACACAGGCAAACAAATTAGATACACTTTTTGCACGTGCTGTTCGATCGGTAAATCGGTGTAAGAAAGCAGAGCAGCAAAAGCAAAAAGAAGTATGTTCCTGTGGTCAGGCATCGAGTCGTGGTGGTCAAACCGAACCTGCGTTTATCCCTCACAACACATTAGTGTGTAATTTATGCCATTGTGGCGGGCACGATAATGCAAGACAATCCTTGCCTTGTGTGTGCGGAATCCGAGGGTAATGGTGGCGCCCGAATGGCATAATTTATTGCGTGAATGAGATTCTTAGGAGATTTTTGTGTTGTATTCCGTTGTATGTTGTCTCGGAATCACTGCGACCGATCGAACCGAAAACTGTTGAACCTGTTGAAATCCGCAACGGCACGCAAACACCTGAAGAGATCACACAGACGCGCGCGCGCTCGTTAGGTAAGAAGCAGTCGCCCTTAGTATGCTGATTTACGATTATTGGAGAACCACCGTTTATTGAACGTTTTTGGAACAACGATTTCACAACGATAGTAATGGCCACCGTTGGGGCTTTGTTTTAATGCACAACTCCAATCACCAATCACATATCATATCATAGGGAGATATCTTCAAACGTAGTTATTCACTTCGCAGCACTGTTTTGCGATAAACGCAATGCAAATGAGCCTACACGCATCACCACCCAAATTAACACGATCGAATTATGCGCAATCTTCAAAATAACCCCCAAAACTGTGGCCAATTACTACCGCACGCACCACCAATTATGCGGTAATTTGGCGCACTGTTTTACAAGTGTGTTACACCACGAAGAACTTGTTCTACACCTGGGCTTGGTACACTTTTCGCTAAAATAAACACACTGGACACGCAAGTGGTGTGTACGATTCCGCCAAGGATCACTCCGCTACGAACACAAACGCGGGAAAACGGTGGGAACCACAACCGATCCGTTGCTCGGCCTGCCAACAACTGAGCTCAGCTCGGGCTTGTGCTGAGCGAAACGCAACCGTCCGGATGAGACCACGCGTTTCTCACCGCGGGAGAACCGCGTGTGCACTTTTGCGGTTTCGAGTCTCGAGTGCCGTTGGGGCGTGAGATGGATGAAGATGAGGGTGGTTTGCCGTTAAGCATGAATGAAAGTAAGTGAACGACGGATGGACGGTAAGTATGCCGCGGGGTTCGCTTCCGACAGTGGAGAACAGAGGCGGCGCAGAGAAATGAACCTCCCGGGAGGAAATGTATCTTCCGCGGGAACGGATTTGATGAGAGTGGATGGATGGATGGATGGCAGGGCTCGTCGCTTGGTTTATGTGACATTGAAGATTGGTTATTTATTTCTTAAGAAGCGTTATTTAATAAAGTCATATACAAGTTTTCTGAATCGGCTCTGATGCAATGAAACAGATAATTCATGTGGCCAAAATAATGTCTAAAATTTAAGCACATAAATAACGTAATTGGGATATAGTCTTGTAGTTGGCGTGTAGTAAACCGACACTATTTCACAATACAATATCAGTTTCGAATCCCAGCATGTTACAGCAAATGAACATATTACATATTTCATTAGTTGAGATTTAAGATTTTCTCTCTATACATCATCGATCTAATTAATTAATAATCAGGGCTAAGTTCTCGGTACACTCTATCAGCCACCATAATGCTAGTATAACAAATTAAACACCGATTTGACAGTTTGTTTTTATTTAATACCAGATTCTTAACCATCGTTGAATAGATTTTGGTAATAGAAATAAGATCCTGCATTCAACATGGTTTTTGTAGATAATAAGGATTGTTCAGTAATAAATTAAGGATCATAGGATCATAGGGCAAAACGTTCCCGATCTCTAACGTTAGCATAGTATCTAAGACACGACTACAAGAAGAATAGGATTGAATAAAATTGCAAAACATAAGCCGAATGTAATAAATTGGTTACATTGAGAGCAATTTCTAATTCGCATACAGTGATAATAACAACGTACTTGAAATTCTAAAGACCATTTGAAGAGTCATTTTGTGATGATTGTCTGTATTATACCATTAACATATAAGATTCATTAGATATTTGTTTGTTTGTGTTTTGAAGTGTACTTTGTAGATTCTTTCACGACTTGTGCTAAGACTAAAACGCTTATAATCTGCAAGATTTTTGTGCGAGAGTATGTTGCCCAAATGCTACTCTATACCAGTTGTTTTTATTTATTAGGATTCTTTAATTAAAATTTATAACAAAAAATTATTCCAGTAACCCTGCAAATTACACGAAGCTGATTGTGGATGAATCATCGCAGAGGACACATTCGAATGTGTTTATAAATAAAAAAAAGATAGTTATCGGTGAAATTCCATACTGCGATAAAGCGCCATAATAACCTTCTTTGCCAGAAAACCGCAACTGTTGCACATTGTTTTACCATTACGATTAGTTTTACGAATGTGGAATTTATTGTTCGAGATAGCATACGCTGTCGTTCGCTCGCTTAAAGTTCTCAAGATCACGCAGTACATTGCTAAGATTGCGACGGATTAAGATATCAGCAAAATCCTCACAAATTTCGATGCTCGTCAAGCAAAGGCGAGGTTTAAAGCCACTTTATGTTTGGAATTATTTATTGTGAGCTACTTTGGTGTTTTGCCCTTCATTGTTTTTGTGTAGGAATAGAGAACGAAGCTTATATTATTAGCATTCATACTCTAGAAACATCTCTAGGACGGAAGAAAACACACTAGATAGAACAATTGTGTGACTTTTTCCCCAGTGCGTAAAACAATATTTACGAAAAAAAAAATCCCCGTAGGGCACACACATTTGGCGTGCCCGGTGCGCGGTTTGGTCGATAATAATTCCCATAAATTGTGGTGGCTAATGGTGGCGCGTAGTCAACGATGATGTTGTCTAACGATCATACAGTTCCCTGGCTGTCGGCATCTCAAAGCCAATCACCTGGCAGCAACTGTCTGGTCGATCGTTAGTGGTCCGCGCTAGTGTCGCTGTCGGGATAAACATGTACGTTGTTCGGCTTCACCCTAGACCTAGACCGGCCAGCAGCATATTCGGAAGCAGGAATTAGATATGAAACGCGTAGCGTGGCAGCTAAAGGATCTTTATCCGATGTTACATCGTACAAGAAAATATGTACTACACACATGCGACAGTCGGGCAAAAAGGTTTTCAGCACAATCAGGCACGTAGCACGGGCCACCGAATCTAATGACTTATGAAGCTTAAGTCCGTTAGTTGGTAGGGAAACCACACAAATACACACAGTTTTTAAACGGTTGACGCGAATTTTTAGAATTTTGGTAGATCCTAATCCTTAACTGCCATAAATGTGTGGTTTAGTGTGGTCACATGCTTAAATCACTCGTAATGGAATGTCAGTTAGGGTGACAATAATTTTCCTGTTCTATTTTTATTCGCTGTCTTTGTCCTTCCGACATGACATTAGGTTCAGCTAATGGTGGCGCGTAGTCAACGATGATGTTGTCTAACGATCATACAGTTCCCTGGCTGTCGGCATCTCAAAGCCAATCACCTGGCAGCAACTGTCTGGTCGATCGTTAGTGGTCCGCGCTAGTGTCGCTGTCGGGATAAACATGTACGTTGTTCGGCTTCACCTTAGACCTAGACCGGGCAGCAGCATATTCGGAAGCAGGAATTAGATATGAAACGCGTAGTGTGGCAGATAAAGGATCTTTATCCGATGTAACATCGTACAAGAAAATTTGTACTACACACTTGCGACAGTCGGGCAAAAGGTTTTCACCACAATCAGGCAAGTAGCACGGGCCACCGAATCTAATGACTTATGAAGCTTAAGTCCGTTAGTTGGTAGGGAAACCACACACACGCACAGTTTTTAAACGGTTGACGCGAATTTTTAGAATGTCGGTAGATCTTAATCCTTAACTGCCATAAATGTGTGGTTTAGTGTGGTCACATGCTTAAATCACTCGTAATGGAATGTCAGTTAGGGTGACAATAATTTTCCTGTTCTATTTTTATGCGCTGTCTTTGTCCTTCCGACATGACATTAGGTTCAGATTTTATAAATACTTTTTAGCTCAACTATTATCTATCAGCTTAAAGTGTTTTATTTAAATAAAATCATCCAATAACTAATCGAAATCATTATTAAACCGAGAGAACCAATAGAAATTTTAAATGTAGTTTTCGTTCCCAAAAAACAAAAGCGTTTTCGGATCGGGGGGTTACTGCCGAGAGGGACACAAATTGTAATTTTATGACCGTACCGAAAAGATTTATGTTTATTGTCTTGTTGTTAGGAAAGTTTGTTCGGGGTTTTAGCTTCCCTTCGAACGGTCGAGTTCAATCCATGACCTAGCCAATGTTTAAAGCACGCGCAGTTTTGCTGTTTGATGAGTTCAATAAAACTATTAACATGGGTGGCGCGTTGGGAGATTGATTGTTGTGTTTTTGTAGAAGTGGATTAGAGATGTAGTGCAAACAAAGCAATCGAAATCCCTTTTTAAAGTAGTTTGAAGGTTTATTTGATCTGTTTAATCCTGTTTAAAATATTTTTGCCTCTTGCATAGCTGGATTAAAACACGATTAAAAGCAAATGATTCATTAAACCGGGCTGTCTGAATTGATTTTAACTGCTTTGTGCGCATGTTTTGCACGTTAACCTACGCAATATGATGAAAGTATGCCTTCAATCTCCACCGTTCCTTGCGTGATTTATTGCGCTCCCGATGGTGGAGTTGATCGATTGACAGTGCGTAAAACAATCGTCAACCAAACAATGAATAACAAATGAAATCAACGTGCGGTAACTCGATCCGAACCCTGGGTAACGATTGAAAAATTATAAGTTTACTGATTGATACAGATGGGTGTCCACACGACCAGCGGTGTGCGTACGATCATTTGAAGTGCTTGAATCAGTTTCAACATCTTACGGCCGGAGTTAAATTTATGATTCACTATAATCGCGAAGAATTCGCTTCCCAATCTTTGCAATTAGCAAAGATTTGCATACTGAGCTGAGAAACCCAAGAAAGCCTATCCAAAACTGATCGCGCAAAATCGTTCTCACCGAACCGTACTAACCGAAATGGATGAGATCAATACAAGGGTGAACAGTAAAGCGTAATGAAATATGGTTGATGTCGGTTCTCGCCCACGCGGTCCAAGCTCCTCGATGGAGTTCCCATAGAAACGCAATTTTTTGATGAAGAGATTGGACGAACTCCATCCATCCCATGATGATCGTATAAATCGGTACTAAAATGTTTATTATAATTTTGTGTTTTATTGAGTTATTAAAACGTTGCCAGATCGTCGACGGAGGGAATGGCTACAAGACACGAAAGCCAAGACATATTTATTTGTGACGGGCCAAGCAAAGGTTGACGGTTAAGCAGATTACCCGTTTCTTTTTTCGGTTCTCAGCTCTTAGATAAAGCTAGGGGGAGCAACTATCCTCCAGCAGTTTGTAAATAAATAGTAGTAAGTAGCTTAAAAATGATGGCGATTATAGCACGATGACATGATCTCATCCCGTACAAGATGACATCAATACTTGGCCACTGTTTATCTGTTTGACGTTTTAGAATTTGAAAGTAGATTTATAGATCCCTGCAGAAAGCGAATGGCGATTTAGCGTTGCGTCAACAGCAGTACATCTTCTTCTGTAGATCACATCCCGGGGGCCAGCAATTTATTGTCCACGATCCAGTTAAATCGTTTTGTGTACGTTCTATCTAGGAACCGCTACGCAACGCAAAATTGTGCGTAACAGACGCGTGAAGTTTGAAGCATTTTGAGACAATTTAATGACCTTTTTTTTATCGCAACCCAAAATTGTGCGTAACAGACGCGTGAAGTTTGAAGCATTTTGAGACAATTTAATGACCTTTTTTTATATCTCACTTTAGTCATAAAGTGCAATTGAAAGTCCAAATCTCCAGGTGAGCGAATAAGAGAGAGATGCTGAGCAAAGCAGTTACAGATATGATTTTGTAGATGGAGCCATGGCATTTGCTATCTCAGACAAATGGGCCAATGACCGGGGCCATAACGGGAGGTTTTAATGTGATCTTTTTACGAGTTTTTCGCCACGCGACAACCAACACTAGTGCTCTAGTGGCAGTGTTTTGCCTGTTTTTGTTGGTAAGATAATAAAAAACTATTAACCCGAAAGTTTGCGTTCGCATAGACATTGGAATACGTTTATGTGGTGGTCAGAATTCACCATGAAACTCCTGGCGCTGGTGTTTGTTTTTTGGTTTCGTAGTTTAGTCACGTACGGCCATTTGATGTTAGCATTATGGACTAACGGTGCTAAAACACTTGTTTTTTCGCTACGGTGTGAGTGTGAGTGTGATTTTATTTTCACCACCTCATCATAACTCAGCTTTCGACTGACTACTACGATCTGTCAGGTGTGTAAGTAATTCACTTGTCAGTTGATGCGAGAGAGAGAGAGCGAAACGTCTGTTTACATGTCATCATCGTGTGCTCGAAATCTTGTTAATACTGTTCGCCCATTTAGAAACCGGCCGTGATAATAACCGAGTCCGAGTGTCTCGTTTTGACCGAAAATTTACACCATCGATAAAAGTTGGTCTCGTAAATTTGGGTGACAAACGGCGCCATCCGTCGCCGTCCGTCGGCACGGCCCAGCCACGGTATGTGGTAGAAAAACTGTCCCTATAGAGAGCATGTGAGTAGATAAGATTTACGCGGCTCCTAATTGGTTTAGTTTTCCTCACGTTAGCTTCGATCGTTGGGCGCTCTGGCCAGCTTCCATCGACAAGCGTAGGGTGTTTAAGGGCCGCAAGTTGGGATGATTTGTCGCTGTCGATGCGATTCGTTAGTTTGAATTAAGTCATATCGTCTAAGCGTACACAAAGCGTTTCTTCGAGCCTGTCTGCGGCCAGTCCGTTTTTGTTCTCGTAAACCATGTAGGTGGTGGGGTTTTGAGTAGGTTGAATTTATAATTTCCAAAACATAACACGCACGAAGC